>SJYV01055094.1:727-90209 GCA_006410875.1 Neotragus pygmaeus
CAAATTTATGGTTACCAAAGGGAAAAGATGGAGGGATTAAGAGCTAGGTATTAACAGATACACACTACTATATATAAAAAATAAACAACAAGGACCCACTGCATAGCATAGCAAACTATATTCAATATCTTTATAATAATCTATAATGGAAAAAATCTGAAAAATAATATATTTATGTAGGTATAACCATATAAGGGCTCCCCTGGTGGCTCAGTGGTAAAGAATCTGCCTGCAATGCAGGAGATGCAGGTTCATTCCCTGGGCTAGGAAGATCCCCTGGAGGAAGAAATGACAACCCATTCCAGTATTCTTCCCTAGAGAATTCCATGGACAGAGAAGCCTGGTGGGCTATAGTTCTTGGGGTCACAAGGGGTTGGACACAACTGAAGTGGCTGAGCACACATGCATGTAGGTACAACAGAATCATGTTGGTGTACTCCTGAAACTAATACATTATAAATCAACTACACTTCAATAAAAAGAAGGAGCATTATCATAAGAACTCTCATAACTTCCTACTTCTAAATTTGCTTATCTTGTTATGTTCCCCATTTTGGTAAACAGCATCATCACTCAGAGTTGCCAGGCTAGCCTTGACTTCTCCAATTCTATGCTGAAGTTTGACATATCTTCACAATGTATTCCCAAAGGGAGAGCCTCTACTCTTATTACCATCTCTACTCTTAAACTAGTCTTCTCTGAGCCATCATATCTTGCCACACAATAGCAAAAGCCTCTCACCGTACCTTCTGACTGCAGTTCTTTTCACACTGTAGATTATTTTCCATGGAGTAAACCAGAGTGATCTTTTAAACACCAAATTCAGGTCATATTCCTCTCCAGCTACAATGCTCAGAGATCTCCCATTACACTTGGGATAAAATCTCAAGTCTCCATCAAGAGTGAGAAATACCCCATCTCAGAGCTTTTGAATTTGCTCTTCCTTCTGTCTGCAATGTTCTCTTCCTAGATGTTCATATGGTTCATTTTATTCAGGTATAGTTCAAATGTCACCTCTTTGGAGAGTCCTCCTCAGATTACCGTACTCCAATTATCACCATTGATCACTCTCTACCACCTCACCTTCCCTGGCTTTATCTTTAATTTCATAATATTTATCTCTATGAGATGTGGTGTGTGTGTGTGTGTGTGTGTGTGTGTGTGTGTGTGTGTGTGTATTTGTTTATTTCCTCTCTTTTCTAGGCTTAACATCCTGTGGAAATAAGGATACTTTTAATTAGCCTCTAAGTTCTCACTACACAGAAAATGCTGGATACAAAGTAGATGCTCGATAACTATTTGTTGAATGGATGAAAAAAGGAGAAGCTCTTTTAAATAATAGGATTTACTAAAAGTCTACAATATTTCCCTCACATTTTAATAATCAAACTCTGTTCTACCCTCATTTCCTTTTTTTTTTAACCAAAATGTGAAATGATCCCTATCCAAAGTGGTCTCTTCCTCCCCAAAAGGTCTCCTTCATTTTCCTTCTTTTTTTTACTGACCAGAATTTATCACAGTTTCCAGCATCATAATACATGCCTTTCTCATTCTTTCCACTGAAATCACATGCAAAACAAAGGCTATTTGTCATTTCCTTTGTAGTTAAGGTTAGTACTATATGCATCACTCAATGTGCTAATTATCTGCTTCATCCCATTGTATTTTAATGCAACTCACCCCTTTTTAAACAAAGGAAAGGGAAAGTGAAGTCACTCAGTCGTGTCCGACTCTTTGCGACCCCGTGGACTGTAGCCTACCAGGCTTCTCCGTCCATGGGATTCTCCAGGCAAGAATACTGGAGTGGGTTACCATTTCCTTCTCCAGGGGATCTTCCTGACCCAAGGATCGAACCCCAGTCTCCTGCATTGGAGGAAGACGCTTTAACCTCTGAGCCACCAGGGAAGCCACAGACACTCAAATGTTCAACTACATGACTGAATGAATTTCTCTGTGACATAAATAAATCAGGTAAACCAAAATGTAGTGTGAAATAACTCCATGGGCAGTAGTTCATTAGAAAAGCTAGGATGTGCAAGGGAAGTAAGAAAGGAGATTTAGGGCTTCCCTGGTGGTTAAGAATCTGCCAACCAGTGTAGGAGACAAGGATTCCACTGATTGATCCCTGGTCTAGGAATTAAGACCTCACACGCTGCAGGGCAACTAAGCCCGCACACCACAACTACTGAAGCCCACATGCCCTAGAGTTCATGCTCAGCAACAAGAGAAGTCACCACAACAAGAAGCCAGCACACCACAACTAGAGTGTAGCCCCTGTTCGCTGCAACCAGAGAAAGACTGCGTACAGCAACAAGAGTCCTAGTGAAGACCAAGAGCAGCCAAAACTAAATAATTTTTTTAATGAAAAAAAAAAAGAAAGGAAATTTCAGTTTTCCATTTAACCAAAATTGGAATCAATTATCTAAAATTTCCTCAATTTTAAAAGTGCATTAAGCAACATGCACATATCACAGAAATAGCAACACATTTATAGCCAGAAGACACACTTAGAATACCTTCTTTTCCATATTTTGGTTATGTGACCTTGTACTTCAAGAAGCATGTCTCCTCATCTATAAGATGGAGACCATATTATCAAACTCAGATTTTGCTGAAAATTAAAGGATCACTTTATATAAATGCCTAATACCACCAACATCACAGATGAGATACCCAGCATACATTTGTGAAAGAGAAGGGAGTAAGAAGGGTTTGAAAAGGGTACATAGGAAAGAAGCCAAGAGGAAAAAAAAAAAAAACTTTTTGATGGTGTTTATCCAGGGTGATAGCATTCAACTAAAACCTCACTCAATTCTAGCTTTTGCTTAAGATGAAAATGCATTTTCAAAGTAAGTGTCACAAATAAGGCCACTTATCACTTACTGGTGAAAATAAGTTTCTTCAGTGAAATTGTATGGGTTTCTTCACTGCAGCAATTACCCACATTGGTATTAGTTGTCATACAGACATAAATAGACACAAACAGAATTTAGATTTCTTAACACCAGTGCAACTTCAAATCCACAGAAGGCTTTTTTAGAAGGAGAGGAAATTCAGGAGAGCTTGATTAGTTATAATTGTGTTAGTATAGATACTTAAAAATTTGTGTTAGCATAGCTACTTAAAAATTTTTCAAAATGCTCATTCACAATCTTTGTGGGGTTTTTTTTTTTTGTTTTGAGGTTGACAACACAGAGAAACCCCAAAGAATTATTATCTCCATATTATAACTGAGAAAACTTCCCCAAAAAAGTGAGTTATCTAAGGTCAAGTGGGAGGTCAAAGTCTTCTAACTGTATTATTTCCACACTGACACTCAGCAATATCATGGACAAGGAAATATTTACCTTGAAACCTTGGAGCCCTCAACCACTGAAACTGGAGGAAGAACATACACAACACTGGAGCCTCAAATAAGGGAAACATTAAGATGTATTTTTATTTGCTGGAACCAGCTGTACCCTGCTCTTCCATCTTGCCTGTTAAAACAACCAAAGCTTTGTCAGTTGTGTGGCAGGAGAAGGGAGAAATGAAAGTCAGCTCTGGGAGGATGCAAAAATCATAAACCAAGTAGAACTGTATAGCATGGCCAGTGATATCTATGTCATGTTCTCCTGATCTCTTAACAATTAAACAGAAGATGAGGATACTATCCTCTTTGAGGTCTATCATTAGAGTAACTAAGGAATCTTCAGTGTGTAAAATAAAAATTATGCCTTTAAATAAGGAAACTGTTTACAGCACTGTTCATAATAGTTCTAGCATACCCAACAAATCTTTGCATTGTGAGGAAGAAAATTGATAGCACATGGAAAGACTGAAAGATAAATGAAATAGCTAATTTGTAGTTCAATAGCTTGCAGTGAAGTGGAGTTAGCTGCTCAAGTCATGTCTGACTCTTTGTGACCCCAGGGACTGTAGCCCATCAGGCTCCTCTGTCCATGGAATTCTCCAGGCAAGAATACTGGAGTGGGTAGCCATCCCCTTCTCCAGGAGATCGCCCTGACCTAGGGATTGAACCTGGGTTTCCTGCATAGCTTACATAATGGGAAGTCTGCTCAGCTATCAAATGGGCTGTATGCTGGGCTCCAAAGCCGGGCAGATAGGTGCACTGGGTTCCACGATTTCTCAGAGTCACTGTTTGGGCTTCCTGGCTGGGCAAGCCTAGAGGCTGTGCTCTGGATGAGGCATCTGGATGGGGCTGTTGTGACCCTGCCTAAGCAGGGATATAGGACGAATTCCAATGACTGGGCCAGATTTCTGTCTGGGCACCTCATGCGGGTAGAGCTGCTCTCGTGCTCCCTGGCCAAATGAGATTACTGGCTCCACACCACAGGTGGGCAGAACTGCTCGCTGTGCTCTGATAGGGGTACCACTCCCATCAGGTACACAGTCCATTAACATCTATGCACTGAATGCTGTAAACCCTGCCCCATCTCCCTTTTATTTCAAGCTAATCCCAGGGAGTCACTCCCTTTTCTCCCAATATTCCCTGTGAGATGGAAAGAAGTGGATCTCAAGAGAAGTTTCCCAGAATGTTGTGGAACCTGGAAGTTCACACAGGAATCTCTTTTCCCTGCTGGAGAAATCTTTTGGTGTGGCTCTGTGCTGGCCTGCAGGAGGGGCTGTGTGGTCAGAGTGAAGCTGCTTTGTGGTCCAGAGGAGGACCTCACCTTCAGCCTCACCTCTGGGTTCTGGGATTTTTTCCCCCTCTCCCTCCCTGCAAAGGCCTTCTTGTCTGTGGATAGTTGCTAGCTGGTATTTCTTTAATGGAAAGTAAAACCAGGAGCCTCTGATTCTGTCATCTTGCTGATTTCACATCTACTGCCAACTGCCCCCTCATCAGACTTTCCTTACAGCATCTGTGGAAAGTAACTAAGTTCTAAAAATCACTCAAATCTGCTATACATGGCATATCTGCATTCTTTCCTAAATCAGTCTAGTTCAGTCGCTCAGTCGTGTCCGACTCTTTGAGACCTCATGAATTGCAGCATGCCAGGCCTCCCTATCCATCACCAACTCCCGGAGTTCACTCAAACTCATGTCCATNGGTGGGAGGTGGGAGGGGGATTCAGGATTGGGAGCTCGTGTACACATGTGGTGGATTCATGTCGATGTAAGGCAAAGCCAATAGAGTATTGTAAAGTAAAATACAGTAAAAAAAAAAAATTAAAAAATATTAAACTGGTAAGTGAAGGGATAGCTTGTGAGGTGCTAGACTTGGCTTAAAAGTGCTGGGAGGAGTGTGAGTGATAGTCCTTGGCCATCACTGTGCTTATGACCTATACAGTGAGATCAGCCATGAGCGAGAAAAGCAGCGGAACACATCAGAACAGTGGAGACCAGAAGAAGGCACTAGGCTGGGAGAGAGATGCTGAAGAGTCATGAGCCATCTCCACCGGTCTGATTTAACCCTGATTTATGAAATACTGCTTATCTGTAGTAGGAAGTTTTTTCAATTTGTGTAATTAATGACTGGACTTTGTGATATTACAAATGTGAGTTTTCAAAGCACCGGATCATTAATACATTGCTTTCGTGAGAAACACATTTTACTATGGAAACAGTCTAAAAATGGTGGCTGGGCCTCCAGAAGTCAACTTAATTCAGAACTGAAATATAGAGATGTTATTGCAGATTTCCATTCTATAAACGAGGACTTAGCATTCCACACTCCAAGTCACCTGGCTGCAGTCTTATTTTCTAGGTGATATCTCTGCTCCATTATGTACCAGCCTTGGCAACTTCTTTTTTTTACTTCACAATCCTGAAATAGTACATTGTTTTCTTCTTAGACCACGAAAGGGTGTCTTCCTTCGATCCTGCCCTTTTCCAGTATCTGAGCAATATGAATGGAATCCCTCCCTTCCCCAGCCCCAACCTGTCAAACACATGCTCTGTTTCTGGAGGTAGTGGTTATAAATGGTGCCAGTGGAAGCAGTGAAAGAGGTTCTGTGAGTTAGAAAAGAGCTGGAAAATGTAATTCAGAGGGAAGGTTGGAGTTGAGAGAATGGGCTTAGCTTCAATAGTAAGACAACTGTTTGCGTTGAAGGTGAGCTGAAAAATAAAGCTGCATGTCACGATCACATGTTTCAGTGACAGATAAAAGCTGTGGCTGCCATGGTTTACCATCCAGATGCCTCCAAAAAGTTGGAAAATTCCTCCAGACTTACACATCTCTTCTATATTTCTAAATGATTTTAAAAAGTAAGCGTTCTGCTATCTCCTACACTTGTGTGGCTTAATTGGATTCAGTTCGGTGGTTCTGGCTTGGATTCCCATGCAGTTGTGGCCACATGGTAGCTGAGGCTGGATTCCTCTAGAGCACTGATCGATGTCCTAGGACAACGAGGCCTATTGACAGACTCTGTATGGTTTGTCTGCCCTTCCTCTCTGCAGCATCTCCTCATGGGTTTTCCATGTTATCTCTCCAGCAGAACATCTTGACTTATTATACCATGGCTTGCATGCATGCTCAGTTGCTTAGTTGTATCTGATTCTTTGTGACCCCATGGACCGTAACCCACCAGGCTTCTCTGTCCATGGGATTCTCCAGGCAGGAGTACTGGAGTGGGTTGCCATTTCCCCACCCACGGATGGAACCTACATCTCTTATGTCTCCTGCATCGGCAGGTGGGTTCTTTACTGCTAGCACCACCTGGGAAGCCCCAAATATGATGGCTTGGGTTTACCAAAAGCACCAGAGGAAGTTGCAAGAGTTTTCTGAGGGTCTGAGTAGCTTCTGTTGCTATGACCAGTTCATTGGTCTTTTCTTTCTGAAGTGTCTAATCTGCTGTAAAGTCCATTGAGTGAAATAGTCATTTCAGATCTTATATTTTTCATCTCTGAAATTCCTGCTTGGTTCTTATTTGTATCTTGCATTTCTCTTTTCATGATTTTTTGTTTCTTTTTCTTTAAATTCTCAGTCCTATTGAATGTACTTATAAAGGGTGTTCTAATGTCCTCATCAAGTAATTCTGTCATTTTGCTCATTTCTGATCTTTTTCTGTTGACTCATTCCCCCTCTTCACCTTCCACCCAGTATGGATTAGATTTTCCTGCTATTTTTATGTCTAGTATTTCTCATTGGCTATCGGAGGACATTGTGAGATTTTACATTTTATTGCTTTTTTTTTTCTTTTAAAAACTGTGGACTTTGGAGGTTGGGCAGTTAGATTACTAAAGGATAAGTCTGATCTTTCTGAGAATTGCTTTTAATGTCTCTCATTGTGAATTTAGAGTAGCTTGACCAACTGTCCTGATTTGTCTGGGATTGATGGGTTTTCAGAGATGCAGGACTTTCAGTGGAAAAACCAGGAAAATTATGGGCAAACCAGGGCAAGTTGATTATCCTCGGATTCTAGAGTAGCTTAACAGATTTCCGAAAGAGGCGTGTGGAAAGGAAAATTCTTGAGATCATGTATACTAAAAGTATCTTTATTCTACTTTTAAAGTTAACTGATTGATCATAAGCTGGGCGTAAAAATATGTTGGAATTTATTTTCCTTGATAATTTTGAAGACATTGTTTTATTGCTTTTAACCTCCAATCTTGTCACTGAAAAGTTAGAATCATATTTAAATTCTTAAAACTTTGTATATAACCAAAGGTTTGCAGTAATATGCCTTGACCTGAGTCTCTACTCTCGGATTATACACTTTTAATCTGGCAACAGCTGTCCTCTAGATGTAGGAAGTGTTCCTGTTTTTTGCATGTAAACAAGTACTTTACCTCTGGTGTTTCTTTCCATTTTTTCCTCTTTCTGGCACTCCTGTGCATGTTAGACCTCCTGAACACCTTCTCTTTCTAATTACTCTTCCTGTTATTTCCCTACTGAGTAGTTCTAATTGCTGAAAGGTTGCCTCAACCAAATTTCCAAGTTTTCTCATTTCCAAATGAGTTTTTCATTTCTACTATTACATATTTTTTCTTTTTTAAAAAATACATTTTTAATGCGGACCATTTTTTAAAGTCTTTATTGAATTTGCTAAATACCACTTCTGTTTTATGTTTTGGTTTTTTGGCCATGAATCATGTGGGATCTTAGGTTCCCAACAAGGAATCCAACTGTGCTTTAGAAAATGAGGTCTTCACCGCTGGACCGCCAGGAAAGTCTGTATCATATATTTTAAAATTAATTTTATTGGAGTATAATTGATTTATAATATTGTGTTCATTTCAGGTGTATAGACAGTGATTCAATTATACATGTACATATATTCATTCTTTTTAAAATTCTTTCCCCATAGAGGTTATCACAGAATACTGAGTAGAGTTCCCTGTGCCAAACAGTAGGTACTTGCTGGTTATCTATCTTGTATAGCTATACAGTAGTGTGTGTGTGTGTGTTCATACCAAGCTCCTGATTTATCACTCCCTACCACATTTCCCCTTTGGTAACTATAAATTTGGTTTTAAGATCTGTGAGTCTGTTTCTGTTTTGTAAATAAGTTCATTTGTGTTGTTTTAAAAATTGGATTCCACATGTAAGTGATATCATATGATATTTTCTTTCTCTGTCTGAGTTACTTCACTTAGTATGATACATCCATGTTGCTGCAAATGGCATTGTCCACTGTATACATGTACCACATCTTTACCCATTCCTCTGTCCATGGACACTTAGGTTGCTTCCGTGTCTTGGCTATTGTGAATAGTGCTGCAGTGAACATTGGGGTGCATGTATCTTTTCAAATTACGGTTTTCTCCAGATATGTGCCTAGGAGTGGGATTGCTGGATCTTACGGTTCTACTGTCATATTTTTAATTTGCTCCAGTGTTCTTTGGGATGGCTTCCCTATGCGAATGTTTTCTTTTACATACTATCCTTGTTTCCTGGCTCTATTGTTTCCTTTTGACTATCACAGGAGGATGATAGTTTCAAATCTAAGATTTACTCTTCCAGTATGTAGTCTTTCCTTCTCAGAGAACATGAAGTATGGGTCTTACTGTGAGTGTGTGGTACAGATCTGGCACCCATCTTTTTTCTTCAACGGCATTTTAGACTGTTTTCCTACTTCCGTCCTCATCCTTTCATGCTGTGTCCTGGTAATTTGAGGATTCTGGATGTAAATTCTATTTTTCCCTAATGATGACTTAAGATTCAGCTTTCTCGACTGAGCCAAGTTAACAAACACTTGTTCTTCTGTTTCTCAGCTTCCAAAACATAATTGTCCTTTTTCCTTTGTTCTTATGTTTCAATGTCTAACAGTATCTTTGCTCTCATTTTAATAGAATTTGGGAAAGGATTCAAATCTTTCTCTGTATTCAGTTTATTAAAATTATCCTGCTTGTCTTTGTTTAACATTATAACCTATAATTTTTTCTGTGAACCAGAATATTTACAACATGATACTTAATGTATGCATCTTATTTTATTTAGGCTTACTCTAGATGAAAAAATTATGTCCAAATGTCTTTAAAATTTTTCAATTATCTATAGAAATCTGAAAATATTTTTAAGTTTGCAGAATTTACAAGTGTATAGCAAACACTCAAAAATTATGAGTCAATGTTTAATTGGAAATGGAGAGTATTATGACTGAGAAACAGTGTTTGTAGTCATAAAATGAAATTAATACCAAATTAAATATCAAATTAAAAATTTAATACTAACAGTTATACTTGGATTACAAGTATTAGTACATTTTATAATTTTACGCCTTACTAAGAGCAGAAACTTACTGCATATTTTCTTAAACTAAGGTCTTGGATACAGGTAAATGGTTTTTTACGTGTGCAAGTTAAACTAACCAGCCACCAGGAAGTCTACAAAGAAGCTTATGTGCATTTTCCAATTTGTTCTTTCCCACTATGGACACTTCCAGTAACATATTCATTTGGAGAGAAGCATCACTATGTTATTTCTTAGAGATGAAGATCAAAGATGCAGGAGACAGAATTGAGAGCTGGAGCTGAATGCATTTTTAGATGGCCAGACTGCTGAGTAAAATAGCTTATTGCTTTTTAAATTGCCTTATATTTTTTTCCAAATTCTTAAACAGGCCCTAGAGAACAATTCATCCTATGTCTTTCAAAACTAGCTACTCTAAGAAATGCTGATTTAGTTTTCTATAGTAGGAGTTGGCAACAGTTGGAGAAGATGATCTAAGATTTTGTCTCTCTATTGGTGGGAGCTTAGATTCCAGGCCTCTGGCTTGTTAAATGTGATGCCAAGAAGCTCTGAACACGAGTAGGAAAAACAGTTCACAGTTGATCATTCTTTTCTTCAATCTTTACAGGTTCAGTTCTTTTCAGTTCTTTTCTGGTGCTTCTCCATGTTTTTAGTGTTCTCATGTATTCTTTTTTATTTTATTTGGGTCGGTTTCCCAGTGCAGTCTAATCCAGTCACATTAAATAAGCATTCATGGTATCCACCTTACCTCCGCTTCCCTTTTCAAAGTAAATCAGGTGGGCACTCATACACACAATGCTCAAATTTAGTTTAGGCTTCTATCCTCTTTCTTTCCTGTTGAGCCTGAAAGCTCTGCATTGTCTTGTCCCCTTCCACACCTGGTACCCACTCTGCTTTTTACTAAAATCACATAGGCTCTTTCAGTTCCTCAGTTCCAATTCTCCTTACCACTTCACNAAAATATGAGGGAAGAGAAAAAGCATTATATTTTCGGGATTTTAATAGAAGAGCCTAAAATTTAAAAATTAAGGTGAACTTTTTATATAGTGAGTAGACTACTTTCTCAAGGTCAGTCTAGTTCCTAAAATAAAAGCTACTGTGTATTGACTGTAATCAATCAACTGTGTAATATTAGCATAATCATAAATGCATCATCTAATCCTCTTAACATCTCATATCATTAGTACCATTTTTCTGATGAGTGAATCACTATAGGCAAGTTCAGACAGCTTGGAAGGCATAGAGTCAGGCTTTCAGCTGATGACTGACACGAAACCCCACATCTTTCACCGCCTCCTAAGAAGGGAGTAAAGAAAAGATACTGCACTCGTTCTATACCTATGTACCTTAAATAATGCAGCAGTATACTGAGAATACAGAACATGCATGTGTGCTAAGTCATTCAGTCGTGTTCAACTCTTTGCCATCCCATGGACTGTAGCCCACCAGGATCCTCTGTCCATGGGATTCTCCAGGCAAGAATACTGGAGTGGGTTGCCATTTTCTACTCCAGGGGATCTTCCCGATCAGGGATTAAACCCATGTCTCTTACATATCCTGCATTTGCAGGCAAGNACTGTAGCCCACCAGGATCCTCTGTCCATGGGATTCTCCAGGCAAGAATACTGGAGTGGGTTGCCATTTTCTACTCCAGGGGATCTTCCCGATCAGGGATTAAACCCATGTCTCTTACATATCCTGCATTTGCAGGCAAGTTCTTGACCACTAGTGCCACCTGGGAAGCTAATATAGAATATGAATCATCTAAATTCTCCAGATTGAAGTGTACATTACATAGAAATTATTGAGAGATTAAATTTTAAAAGTTTATATTTTAGTAGCTAGCAAAAAATTTCCTGAACCACTTTGTTGCAGGAAGGGGACCCCTTCCAGGGCCCGAAAGTGGGCTCTTGTCTAACACTCGGAAATGAATTGTCCAAGGAGACACATGTGCTGACACAGCAAGAGACTTTATTGGAAGAAGGCATCCAGGCAGAGAACAGCAGGGTAAGGGAACCGAGGAGAACTGCTCTGCCATGTGGCTCACAGTCTTGGGTTTTATGGTGATGGGGTTAGTTTGTGGGTTGTCTTTAGTCAATCATTCTGAGTCAGAGTCCTTCCTGGTGGTGCACGCCTTGTTCAGCCAAGATGGATGCCAGCGAGAAGGATTCTGGGAGGTGGTCGGACATGTGCTATCTCCTTTTGACCTTTCCTGAACTCTTCTGCTTGTTGGAGCCTATTAGTTCCCTGTTCCTTACCAGGACCTCCTGTCATAAAACGACTCATGCAAATGGTTACTATGGTGCCTGGCCAGGGTGGGCAGTTTCAGTCAGTGTGGTTCCCCTAACAACTTCATATTAATGAATATGAAAAATGAAGAATAATTCATAACCTCACTTTTCAACTAATGCTGACTCAATCCATGATATTTAGTACAACATGTGTATTTTTTAAAAGCAATAAGGACTTTCCTAGGGATCCAGTGGTTGGGAATCCTCCTACCAATGTAAGGGACATGGGTTCGATCTCTGGTTTGGGGAGATTCCACATGCCATGGGGCAATTAAGCCCCTGTGCCACAACTACTAAGCCTGCGCTCTAGGGCCTATGTGTCACAACTCCTGAGCCCATGTACCCTAGAGCCTGTGCTCTGCAATAAGAGAGGCCATTGCAATGAGAAGTCTGCACACTGCGATTAGAGAGTGGCCCCGGATCACTGCAACTACAAAAGCCCACTTGCAGCAATGAAGACCCAGGACAGCCAAAAATGAATAAAATAAATTAAAAAACTAAAAATTCTCATAATGCACACCCGCACAGTCGGCCAAGATGCATGTTCCCACTAAGGTCTACTTTACCTGGCTAATATATATCCATATCACAATCCACAGTA
Source organism: Neotragus pygmaeus (assembly GCA_006410875.1). Lineage (NCBI taxonomy): Eukaryota > Metazoa > Chordata > Mammalia > Artiodactyla > Bovidae > Neotragus > Neotragus pygmaeus. Next base: position 13,254 of record SJYV01055094.1, read on the forward strand.
AGGTCTAAATTTTAGTGAAAGTAACTGTTAGCAATCAANCTATGTGTCACAACTCCTGAGCCCATGTACCCTAGAGCCTGTGCTCTGCAATAAGAGAGGCCATTGCAATGAGAAGTCTGCACACTGCGATTAGAGAGTGGCCCCGGATCACTGCAACTACAAAAGCCCACTTGCAGCAATGAAGACCCAGGACAGCCAAAAATGAATAAAATAAATTAAAAAACTAAAAATTCTCATAATGCACACCCGCACAGTCGGCCAAGATGCATGTTCCCACTAAGGTCTACTTTACCTGGCTAATATATATCCATATCACAATCCACAGTAAGGTCTAAATTTTAGTGAAAGTAACTGTTAGCAATCAAAGGCTAATATTCACATACAAATCATACAAATGCATGTATTCCATACACACATATACACACTGTGGTTTTCTCACATGTTATTCAGACTATCACAAAATGTGAATTGAAATGTCATATTTTTGCAAAAAGAGTTATAACATTCTATTATTACCTGCTTTCTCTTATTTATTTGACTCAAAAGCAGTCCTTTGCAAGAACACAGTCTGAGGGCTGCTCCACATCATCTAGTTTTGAAATAGTTTTATAAACACAAGTGTCCCAGAGAGAAGGGCTTGCCAGGTGGCCCAGTGGTAAAGAATCCACTTGTCAATGCAGGAGACACAGGAGACGTGGGTTTGATCCCTGGGTCGGGAAGATACTCTGGAAGAGAAAACGGTAAGCCACCCTGGTTTTCTTTCCTGGAAAATTCCATGGACAGAGGAGCCTGGTGGGCTACAGTCCATGGGTCACAAAGAGTTGGACACGACTTAGCAACTGAGAATGTGCAAACATCCCGCATAGACATTTACTTCAATAACCTGTTTTGATTCAAGACACAATCTAACCAAACATGTTTAATAGCCTGGCTAGGAAAATCAGTACCACAGTTTATAGAACAGTCTCTCTGGAAAGAAAAGCAGGTAGACTATTGGTTCTGCATAAAAATCTTGTTAATCCTATTTGCATTTCCCCTTCCTACATTTGTAACAAATTATACTTTTTATTTTGTAGCTGCAATCTCTGTAGACAAACTGATTAAAATACTTACATTGATGTGATCAATACATTTAGCAATCAATAAAGATCCACAAATTGATTCTTAAAATTTAAGGAATTCTGCACCTTTTGATTCACTTGTATGCTATTGTCTTTTTTTCTAAAAATTAGGGATTGTTGGTGTAAAAATCAAAAAAGAATTAAGGGGAAAGGGCCACAAAGAGAAGACTGCAGTTTTCTACTGCATCATTGAGGAATACACATTATTAAGAAACAAAGTGATAATTTAGGGGGGAATAAAAGCATGTATAATTGAAAGAGAACTCATGAAAGAGGGAAGCAATTGGAACCGACATTTCCCGTTATCGTCACTTTTTTTGTCCATGACAGTTAAGATCTGAGGAATATTAAGCAATGTTTCCATAGCTGCATGTAGAAGAAAATAATATTCCTGCCACCAGAACCTGCTCTAGTACTTCTTTCTCATTGTACTCTAGGCCACAGACTCTACCACACAGACACACAAAGGGAAGTGTGTTATCCCTGAAAACTCTTGTCAGTAGTTCTCTTCTCCTCTTCCCAGTTCCAACAGCCTCTTCCCTTTCTAAAAGGCTGCCTTTGGCCTCACCCCTTCCCAAATTCACCAGTTACTTCACAACACATCTAAAATTCCTGTCCTATAAAGGAATGCTAACCTTTGTCTTGGTGTTCAGTTTCTCTTCCGAAAGATACATATACACACACAAGTTGTTAAGTTTACAGTTCTAACAGCATATTTTAAAGCTACAGAGCTTTATACCTAGCTATATGTTTGTGCATATTAAAGTAAAATTCTAAGAATAATTTGTCACAACTGGGTCTCTTTGATTGGTTTTCCTTTTGTACACCCGTGGCTGATTCATGTCAGTGTATGGCAAAACCACAATATTGTAATTAGCCTCCAATTAAAATAAATAAATAAAATTTAAAAAGAAACAGTTTAAATACAAATTTAATACCAATTCCATTGTTTTTTAATTTGGACAGATGAAACTAAAACTTTAAAGGGCCACTCAGTCTTTAAATCATGTTTCTGAGCCCCTTCTTTGTGAAATCTAGCATCAAACAAGTTAAACGCAATCTTTGTTCTAATCCTCATGGTCCAGCCAAACTTTCCAAATTACCAAGAGAGGAATCCAGTTCACAGTGTCCCTCTCAATTATTTATAAGTTATGTGCTTTAACGTATTATATACTCTGTAATCCACAATTTCTTTATATGTAAAATAGGGGTAATAATAGTGAAAACTCAGAAAGTAACTGTAATAACAGAAGGTAGCGGGAACAGCCCAGTGACAGACAGTATTGACTTTAGATTGATACATCACTTTGTATATGTGTGTGTTAGTTGCTTAGTCATGTCTGACTCTTTGCAACCCCAGTAGACTGTAGCCCACCAGGCTCCTCTGTCCATGGGATTCTCCAGGCAAGAATACGGGAGTGGGTTGCCATTTNAAGCAGAGGTTCACGAAGTGAAATAGCCACAAAATGAGAAAATGGTGGAGATAGAATTCAACCCCAGTTGGTTAGACCGTAGGTTCTGTGCACTTAACCACTATAATGTTCTCACCAGCACCTACACAACCTCCCACACACCTGAACATGGTTGTCTAAGGCTTTGGGCAACATGATTCAGAACAGGAGTGCATCCATCAGCATCCTGGCAGGAGACAGATGGCACACTCCAAAGGGGTAATTGAGGAGAATTTAGAAACGGGAAGACTTGCAGGTTAAGTAAGGTTAAAGGAAACTAATAAGGTATGGGGAAGCCTCCCAGGGCTACTAGGAGTAACAGCCTATGGGGAGAGGGACAGAGGCATGAAAGAAAGTTCCTTAAGAGAGAACTGCCTGACAGGTGCTATAGCCCTGGGTAGAGTGACTGTAGAGGGACGCAGCCAAATAGGGGCTGGTGGAGAGGAACCAGGGGAATATACACCCTTGATGTTGCCCTGCCTTCCTCTCTCTGGGTGCCTCTCATTGGCTGAACCCAACTGAACCTAGAGGGCAAGGGTGCCCAGTGATGATGTCCTCAAAGTTAGCCTCCTGGGGCACAGAGCTGGGGAGAAGGATGAAGGGGGTAACTGGAGGAGCAGACAGACAGATGGACATGCCCCGCCACAATGAGATAACAAGTTTGACTGTCTGAGGGTAGCTTCTGCTTTGGGGTTCAAGCATAATCCCTTTCATCTACAGGTAAAGGAATGTCTTCTAAGGATGTGAGAAAGAAAATTCTGGCCATTACGAATCAGCATGGAGTCACCAAGGAAAGAGATGGCCTTCCAGTTGCCCTTTCAGGGAAGGCATGGGAATCCTGAGTTGGGAGCTCATGGCATTGCAGTAGGCAGGAAGAACCTTAGGGCATTCTTGAGGACAATGAAGCAAAGACAGCATAAATAGAGTGGCTGGGAATGTGCTCAGTGAAGTGAAATGAAAGTCACTCAGTCCTGTGAGCCACAAGGGAAGCCTTAAAACGCTGATAAACAGATTAATGTCAGCCTGGATAGATAGTTCCATCAGTGTCTCAAAGCTCCCCCAAAGCCTTTATATCAACAGTTCCATCAGGGACCAGGAAGAGCCATCAGAAGTCAGGCTTATCTACTAGTGGCTAGGAGTAGCTCATACTTTGGATTAAAGAATTAAAATGCCCCCCAATGATAGATAATTTGGATGAATTTTGGCTAACTGTAACAGGATAAAAAATAATAGGGTTAAAGGTACATCTGAAACCTTGGGGCCTAAACAAATGGACCTATCCATCTTGGATGGGAGGATGTGAAAAACTTGGGGGTTTATGTTGATGGTAAACTTGACATGAGTTGACCTGCATGATTAGCAAGAAAATTGGTGTGATTTTAGGTGACATTAATTGACAAAGAGCATTGAGGACAGGGAGGTATTTCTCTTGCTGGACCCTTTGCTGGTCATTCCCATCTGGAAGGCCTCAGTGTTAGTCACTCAGTCGTGTCCAACTCTTTGGGACCCCATGGACTGCAGCCTGCCAGGCTCCACTGTCCATGGAATTCTCTAGGCAAGAATGCTGGAGTGGGTAGCCACTCCTTTCTCTAGGGGATTTTCCTGACCCAGAGATCGAACCCAGGTCTCCTACATTGCAGGTGGATTCTGTACCATCTGAGTCACTAGGGAAGCCCGGGAAGGCCACAGAGAGCGCCACTTTGAAAGGAGAAGCGTGGATGGCCTTGCATCTAGGGAGAGGCACGGGGATGGAGGAGGGTGTTAGAGAGCGTGGCGCGAAGGAACACACGGGAAAGAAAGGGAGCGGCAGATAAGGGCGACAAGGGAGAGGGAGAACAGGAAAGGGGTCTTCAAGGGGCCTTGTCCATGTTGTGTAGAATGCGAGCACCATGCCCATTCAGTTCAGTTCAGTAGCTCAGTCGTGTCCGACTCTTTGCGACCCCATGAATCGCTGCATGCCAGGCCTCCCTGTCCATCACCAGCTCCTGGAGTTCACTCAGACTCACGTCCATCGAGTCCGTGANAAAAAAAAAAAAAAACCAACCTTGAAAAAGACAGGAGACCTGGTATGCTGCAGTCCATGGAGTCGCAAAGAGTTAGACATGACTTAGTTACTGAACAATAACTTGAAAAAGACATTTGCCTGAAAATAACTTGAATTGGTAGACTCAGTAAAGCAGACTGCCCTCCTTAATGTGACTAAGCCTCAACTAATCAGTTGAAGGCCTCAAAAGAACAAAAAGGCTGACTGTCCTTTGAGTAAGAGGGAACTCTTCCTGTCTGACTACCTTCAAACTAGGACATCAGTATTTTCTTGCCTTCAAACTCAAACTGACACATCAGCTCCTCTTGGTTCTCCCCCTATCCAGGCTCTCCTGTACCTTCAGCTGACTGTCAATCTCAGGTCTTGCCAGCCTCCATAATGTGGTGGTTTAGTAGTTGTGTCCAACGCTTGCAACCCCATGGACCATAGCCCACCAGACTCCTCTGTCCCTGGGATTCTCTAGGCAAGAATACCGGAGTGGGTTGCCATTTCTTTCTTTAGGAGATCTTCCCAACCCAGGAATCGAACCCAGGTCTCCTGAATTGCAGGCAGATTTTTAACCAACTGAGCTTCAAGGGAAGCCCTGTCTTAATATTTGCATGAGCCAATGCTTAAAATCAGTCAATCCTATTGGTTCTGTTTCTCTAGAGAACACTGAATAATACATATACTGACCACAGACATTTCATTTTATGGTCCTATAACTGTTGCAGGGAGGAAGCCAATTCTGACTCCATGTTGGAAACTGTTTCTTTGACTTGCTTTTCCATTGCTATTGTTATTATAATCATACTCAATGGCTTGCCTGGAGGACCCTGCCCCTCTTCTTGACAGTAAACTAAAGTGCCTTTGTTCATCTCCTGGAGAGATAGTTGTTCCTGCCCATCTGTGAATAGAAGAGATTAACACATCCCTTCCAAAGGCTGGCCATTCCCTTTGAGATGTTTTGCAAGACTGAAGCCCCTTTTACTTTACTTCCTTAATGCCTCTCTCTATTCTGCCTTTTTAATTTATTTCCTCATTGCTTCCTTCTCTCTGATCTATAAAAAACCTGGCATCCAGACCCCAATACAATGATTATTTTGAGGCACTAGCCTGCCATCTTCTCTGTCTTCTGTCTGCTAGCTCTCCAATTGAAGTCCTTTTCCTTGCCCTAACCCCCCATTTCTTGGATTCACTGGCCTGTCATGTGGCGAGCAGAGTGATACTGGCCTCTGTAACATAATCATTAAAAAAAAAAAAAANCTCTGTATTCATCCCTATATGTAACAAAAGGTATATAAGAAAACCTGAAAAATAAAGAAATGGGATCAGTTCCTGGAAAGACTGACTCACCCATGTCATTCTTTCTTGCTCCTCGTTTTTCTGGCTGAATTCCCATCTGGAGCATGGATGCTATTCCATGTGAACCAAGTTATTCAGCCTCTTTTTCTCCACTAATTTTCCTACTACACTATCCGTTTCCAATCTCTCTCTCTATCTGTAATTAAATATGTATTTTTCCAAGGATGCTGACTCCGTCCCCACCTTCGAATCACCCTGGATGCACCGGGGCTGGACCCTGGCATCTTCCTGACCCAGGGATCAAACTGGTGTCTCCTCCATTGGCAGAAAGATTCTTTACCACTGAACCACCAGGGAAGCCTGTTGTTCCAAGAGCATTCTCCATAAACCTCCTGCATGCACTGCTCCGTCTCAGTGCCTGGGACATCCAACCTAGAGTCCCTTTTGGTGCTCCTTCCCAGAACTTACCTTGCTTTAAAACCATGCATGTTCTCTGAATCTTGGCTCTGGTACCTAACAGCCCTTTGACTTTGCATGTATAAATTATGTTACTTGTGCCTCAGTTTCCTTGCTTCTTTCATTGTGAGAATTAAACTGCTTTAGAACATCTTCTTAGTGATTTCAGGCTGTGATAACAGATTATTATAGATTGGGTGGGTTAAACCGAGACAGAAAGAGAGATCACCTTTCATAAGGGCATGAATCCCGTGATTAGAGCCTGCCACCCTCATGACATCATCTAACCCCATTTACGTTCCAAAGGCTTCACCTTCAGGTACCATCACATTTGGGGTTAGAGTTTCAACATGTGAATTTGGGGGAACACAAACATTCAGTCCATAGTAAACAATGTCTGGTGTATAATTGATTCTCAGTGATGGCTTTAATAGTGTATTATTATTATCCCAAAGGTGTATCGTTGCTTTTATCTAGAGGCAACCTAAAATACAAATACCTTTAAGAGCATGTTGCTGTTATTCTGACTCTATGAATCAATACACAAATGAAGTATTGTTTGTTTTAGAAAGTGTGAAGAGAGCCCACTTGAAACCCACTTTTAAAGCATCCCTCAGGGCATAACACTGAAAGTTCAGAACAATAATCTGCTTCACCTTTGCCCACTATGCAGACTTTTTCTCTATTAACACCTATGAATCCTTTGGGATCCATTAGGAACTCCTTAGCCAGGGTGATTTTGTGAAGAATGAGACAGGTTTCATGTGCTTGCAGGGCATGGAGGGGCAGAGGGGTCAGTTACCCGCTTGTAATAACTGCATCGCTACCACCAGAAAGGCCTGAATCCAGGAGGAGACGGCAGCCTCAAGCATGGTAAATCACTGTTGGATGTGTGGTCTTTTAAAGTCCTAAACCGCCTCGAAGCTCTGCGTTTTGCTCTAAGAAGACACATGTAACAGAGGGGGTTTTCATGTCCCACTGCCATGGGCAGCGTGCGGCCCAGTCCTGGCGTGTAATCACTGTTGATGTTTTCAAGGGAACCTGACACCCATCCGCCACAGCTTCTCGTTAAAAAACACAAACATATACATGCACAGAGTTTTCCTTTGGATAGGCACATTTCATTTTTACTGAACAGGACAAAATACACGAATAGTAACTTTTGTGTATGTGTGGCTAAGGCTAATATCGGTGAAAGAAAGTGGAGGAAAAAGAGAGAAGGCCAAGAAGTACTGACTCATGATGAGCAGATACAAGAATCACTAAGCAGCCTCAGTTTTCACAAAATGTTTGAGAGCAGAGAGTTAAAGCACATTGTGTCACATTCCCACCACGTGAGGACATAACGGGAAGATGGCCATCTGCAAACCAGAACTCAAGGTCTCAGCAGACACTGGGTGTGCCACCATCTTGATCGTGGACCTCTATCATCCAGAACTGTAAGAAATAAGTGGTTTTTGTTTAAGCCAGCCAGTCTATGATCATTTGTTCCATCAGACTGGACTAAGAAATATTATATGTATTTATGTACGTGTATGTACATACAGCTTCCCAGAAGAATAGTCAAACTTGTTTTATCTATCTGTCCAACCGTCCATCTCCCTGTTTTTCAAATCTGTTCATCTATCTACTGTTCATTCACTCCTTCAAGCAAACATGAATTGAGGTCAGATAAAGGTAAATTTTGCTTATTNACATACAGCTTCCCAGAAGAATAGTCAAACTTGTTTTATCTATCTGTCCAACCGTCCATCTCCCTGTTTTTCAAATCTGTTCATCTATCTACTGTTCATTCACTCCTTCAAGCAAACATGAATTGAGGTCAGATAAAGGTAAATTTTGCTTATTCACCATTCTTACTTATGAAAGGCTGATTGTGCAGACATCCTTGTAAAGTTGTGAGTAATCAAGAAGCAACAGCTAACAAAGCGTGCAAATTTAGCTAATTCTCATGAAAGGGATGATCTAGGACTATATTTTAGAAAATGTCTTGAAATAACTTATTACCTGCTTCCTGACTCCAGTAGGTTTAAGCTTTTTCATGATAGAAAGGCNTGGAAAAGACCCTGATGCTGGGAAAGATTGAAGGCAGGAGGAGAAGGGGATGGCAGAGGATGAGATGGCATCACTGAGGTGGCTCAGAGGTTAAAGCGTCTGCCTGGAATGCGGGAGACTGGGGTTTGATCCCTGGGTCGGGAAGATCCCCTGGAGAAAGAAATGGCAACCCACTCCAGGACTCTTGCCTGGAAAATCCCATGGAGGGAGGAGCCTGGTACGCTACAGTCCATGGGGTCGCAAAGAGTCGGACACGACTGAGCGACTTCACTTCACTCCACTTCACCGATTCAATGGACATGAATTTGAGCAAGCTCCAGGATTTGGTGATGGACAGGGAAGCCTGGCATGCTGCAGTCCATACGTTGCAAAGAGTTGGACACAACTGAGCGACTGAACTGAACTGAACGTGGATATTTCATCTTCTCTTTTCAGTCCTGTCAGTGAATTTCTTTTAGTTGCGTAAGATAGGTAGAGTCAATTCTTATTGTTTGCACCTAAAGAACTCTGAATGACACACGTCAATCCTAAACTGGCGAATATGGTACTGATCCTGTAAGACTCTAGGGATATGGGCAATCAGTATTATCTTTCCAGTTCCTCTGCTACTTACGTGTTAGGACTGGCCTTACTAATCTCTTTAGAAGGAATGGTCTCGTGATTTTTTTCTTTTTGGTCAATAAAATGTGATTGGAAACAATATGGAGCATTTTAGGTGGAAACTTTTAAGAGGCTTTGTGCAATTTGCCATAGTTCTGGAGATCAGGGAAGCTCCTCTCCAGATGAAGTCTATTAGCACAGGGATCTGAGTGACTGTGGTGAGGAGAGGTTCTCTGTTGATCTACTTGAGACTTGCAGTTATGAGGTATACAGAAACTTTTGTTATGTTAAGCTATTGAGATTGAGGGGTGGGGAGTGTTACTGACAGTACTACCAGAGTGACTTTAGAGGATGTAGAAAAGTAGGTAGTTTTCTGATTGCCAGCATGGAGTCATAAAGGACATTAGCTGTTGGATATTTTACTCTTTCCTTTTTAAAATCAGAGTCATTAGACTAGAAAAAGAAACTGGAAAAGACTGCTCTTTCTCTAACTTGAGTGATAATTAAATCTTACTAAGAGGCAAGAGGTAAGTATTAGTTGCTCAGTTGTGTCCCTCTTTGTGACCCCATGGACTGTAGCCCACTTCCTCTGTCCTTGGAATTCCCCAGGCAAGAGTACTGGAGTGGGTTGCTATTCCATTCTCCAAGGGATCTTCCCAACACAGGGATCAAACCCAGGTCTCCTACAGTGCCATCTGAGCCACCAATGAAGCCCAAGAGGAAAGAGGAGAGATTCTAAATTATTTTTGTTTTAATGATAATTAAATATAAGTAAGACTATATATCAAGATCATCCAATATGAATCTAATAAAGCTACAAAACCAGTGTTATTTAAGTTCATTCCATTAATTTCATATGATAGCTGTTATTGTTTCAATGAGCTAAAATCACTGTTTAGCAATGTGAATGTGATACTAACTTCCATGGATTTGATCTTCTAATCCTACCACATGCCATGCGATGATTCAGGTCACTCACGTCTTTTCTTTATTTGAAAGGCTGCAAAATCATCACTTATAGAGGACACAATGATGTCATTTGGCCTGCTTTATATGTGCATGCATCATTTCAGTATTAAGGCATCCTTTTTTTTTTAAAAAACTAGCAATTACAGTGATAATCCTTGATACCAATGTGAGGATAGATGCAGACCCAGAAACAGGAGTGTGGCAGTGTGCTCTTAAATTATAGAGAGTTCATTCAAATTATATTGAATATATCTGTACTAATAAATATTTTTTAAAATAAAAGAACATTAGAATACTTGTCATATGGAACTTGAGGACCTCAGAAGATTTATCTGTGGACTACCAGGGGCAGCATATGCTAGTCTGGAAAACAGTGAACTTGATATAAAATATCAAAATTTCAACAAGGCATGACATGTCTTACAATATTGGATATCCTTATAAGTGGACATGATAATTAGCTTATTAAACCATAGCAAAAATTAGTTGGATGCTTATTGATGGGTCACTGGTACCCTGGAGGGAGGCTTCTAGTGGCATGCTTTGGAGTTCTGTCCTGAGATTTGTTTTGTTCTATCATTTCATCTCAGTTCAGTCAGTTCAGTCACTCAGTCGTGTCCGATTCTTTGCAACCCCATGAATCACAGCACGCCAGGGCTCCCTGTCCATCACCAACTCCTGGAGTTCACTCTAACTCATGTCCATTGAGTAGGTGATGCCATCCAGCCATCTCATCCTCTGTCATCCCCTTTTCCTCCTGCCCCCAATCCCTCCCAGCATCAGAGTCTTTTCCAGTGAGTCAACATTTCATCTAAGTAACAATTAAAAGTGTAGAGTATGTTGCACAAATATCAATGATAAGCTGAAGATGAAAGCAAGTATGTTACAGAAAGAAATATNCTCTGTCATCCCCTTTTCCTCCTGCCCCCAATCCCTCCCAGCATCAGAGTCTTTTCCAGTGAGTCAACATTTCATCTAAGTAACAATTAAAAGTGTAGAGTATGTTGCACAAATATCAATGATAAGCTGAAGATGAAAGCAAGTATGTTACAGAAAGAAATATCCCAAACAACCTCTAAACTGTCTCCCTCTAAAGATTTGATTTCTATGTCATCAGATGTCTGTTCCACCCACCACCCCACCTGTTTGCAGTCATATTCTGACCCCTTCTAGATCACTCCTCCTCATTTTTGTCACTGTTAAGTAGTACTGCTGTCTTTATTCTTGATGATTTCTTTATATACATAGATAATCCTTCTAATTGCCTGTTTTTCAGTTTCTCTGCTTCCTCTCTTCCAATGACCTTGTCTTTCGCTTACCTCAGCCACCCTATAGGTTGTAACTTAAACCTTGTGCTTGTCAATAACTGAAATCCTTTATGATTTCAGTGTCAAACTTTACACACCAACTACCTCTTCCTCTAAACTTTCTAGGTTATTTCTTTTATTACCCCAATTCCAACAGTCCCTTGAACTCACCAAGACCAATAAAGTGTTTATCCTGTTTCCTTTTCCCTATCTTATCATTTATGTTTTCACTTCCTTAGTCAGCTTGAATTTTATAGTCAGTCATTAACTCTTTTCCTATACTCTTAGCCTCTACTTTCTCACTGAATTGTTCTCACTTGTCTTCAATCCTAGTTAAAACCAATTGTGTGCTTCTTGCGTGCCCGTACTTGTTTAGTTGATATAACTAAGGAAAAACATACAACCAAGCTGATTGGTCTCCATTTATATTCATTTTCATCTTAAGCAGGACCTTAATGCTCCCTAGCAATTATATTCCCATTCTGTTAAATCAGATAATTATTTAATTCCTTCTTTCTCTTTAAACTTCCAACACTTCTTTCATCCTCACTTTTAGTTTATAATCTTTCTTCCTCTTTTCCTGAGAAAATAGAAGCAGCAATTAAAGAGCTTCTAAAAGCAATACTACCTTTTCTATCTACCTTAATGCATCAGTAACTATATACCTTGCTTTCTCCCCTGTTATTAATGAATAAATTCTGTGTACTTCTAGATAAAGTCAGGTTCTCAACTTGTTTTCTCAGTCTTTTCCATTCTCTTCCACTCAAGGATATTCCCTAACTATCCTCCCTACTTTTCATGCATCATCTATTTCTTCCCCCCAAATGGATTTTTCCTAATAGTGAACAAACATACGTTTTCATTCTATCTAAAAAAAAATCACCTTCTCTTGATCTTACTTTCTTCAAGCTCCATGCTACTTCTCTTCTTTTCTTTGCAGAAAACCCCAAGAAAAAAGTGTTTATACACTTGATCTCCAATGCCTCTAATCCCATTCTTTGCTGAATTTGCTCTAAATAAGCTTTTCATCTCACCACTTCATCCCAGTCACACCTGTCAATATCATCCATGACCGCAAGTCTTCATCTTACGGACTTGGCAGCGTTTGACACAGCAGAGTACTTGGCATGCAGAACACAATCTATCCATTTTTCAACAATCTCACTGTTGTTTTTCATTCTTGTTTCCTGATTATTACCTTCTTCTTTATGTCAGAATTTCCTAGGGCTTGGTCTTTGCACCTCTTCCTTTTCTATCTATATTCATTTCCTTAATGGTTTCCTCCAAAAGTGTTTAAAATACCATTTAAACACTTGTGACTCACAGACTTCTCATATTCATAGCTTAGACCTTATTCCTGAATACCTGACTTAAATATATAGCTACCAACTGACAGGGACCAAAATATTAACAGGTCCAAAATGAAGTCCTAATCTTCCCTTCCTTCAAAACTTTTTCCTTTTTGAGCAGTTAATGTCATCTACATTTTTTTAATTGTTCAGGCCTGAGACTGTAACCTTTCATTATAATGTGCCTTTATATGCTAGCCGACTATCACTTATTAGGGGTTCTTCATATTACTACATTTAAAAAAATTATTGCAAAAAAAATTATTGCTCAACTACTTATCTCAATATTTTAAGTAAGATAACTTTATTTTATGATATCTGATCAGGAGATAATCTCCGTATTTCTGAGAACCATTCTTTAAGAGGGCTACAGGTATTTGGAATATAATAGGAGTAAAGTGACCAAGATTTTGAAGGAAAGCAAAGCCTTGTTTTTTGAGGAATAGTTGGAGAATTTGAGGATATATTTAACCTAGAAAAGAAATTGAATATGAAGTGATATCTGTTATTAAATATTTCTAGAGTCCTTTGTATGAAAGGGGGATTACCATACTTGAACTGTTAAAGATGAAGCAATGCTTTCTACTGAGAATGGATCATCAGGAGAACATGTTACTATACAACTTAGGCCATGNAACCTAGAAAAGAAATTGAATATGAAGTGATATCTGTTATTAAATATTTCTAGAGTCCTTTGTATGAAAGGGGGATTACCATACTTGAACTGTTAAAGATGAAGCAATGCTTTCTACTGAGAATGGATCATCAGGAGAACATGTTACTATACAACTTAGGCCATGTATCTTCCCAAGGTATCATTTATGTATTTATAACAAATAAAGGAAGGGAACAATATCTTAAGATGTTTTACAGTTTTAGTATCTTGCTTTATGTCCTGAGGATTGTTATATGGCTGTTACTGGCAATAACTCTACTAGGTATAGAGGAAGCTCATCATTCACTGTCCTAGAAGAAAATGTTTACCTGGATGTTATCACGGCTTCCCTGGTGGCTCAGTCGGTAAAGAATCTGTATGCAATGCGAGAGACCTGGGTTCTGTCCCTGGGCTGGGAAAATCCCCTGATGAAGGGAGTGGCAACCCACTCCAGTATTCTTGCCTAGAGAATTCCATGGACGGAGGAGTCTGGCAGGCCACAGTCCATGGGGTCACAAAGAGTCAGACCTAGTTGCATGACTAACACTTTCACTTTCATCACATTTCACATGAGAAAGAGATGGGCAGCCATATTGTAGATAGAGAAGCAGTGACAGGATCACGACCATGGACCTAGACTCTACATGAAACTTTTTCTGTCTAATCCTCTTTAAATAGGGGCTTCTCTTCTGCTCAAGTGTGCAAAAGTTTAATGAAAGAGATATTTCCATCAAGGTTTAAAAACAAATGAATGTCAATGTGATTTCTTCACTTATAGTTTTGAAACTTTTACTTATTCTTATAAACATAACCTATTATTTTAATTTTTGATCTGACAAGGAGATTAAAGTCTTTCCCTGCATTTCAGCTGAGAATTCCCAAAAAAGCTGCTTTTCGTACTAATAGGTGAAAATTGCAGCATGACTGATTTTGGCTTCCAATAAAAGCAGTCTCTTGATGAAAGTGAAAGTGGAGAGTGAAAAAGTTGGCTTAAAGCTCAACATTCAGAAAACGAAGANTGACCGAGGATGAGATGGCTGGATGGCATCACTGACTCTATGGACATGAGTCTGAGTGAACTCCGGGAGTAGGTGACAGACAGGGTGGCCTGGCGTGCTGCGATTCATGGGGTTGCAAACAGTCAGATGCAACTGAGCAACTGAACTGAACTGAACTGAACCATTTCCAGCATGTATTCCCTCTAAAGAGGTGATTCTCAACCTTGGCTACTTTTGAAATCACTTGGGAAGTATTAATAAACTCTGATATCTAGGTCCCATCCCCAGAGATTCCAATTTAGTTGATCTATTGTAGTTTCCCTGGTGGCTCAAAGGTTAAAGCGTCTGCCTCCAATGCGGGAGACTCGGGTTCGATCCCTGGGTTGGGAAGATCCCCTGGAGAAGGAAATGACAATCCACTCCAGTATTCTTGCCTGGAGAATCCCATGGACTGAGAAGCCTAGTAGGTTACAGTCCACGGGGTTGCAAAGAGTCGGACACGACTGAGTGACTTCACCTTCACCTATTGTAGTTTCAGCATGGGGATTTTTAAAAACTCCAGTGGAAGTTCCATTGTATAGCCAAGGTTGAAAACCTCTTCTCCAGAGGTGTTTTACTCCTTTCGATCACAGGGGTTAGTTAAGTGTAGGATATTGGGAAGGGGAGGGTAGTGTTTCAGATATATGCTGGAAGATCACTTGGAACAAATATTGCTGATATAATTTAAATAATAAAGAGCTGATTGCAGAAGATGACCTTTTATATCTTTCCCAACCTTAAGATTCTATTATTTTATATCACCACACCGCAATGCACATATATGGAATCAAAGAAATATATTTGTTTTTTTTGTTCAGTCACCCAGTAGTGTCCAACTCTTTGCAACCTCCTGGACTGCAGCATGCCAGGACTCAGAAATATATACAAGGACACAAATTCCAAGGAGATACATAAATGAGGATGATTTTGCTGGTATAGCTGTGTTGCTGCCTCCATGGGTGGGTGAACTATTCTTTTATTCTGACTGCTTTTCAGTGTAGATGACACAGTTTTATTAGATTACATTATGCACAGCATCACTGAGTCAAAGAGATGTTATTAGCCTGCTAGAAGAAGCTTCTTAACCAGCTGTGAGGGCTTGTTAATATACATTATAATGTTAATAGTGCATATGAATATGTGTGAGTAGGAGGTAGGGGACAGAAATTTAAAACAAATTAAAAGTGTGAGAGACTGCAGCACATGGGAAGTAAATGCTCATTGCCACTAGTCTCAATTATTTTTCATTATTTTCAAGGTCAAGCTGGCAAATTTTCACAACTTCTACCTGCAAATGTGCTTCTCGATTGATTAACTCTTACAGCTAGAAGCTCTCCCTATACCCAGGAGGCAAGCCTGCTTTTTTATTGTATTAAAAAACCTAAATGCCAAAGCAAAAAGAATACCAGGCTTCTGTTTATTTTTATCTGAATATCAAAACACCATGCGAACTCTAAAGCAATTAATTCAGTATTAGTCCAGGATTTTAAAAGAAGTTTAAATGATTTAACAAATAATATGCTGAGGAAATTGTTATTCTTACTGAGAATCCGAATAAAACCCATTATAACCCTGCTAGGTAGGAATCTTCTAAATCTTCCTTCCCACCTGATAAAGTGTGCTCCCTGGTGTGGCAAAAGAAAATCTTTTCTTCACCATACCTTCACCACATTTCTGTTATAGAATAATGAATATCTTACATTCACTTATAACTGTGTAGGACTTTTCCTTATTTTTGTCCTAAAAAATCAACTGTAGCCCAAAGAATCAGGGTAAATGTTCTTAATTTGGCATGTAGAGAAGGTAAGAGGTTCCCCGTGATTCTTAATTGTCATACTGATAAACAAAGAGAATGACATATGTGAAGCTTGGTAGAAGCAGGGGAATGTGGTTAAATGTGAGGAGGAGGGAACAAGGTGGGAGATGGAAACTATTAGTATGAGAATTCTCTCTTCAATTACCAAAGGAGTAGGATGAGAGTGAGAAGTTACAGAGGGTCCTGATGTTATTATCTATTATTATCTTGAAGAAAATCCCCTCGAGAAGGGAATGCAACCCAATCCAGTATTCTTGCCTGGAGAATTCCATGGACAGAGGAGCCTGGTGGGCTACAGTCCATGGGGTCACAGAGTCGGACACAATTGAGTGACTAATGCTGACTGATGCTTTGAAGATGATAGTAGGAGGACTAAGGATGTTTTTATGTAATGGCTTCCATTTTCTCAGAGAAGGGAGAAATTGGGATGGTTGGGGAAAATACAAGGTTATGAAATAGTTGATATAGCCCCTATTTTTCACTTTTTCCCTCTCTACTTTCTTCTTTTCCTTTACTACCAAACTTCTTAAAATACTAATTTATGATTAAGTACCAATTCTTGCTCTTATTCCATTAGCTTCTTAAATCCTTAGGAGTTGGGAAGAGATTACCCACTGAAGGAGGTGAAAGAAACCTCTATAAAGTAGAAAGAAAGTCAATATCGAACTGTGTTGACAAAGCTAAGGATAGGAAAAGGTTCTGGGAGAACTAAAAGCAACCCTCTTTATTCTTTCACCCCTTCTTCACTGTAGCAATAGAAAGAAATAATGGTCTAGTCTTTCATTATAATCACAGGGCTCTGCTCAGCAAAAATGAGACCTGGAGCTCACTGTGGCTCCAATCATGAGCTCCTGATTGCCAAATTCAGACTGAAATTGAAGAAAGTAGGGAAAACCACTAGACCATTCAGGCATGACCTAAGTCAAATCCCTTATGATTATACAGTGGAAATGACAAATAGATTCAAGGGATTATATCTGATAGACAGAGTGCCTGAAGAACTATGGAAAGAGCTTCATGACATTGTACAAAAGGCAGTGATCAAGACCATCCCCAACAAAAAGAAATGCAAAAAGGCAAAATGGTAGTCTGAGGAGGCCTTACAAATAGCTGTGAAAAAAAGAGAAGCTAAAGGCAAAGGGGAAAAGGAAAGATATACCCATCTGAATTCAGAGTTCCAAAGAATAGCAAGGAGAGATAAGAAAGCCTTCCCCAGTGATCAAGGCAAAGAAATAGAGGAAAACAATAGAATGGGAAAGACTAGAGATCTCTTCAAGAAAATTAGAGATGCCAAGGTAGCATTTCATGAAAAGATGGGCACAATAAAGGACAGAAATGGTATGGACCTAACAGAAGGAGAAGATATTAAGAAGATGTGGCAAGAAGAACTATACAAAAAAGATTTTCATGACCCAGATAATCATGATGGTGTGATCATTCACCTAGAGCCAGACATNGGACACGACTGAAGTGACTTAGCAGTTCCAACAACGTCTCTGTGCCTAAAGGGGTAGAAATCACTCCTAAGGCTTACTACAGCTGATGGAGGAGGAAGAAGCCAGGAGAAGAAATCAAACATTCCACTTGCTCCTTTGACACCCTTAGCCCAACACTGAACTCCCTGCCTACAAATGGACTTGTCTCTTTAATGTTTAAAGCCAGTCAGTCGTGGCTGACTCTTTGCGACCCTGTGGACTGTAGCCCACCAGGCTCCTCCATCCATGGGATTCTCCAGGCAAGAATACTGGAGTGAGTTGCCATCTCCTTCTCCAAGGAATCTTCCCAACCCAGGGATCGAACCCAGGTCTCCCACACTACAGGTAGACACTTTAACCTCTAAGCCACCATGGAAGACCCACAAGTGGACTTAGCTTTTTATTATTTTAATGAAAATGAACCTGTTTTGGCACTCACAGGAGAATGCAGGCCATACCATCCATTCTTTGGATGTGTCAGTCCCGGCAATCATCTTGGCCAACTGAACTCCTTCCCCAGAAAATATCAAGCAAGGACAGAGCAGCAGGCTATTTAATCTCTGCTTCCAAAATCACTGTGACTATTAACACTTTTGAGGAAAAAATTTACCTTCAAGCAAAACTGGCCTTTCAAGCCAGTGGAGCAGTTGCTCTCCCCACAGACTGTCAGAAACTCTTCCAAGAGTCACTTATTCTTTCGTGGCTTGCTCGGTCCCTATCAAAATGCAAATACCCCTGGGAAAAATGACCTCTTTAGCCTTCACTGGCCAACAGTGTGGAAAAGGAAGAGTCATTTCAAAACAGCTGAGCAAAAGAAAGGCAATTCACGTGTGTCATTGTTCACTTTCTGTGTTTGCCACTGGACTGTAACCTCCCCGACATCTAGGACCATGTCTATTTTGCTTATCCATCTATTTTCAGGGTTCAACACCCACAGGAGACACTGAAAATGTTGCAGAAACCACTTCTCGGGAAACCAAGCACCACACTAGGAGAGCTGGAGAACTCAGGTGTATTATGCCAGTGGGCTCAGAGGAGTTAACTCTCCAAGCTCTGAGCCCCGAACAAAGGGGTTACAGAGTTTTTATAGACCTACTATAGTGGGCAACACTAGCTGCTAATAGGCTGGTTTAAACTAAGGGGTTTCCCACGCCTGGGAACAGTGGTCAAGATGGGGAGGGGGCTCCCTGACCTTTACATGGACAAGCATGATTAAGCAGGTTTGTAGGGGCTGGGCAATTGCAAAGAGCAGGACAAGGGTGAGTGAGATAAACTCCAGTTCCTAGTATTATAAGTCCCCACTTTCTGACACTACATGACCTACGCGATCCAGAATTTGCAAGGAGCAAGCTGAGTTAGAGACAGAAGGAGCAGGAGGTTATGCAAAATTTTAACTTTTCCTCTTCAAATATGCCTGAGGTGGGACGAGTGGGGGGTAGAGGGGCAGAAGGAAAAAAACCATGGGAAAGAAGGAAAAGAGTGGAGGAAATAACTAAGGACACACAGAAAGTGGTTCAAAACGCCGAAGTAAAACTCTCAGCAGCATTTACCCTTAACTTCACTGGTTAATGACCTCAGGCCACTTATGCGGTGCATACGGTGCCTGAATAGGTCTAGGGGGTGGTCTCTAGAAGACAGAATCTCCATTCCTTACCTTATCCTGGTGTGGTTCTCTGAACTTCCACGCCTGAGGATCCTGAGAAAAACAACCCGACAGCCAAGGCTGAGGAAAAGTTTCCCTATGGGGCACTTCCACCGTTTTACTGCATTCAAACCCCTGAGCCTTTGGGATGAAACACTCAGAAGACGGAGAACGCCAAAGTGACCGAGAGGAGAACACAGCTTTCAGGAGGGAGCTTAGCTTTTTTTCCCAGAAGCCTCTACAAGTTCCGCGGCTTCTCAACCTTTCCTGTGCATGCGAATCACCTGGGGCTCTTGCTAAATATACCGATTGTGATTCTCTAGGTCGGGGGCGAAGTCGGAGCCTGCATTTTTAACAGGCTCCAGGTGGTGCTGATCTGCTGACCCTCGGAGTACACGAGGGACTCGAGGGCTTCACCTCCCGGCCAGGTGTGCGTCCGCCCAGCCTCGGCTTTCCGGCTCGCTGTCCCGCGCGTCCCTGGCCTTCCGCCGAGAGGGGAGGAGTCGGGGGCGGAGCGGGAGGAGTGGCGCGGCCCCCGCGTGGGTCCTGCCGGAGATCACCTCGGCCCCTTGGCGAGGAAGCCAAGCTGCGGCGGCGCAGGAGGGGGCGGGTTCGGCGAGGGCGCGGCCTCTGGGAGGGGGGCGCGCGACGCGCATCCCCCGCGCCCGCCGGGGCCACTCGGGAGCCTCGCGGCAGTCCGGTGCCCCACTTGGCAATCCGCTCCGCGCTGCTTCCTCGCGCCCGCCTCCTCTTGTCACCTCCGGTCTCAGCCTCCTCGCTCCATCCCGGCTGTATCCAGCGCCATCCGAGTGCCTCAAAGAGCCAGAGGTGGTGCGCGGGACCGCAGGGCGCGCCCTCCAGCGGACCCCGGCTCGGCCTTGGTGGGGGCACGGGCGGCAGCATGGACACCAAGCGCTGCTTTGCCAATCGCTTCGATGACTACCAGGGCAGCCTGCTGGCGGGCCAGTGCGAGGAGGCGGTGGCGCCCTTGGTCACCGCCACCATCGAGCGCATCCTCCAGGAGCTGCCCCCGCTCGGGGGCGGCCCGGAGGGCCGGGGGGCGGCGGCCGCGGCCAGCAGCTGCCAGTGGGGACTCTACGGCGGCGTGGCCGGGGTGGCCTACATGCTCTACCACGTCTCTCAGAGCCCGCTCTTCGCCGCGGCCCGGGAGCGCTACCTGCGCTCGGCCAAGCGCCTCATCGACGCGTGCGCCCGCGCTGAGGAGTGGGGCGAGCCGGACGCCGACACCCGCGCCGCCTTCCTGCTCGGGGGCGCGGGCGTGTACGCCGTGGCCACGCTCGTGTACCACGCCCTGGGCCGGCCCGACTACGTGCAGCCGCTGGGCAAGTTCCGGGCTCTGTGCGCCGTCTGCGCGCCCGTCTCCTTCCTCGAGTGCGGCTCCGACGAGCTCTTCGTGGGCCGGGCGGGCTACCTGTGCGCCGCGCTCGTGCTCAAGCAGAAACTCGCCCAGGAGGTAAGAGGCCACCCCGGCCGCCAGGGGGCGCGTGCCGCCCAACCTCCCGGCTCCCGGCTCCCAGCTCCCCGCTCCCCGCTCGCGGCTCCGGGAGCTGCGCCCCGGCTGTTGTCCGTCTTTCTCTCTTACTCTCTTGACTCTGGTTTCTTGAGGCTCTGGAGGTTTATCCCTTGCTTTTGTCCGTCTCCCCCCGCCCCGCCCTCCCCCCGCTGCTTTCAGTCTGTCGGTTGGGATTATGCGCCTCCGCTCTTTGTTCGTGTTTTACTGAGACATGGCATCTCTCCAAATGCCTCTTTGCCCGGGTGTTGGCTGGAGGTCCTTTCAAGTGAGATTTCTTAATATCCCAAATGAGAGAGATTTCCCTTCCTTTAAACCCTCCTGTCAAAAGCTGAAGTACCCTCGCATGTCAGAGTACTAGAAAGTCACAGAAGTTTGGGAGTGGGCTGATGTATGCTAGTATTGTTTCCATCATTAAGGTGAAGGTAAGTTGTTTCTGCGACCCGCGGGTCTGTATGTGCTTCCTGTGTTGCTTTCTATTCGCTAAATGGCGCGGCTCCTATAAAATGCATCTCTGAGGGGAGTGTCCTCTTTTGATTACATAAATGTAGACAGAATTCTACCCTATTGTAATCGAAAGTGCTTTACCCCCCATTTTAAAATGAATCATTAGGATTGTCAAGATGACAGCATACTTGACAGGGCAGGTTTTCTTAATGAATAGCTTTCCAGGGGCTCCTTGAAGTGAATTGGATTTCACAACTATGTGTTTTTTTTTTTTCTGGCTTCACTTTGAATACAGCGCGTGGATATTAGAAGAGAGAGTGCCAGTTACTGTGGTGTAGGGGGGAAAAAAGTCCTCCAAAGGATCATAGTAACTAGAACTGAAAGAGAGGCACTTCATTCATAACCCACTGCAGCCAAATACTGTTTAGGGAGGAAGTGACACATTTAACTTGGCTCCATTTGGGTGAGTGAAGCGTTTGAAGACAAAGGTACACAGTATTTTTAAAGTGGAATTAACTTAAGATAACTTCTACAGGGCAGTCTTGATTTTTTTTTAATTTATAGCAGATGAGGTTAATTCAAGTGAGATTAATTCAAGTGAGAAAGATTACTAAAGACGGTGCACTGTGCTAGCAGGGAAGCAAAGGGTTGTGTGACAACGTTGTCTTGAAATAGTTCACTCTGCTTTGGAGTGACTAGGGCCTTTCCAGTTGTAGAAAACCTCTGAGAAGGCCACCAGGCTATTTCCATATCATTTGCATTATATTTGCATCTACTCCTCAGACCTTGCAGTCTGGTGGCAGGCGGGTTTCAAATTTATGGGGATTTCTCCCCCTAGTTGTTTTCCTTACACATGCTGCTTTCCCTTTCTATGCTTTTCTCCAGAATGGAATGGCAGAGTGGGAGACCATCAGGTCATGTGCAGGTGGCAACCGATCAGGACTCCCTGCCTGAAGACAGGTGGCCCAGGGCCAGTCTGCAGTGCTGATCCACAAAGACATTTCTTAAGACCTCTCTTGTGCCCTGCTGCCAAACTGGATCTATCTTTTTATACTAATCAAGTTGAGGTGCTCTAGCCCCTGCTCCTAGGAGACAGAACAAGTTCTAAGGGTTTTTTTTTTTTTTTTTCTTAAGCAAAAAAAAGCTCTTAACCTGAGCAAATCAGCTAGTCTCAGTGGCAGCCTCAGCTGTGATCATCCAAAAAGTTCAGGCATGAAAGGACAGAGGCTAAGCATGCCAGGCTTGAAGCCCTTTGAGGGGAAACTACAAGTCTTCTGCACCATCCCCACCCCCATGTCCTAGCCTGCATATGGCTTTGCCCTCGGTAGATGATCCATAAACCTTGATTAAATTGAATTGCGAACTTCTGTCATTTCTCTATGAATAATCTCTCATTCTGCCCTGGGTTTCTTTCCCTCCAATGTCATTTATATTCACTTTCCTCTTGGCAGTGCCCTCAGTTATCACCCTGGTCTAACTCCTCCCCACCCTACTTGACACATTTCTGCCACCTAATAAATAGCTGAATGAGTGAATCACCCTGTACTGGGATTAGTACTCTCAGCTAGCTTCTCTCACTCCAGCCATTCCATGTACCTCTGAGAAACCAGGCTTCTTATAAACACTTTTCATTATGTCACTACCCTGCTCAACGTCCTGCGATGGCTCCCTATTTCCTTTTCTCCAGTGGCTGCTCATTTCGCATTTAAAGCCAAGATCTTTAAAATGACTGACAAAGCGCCATGTGATCTGACCCCAGCTTACCTACTCTACTTTTTGCTCACTCTGCTTCAACCACAAGGGCCTTCTTGCTGTTTCAGGCATTTATTGTCTCAGGGTGTTTGTACTCACTGTTCCCTCTGCTTGGAATACTCTCGCCCTATCTCTTTTTATAGTTAGCTCCCTGACCTTGTCTGGGTTATCTCCTCAGTGAGTCCTTCCCTATCCACCCGATTTAAGACTGCCACCTGTCCCCTGACTTAGGCCCTTTTCTTGCTTCATTTAACTTATTTTCTTTACGTCTTCTTCACTTAGAATGTAGCTCCATAAGAGCAGAGGGTTTCCATTTCATTTATGGACTTAAGCATTACGATTGTACCTGGTACATATGTGGGTTCTCAACTTTCCTTGTTTTGGTTGTGGTGGAAATATTTTTGATGATTTGTTTCACTCAGTTCTAATAGCATCCCATTTACCAGTATTTTCCTTTATGGTGGTGCCTTTGATGTTATGTTTAAAATAATCCTTTCCTGTTTCCAAAAGAGCTTAAAAATCCTTTCCTACTGCCAGGGTATCAGTAAGTATTTGTTGAATGTGTGAATAAACGAACACTACTTTCTTACAAATTTGACCATAAGCAAGCTTAACCAGTTCAGTAGTTGTAGCATATGGGCTCAGCAGTTGTGATTTGCCAGCTCTAGGTTCAGTAGTGGTGATGCGCAGGCTGAGGTGCTCTGCAAAATGTGGGAAATTCCTGGATCAGGGATCAAACCCAGGTCTCCTGCTTTGGCAGAAGGATTCTTTACCACTGAGCCACCAGGGAAGCCTGAAGGTACTTCTTACTCTGTTTTGTAGAAACAGTTTGGTGTCATGGATTCTTCCCCACAGATGGCCTGGGTTCAAATCTCAGTCTAACCATTTACTAAATTGAGGGCATTGGGGCATGTTAATTATATTCTCTGTGCCTCAGTTTTCTCACATGTAAAATAGAGATCATAAAACTATTGCTTAAAAGATTAGATGATTTATTATATTTTAAATGCTTAGAACAGTGACTGGAACATAATAAGTACTTTGTATAAGCATCTTTTCTCATCATGACCATCATCATCATCATACACTAGTTATAAGTTCCTTTTTGGTGTTTATACTTTGGAGAAAATATTTTTTTATCTTTCCTTTACCACTGGGGGTCTCTTGCATTTTGACCAATCCTGTCACCCTTCTAATTAAAAGGGAAATATCCTTTATAACTGCTTGATTGTCAAGTGCCACTAGGAATCAGGAGAACAGATTGCTCTTTTCACTGGTGCAGACTCAGGTCCATGACTGAAGGCAAGTTTCCGGGTGACAAGTTTTCTTGGCAGTGCCTCTGTGACATTTTGTTTCAACTAGCTTTTCCATTAAATCGGCCCCCAGAACCCTTTTTGCCTCTTCTTCTGCAACTCAGGTTGCCTGAGCCTCCTTTTTCCATCACAGGTAGGAAACATAGGAAGGGATGTAGAAGTAACCCTGATCCCATGAGGAATAAGTCAGGCTGCGTGGAATGGGAAGAGAAGACCACCTTAGGGCTGATAAAATAATAATTAAACTTGATAAATCACCACAAACTTTGCCATTGAGGGTCACAAGCTTTGCTATACATTGGAATCGCCTATAAAGCTTTTAAAATGCTGGCTGCCCCAGACACATCCCAGACCAATTACATGAGTCCCTGGGGCAGGACCCAGACATCCCAAGCAACTAAAGCCAGCATGAGCACCTTCCTCCTCAAACTCTATTGTGGGAACCAGCACTGGCCACCTCGCCTGACAGCCTGTTAGATACTCAGGAGTCCTAAGTTTTGGGGGCTTCCCTGGTAGCTCAGAGGTTAAAGCGTCTGCCTGCAATGTGGGAGACCTGGGTTCAATCCCTGGGTCAGGAAGATTCCCCTGGAGAAGGAAATGGCAACCCACTCCATATTCTTGCCTGGAGAATACCATGGACGGAGGGGCATGGTGGGCTACAGTCTACGGGGTCACAAAGAGTCAACACGACTGATCGACTTCACTTTCACTTTTCACTTTCAGTCCTAAGTTTTAAGCGCTACCCCAGGCTTCCTGAAGCAGAATAGACATTTTAACAAGGTCCTAGGTAATGAACATGCACACTGGATTTTGAGAAGCATTCTTTAGCATCCTAGTTGTCAAACATGGCTCCACCTTGGAATCACCTGCAGCACCGGAAAATGCTGCTGACGCCTCGAGATGAACTCAGCATACCCTCGTGTTAGGACTGAAGCAAACACAGTAAAAACTTAATGTGTCTTCAACAGCAGTTATGCAAAGGGCCTTGGAAGCCTCTTCTTGCATTTGATGTTTCACACACGGTGACACAGACACACCAACAGACATCCACACACTTTAACCATTGTGTTTTATCAGAGCTTCTGCACTTCACTTTTTCCCAGATGATGCAATCACCTCTTTCACCCTCCTCCTCACTGGGTAAGTTCTTCAAGGTGGCATGTGAGATGGAGCCTGGACTCCAACAGGCCCCTTGGTGATAGGCAAGCATGCCACTCAGCACCAGGGGAAAAACTATTAGGAGCCTCTGACCAAAAAGGCTCCAGTCTTGGAACTGCTGGGACAGCTTCCTTGGCAGCTGGGTGCCACGTGTGGCTTTCAAGCTACGATTTGTGCCAACTATCTCTAAGGGATGGCTTCTTTTTCTTTATTCCTTAAGTGAACCCTCAAACCCAAGCTGGTCATCCTGGAGATGGTCCATTCTCCTCCGTGGCTTCTCCAGGAAGTTCTTACAGCCAAACTGTGGACAGCCACTGCTGCTTTTGCTCCAGAAATTAACCTAGGCTCTGGCTTCCTCTCTTAAACCTCTTAGACTGTTTAGGGTGGGGTCAGGGAATGAAGGAGGCCATTTTTTTAAAGACAGGACAATCCATAGACTGTTCTCAGCTCTTGGATTTGAAACCTGGGATACTGACTAAGCCTTTGACTTAGGGGTCGTCTGGTCTCTCTCCTGAAAACATCCATTCTCAGAGGGGCTGGCTAACCCTTCAGAACCAGCAAAAAAGTGGAGAGCGGTTGGGCAAGTCTCTCGCATGCCTCGATTTTTCCTACCAAGAGACAAAGTGTACTGTGAGCCCAGACCGGCAAACCCTGCTGCTTCCCTGCAGCACACATGAAAGCAATGTTTCTCCAGGTGCCACCAAATTTCCCACATCACCCAGACCTCACATTTCTCAGAAGACTGCAGGTTGAGCCCCATCCATGAAGGTTGGGAAGAGGAGGCAGGCATTTCCTACTGGCACTTGTGCTCGGCCCTTTGTGGTTTTGCTGGCATAAAAGTCAACTAGCTTGAACCATACAGTGGTGGAAAATGGTCCGCCAACCTCTGAGCTCTGGCTTCACGAAGGGCCTGCCTTTCTTCAGAGGATGTACTCCATTAGCTCTGCTTGGCACTGGCGTTATCAACTCCCCTCAGATCAAGAGTAGGCAGGTACAAGGAGTGGGTTCACAATGTCTGACCTCAACCGGTTTTTCTAAGTTATTCTGAAGAATATGAATTTGCAGAAGAGAAGGAAGGTATGGTTCAGGGAGAAGACTGAACCTCAGAAAAAGCCTGTCTCTCTCGGGTCAGAGCTTAATGATGATCCTGACTGAATCCATGTGGCTCCTCCTTCAGTGACTCCCATGCTTCCCCCACCATAAAAAGTGAGAAGCCCTCCACAAAGTTCAGAGCTCCATCAACACTCCTCTGAAGGCCACAAATCCACCCATAACCCTGTACCCTCCCTCACCAGAGAGGCCAAAAGGATTGGTCTCCCCATCCTTGAACCCACCAGGGTACTAAATTTGGCACAGGGGGTCCTCAGCCACAGGCAGGGAAATACCCAACGAAACCAGTTCCAAAAGCGGCTAGATGATCAAGGTCAACCCAAGGCATTCGTAAATGTACACTCTCCATTTTTTACCTCAGATCTTATATAATTGGGGGAAAAAAAGCATACATATGGCACAGCTTTCTGTATCTGCCTGAATACCCTATTCCCTTACTGTGGGAAGATTTAACAAAGTTAAATGCCCAAGTAATTTTCTCACCAGAAAAAGTAGACACTAAAGTACTCCTATGTCAAAGCCTGCACCCTCCAAGCTGTGCTATGACAATGGAAATACAAACTTCAACCAGAAGTCCCTGAAGAAATTCTACAAAAGGTAAGAGCAGATGCTTGAGTTGAGGGGAGGCCAGGAAGAGCCAAGACCACTGACCCAGTAAGAGGAAGACTCCAGCCCAGTGCCAAGTATCAGAACTGAAAAAGCAATAACCTTTAAAGAGGCATGTGAAGTAGAAAGCCTCTGACAACGACCTTTATTAAATGCCAAGTAATCCAAAATTAGGAGTGTACAGTTAGTCATTCAGTCCTGTCTGACTCTTTGTGACCTTATGGACTGTAGCCCGCTAGGCTGCTCTGTCCATGTGATTCTCCAGACAAGAATACTGGATTGGGTAGCCATTCCCTTCTACAGAGGATCTTCCAGATGCAAGGATCGAACCTGAGTCCTTTACTCCGAAATATGGATGGACAAATGTTTACCAGATATTTGACGAAAGTGAAAGAGATCATGATGAATAAACAGAACTATTTCTGGAGAAAAAGACATATATACTACAGGAAACAGAAGAGAACATTACAAAAAATCCAAATTCATATTCTCAGAACTGTAAAAATGACAGTGGGTTTATAAAATGGGAACAGAGTGCTATAAAAGGGAGAAATTAGAAAATAAGAGAAAGTCCTTGGTAAAAAAAAAAGTATTACAGCAAACTTTAATTTTTTGTGGGAGGTGGTCCAAAGATGGCAGAGGAATAAAACGGGGAGAACGCTTTCTCCCCCACAAATTCATCAAAAGAACATTTGAATGCTGAGTAAATCCCACAAAACAACTTCTGAATGCCAGCAGAGGACATCAGACACCTAGAAAAGCAGCCCATTGTATTGGAAAGGAGGTAGGAAAAACTATAAAAGATAAAAAAAGAGACAAAAGAGGTAGGGATGGAGATCCGTCCTGGGAAGGGAGTCTTAAAAAAGAAGTTTCCGAACACCAGGAAACACACCCTCCCCGGCAAGTCTGTGGTGAGCTCTGGAACCACAGAGGGCAACATAACCGGGAGGAAAAATAAATAAGTAAAACCCACAGATTCCATGCCCAACAGTAACTCCCAGCAGAGAAGCAGCTCAGATGCCTGCATTCGCCACTAGCAAGTGGGGGCTGGGCAGGGAGGCGTGGGCCTGCATTGCTTAGAGTAAGGACCAGACCTGCATGCCCAGAGGGCAATCTGAGGGAACTAACTTGAGACAGCAAACCCAACTGTGGGATAGCTACCTGGCAAAAAGCCCTAACCTAAGACACCACCAAGCCCGCTCACAGAATAAAGGACTGAACAGAGATAGCCGGCTGCAGACCAGCCCATTCCCCACCGGAGAAAGGCAGGTGAGAGCCGCCAGAGCCTGAAGGGGGCAATCACGGCCCCAGAGAGGCATTATCTATCAAACTGCAAGCTGGCTTTGTTGCTAACCAAGACTTCTTGGGATTCTGGATGGTCAACATCCGCCTGAGAAGGTGCGTGGGTTGTACACCCAGAAAACTGAGCGGTAGGGACGGGGGGAGGCGATAAGTCTCAGCGACCACACTCGCCAAACACCTGGTCACCCAAGCTGCTCGGACCTGGGAAGGACACAAAATGCAGACCAACCAAGTATGCATCTCTAAGGAGTACCTGAACCTGAGTGGATTAGACCTGGGAAGTGCATACAACCCAGGGCTGGCCTCAGACAGTTCCTGGCAGAGCAACCTAGAGCCTAAGCAGTGTAGACACAGAAAGCACACATGCCATGAGTGGGGGAAAACCCAGTGTGCCCGAGACACTGGGAGCACTCCCCACAGATGCCAGTGTTATGTATTTGCAGCGTTCCTCCCTCCCCACAGCACGACTGAACAAGTGACCCTAAGAATGTGTCTACCACAGCCCCCTTGTGTCAGGGTGGAAATTAGACACTGAAGAGACCAGCAAACAGCAGAACCGAAAACAGAGGGAACCACCTTGGAAGTGACAGATGGCAAAGTCTTGAGGCTACTGTAAGAATAAGAGTGGAAACCAGAGGCAGGAGGCTTAACTCCAAATCCTGAGAATACCAGTGAACTCCTGACTCCAGGGAACATTAATCGATAGGAGCTCATCAAACGCCTCCATACCTACACTGAAACCAAGCACCATCCAAGGGCCAACAAGATCCAGAGCAAGATGTACCACACAAATTCTCCATCAACACAGGAAAATAGCCCTGAGCTTCAATTTACAGGCAGCCAAAGACACGCCAAACCCACTGACATCTCATAACTCACTACTGGACACTTCATTGCACTCCGGGGAGAAGAAATCCAGCTCCACCCACCAGAACACCGACACAAGCTCCACTAACCAGGAAACCTTGACAAGCAACCCGTCCAACCACACGCACGGGGAGGAAACTCCACAAACTGCCAGAATATGTAAAGTCCACCTCAAACACAGCAATATAAACAAGATGAAGAGGCAGAGGAATACCCAGCAGGTAAAAGAACAGGATGAATGCCCACCAGACCAAACCAAAGAGGAAGAGATAGGGAATCTATCAGATAAAGAATTCTGAATAATGATAGTGAAAATGATCCAAAATCTTGAAAACAAAATGGAGTTACAGATAAATNCTTAAAGGGGTAATCGTGGCCCCAGAGAGGCATTATCTATCAAACTGCAAGCAGGCTTTGTTGCTAACCAAGACTTCTTGGGATTCTGGATGGTCAACATCTGCCTGAGAAGGTGCGCTGGTTGTACACCCAGAAAACTGAGTGGCAGGGACGGGGGAGGCAATAAGTCACAGCCACCACACTCACCAAACACCTGGTCACCCGAGCTGCTTGGATCTGGGAAGGACACAAAATGCAGGCCAACTAAGTCTGCATCTCTGAGGAGTACCTGAACCTGAGTGGCTTAGACCTGGGAAATGCATACAACCCAGGGCTGGCCTCAGACAGTTCCTGGCAGAACAACCTAGAGCCTAAGCAGTGTAGAAAGGGAAAGCACACACGTTATGAGTGGGAGAAAACCCAGTGTGCCCAAGACACTGGGAGCACTCCCCACAGATGCCAGTGTTATTTATTTGCAGCAGTCTTCCCTCCCCACAGCACGACTGAACAAGTGACCCTGAGAAAGTGTCTACCACAGCCCCCTTGTGTCAGGGTGGAAATTAGACACTGAAGAGACCAGCAAACAGCAGAACCGAAAACAGAGGGAACCACCTTGGAAGTGACAGATGGCGAAGTCTTGAGGCTACTGTAAGAATAAGAGTGGAAACCAGAGGCAGGAGGCTTAACTCCAAATNGGAACACATGTTCACCCATGGCTGATTCATGTCAGTGTGTGGCAGAAACCACCACAATATTGTAAGGTAATTAGCCTCCAGTTAAGATAAGTTATTAAAAAAAAAAAAAAACAAAACATTGCTGAGACCCCACCCCCAGATCTTTTGACTCAGTGGATCTGTGGTGTTGGAGAAGACTCTTGAGAGTCCCTTGGACTGCAAGGAGATCCAACTTGTCTATCCTAAAGGAAATCAATCCTGAATATTCATTGGAAGGAGGGAAGGAATGAGCCCTAGTTCTGGTGGAGACCTGGTGAGACAGGAGGGGGTTGTGAGGGGGCTTTGGCAGCTGTGACAGACAACTCAGTAAGAGCAGCAGCAGTTTTGTCCTTCAATTCATCAGGATTTATTGAGGGCCTTCGTCAAGGTCAAGTGCTGGAAGATGGTGAATGGGGTGCAGGAGACACGGTGTTTGAGGTTCTGGTGTCATAGCCACAGACCAATGTGTGACAGTGAGAAGTGGAACTTTGAAGCTTGCAGCAGGGGTGGGCCAGAGATGACAGATCTGTAAGTTACCAGCTCATAGCTGGTGGTTGAAACTGAGAGTAAACTTACTTACCCAGGGAGCCCATGGCAGAAGAACACTGAGCTTGGCAGAACTCTAGATGATGTAAACATTAAAATGTTTATACAATTTCTTTTTTTTAGTAGGTACTCTGTGCACATTATATGATATCCAAAGGGTTCAAGAGGCCAGAGAGAAGTGAGTTTTTCTTCAGCCTTGTCCCCTGGCTGTCCTGCTCCCGGCACTGTAACCACCTTTCTTGGTTTCTGGTGTATCATTTCAAAGATACTCTCTGTAAGTGCAAATGTTTGCAAGTATGTTTGTGGTGGTTGGGATCATTTCAAACAGTGCCATCTCGTGTTCAGTCTGGTTGAGTTGCAGTCCTTGAGGACCCACCTACATGCAGATGTCTAACGGTGAGAAATAGATCTTTGATGCTTGCAGGAGAGGTGTGGACCAGAGAGAACAGATCTGTAAGTCATCAGCCCCCAGGTGGGAGTTGAAACAGCAAGAGTGAATTATCTGCTCCCAGAGTTTTCCTTCCTTTCCAGAAATGCAACACAGAAGGAAAGAGAGGACTGAGCAGGGGAAAGAAAAACAGGGAGAGAATGAGTGTGTAACCTCAGGAGAAGTGAAGATGGTGTGGGACATTATTGCTTTCAAGAAAATAAATTATTAGAGAAAAAGAAGAGAACACTTGAGGTTGTGTTTTGTTCCAAATAGCTAAGGGGGTGGAGAAAATGAAACTTTATGATAAAATGGAAAGCATAGAGCGTTTGGAAGACTCAGATGGACATCCCAGAGACACGCCTTCTCTATTTGTTTACTTTCCTTAAGACTTACACTCTGGGAAGTCTCCGGAAGCCTTAAGAACCAGAGGCATCTCAGTAGTATGCACTGAACATGTATGGGGTGTTTTTCCTTCTAAAAACGTTCTAGCGACATTTTCCTGCGGCCTCATGGAGCAACTTCACTTTCATTTTTCACTTTCATGCATTGGAGAAGGAAATGGCAGCCCGCGCCAGTGTTCTTGCCTGGGGAATCCCGGGGACAGGGGAGCCTGGTGGGCTGCCCTCTATGGGGTCGCACAGAGTTGGACCCGACTGAAGCGACTTAGCAGCAGCAGCAGCAGCATGGTGTGCAAAGTAGCGTCCTGCAGCTCGGAGCGTCTCGGCTGTGGCTTGCTGCCCTCTAGTGGCCAGCAAGGAACCTCCCACTCCGGCTCTGCCTGGCTTCACTGTGACTTCAGTGAGGAGGGGAAAAGGGGACTGGGGTTTGTGCTGAGCATGTGGAGGGCTCCTTGGGAACATTGGAGACTATCAGCCTCTCTACCCAATCCACCATTTACCCAGATAAGAAAATTTTCTTGGTCCAGAACGCATTATAGAGGCATCCATCAGGGCCAGACTTGAACTCATTGTTTCTATGATGTAAACGGTATTCTAAAGATAATGCTTTCTACTTTCTCTGATGAAAGATTTGGCAGGCAAGATGTGGTTGGAGCAGACCCTCGTGAATATGTCAGGAGGGAAATCAAATGGAAATAGTGTAAACCAAACAAGTTTGTAAACTCTAAATAAGTACATGTATACACAGCATTATTTTAGGGAAAAATATCAGTGATCACTTGGCCTCTGCAATAGATTCTTGGGCAAGATGTGCAACTTCTCCAAGCTTCAGCTGGCCCATCTGGGGATAACAATACATCCTGCATGTATGTGTGGCTGAGATCATATGAGTCAATGGTTGAAGCGCTTACTTTACCTTTCACTGTGTTTGACTGACACAGTATTAAAGATTTAATAAATTTAGCTATTATTTATAATGAGGCCCATGCGCCTCATGCACAGTGAGGCCAAACAAAGTGAAGTGTCAGAGTCTGGAGCAGAGAAAGATTCATTGTGGGCCATGATTCTCAGGTAGCTCAGTGGTAAAGAATCCGCCTGCCAATTCAGGATACACAAGTTCTATCCTTGGGTCAGGAAGATCCCATGGAGGAGGAAATGTCAACCCACTCCAATATTCTTGTCTGGGAAATCCCATGGACAGAGTACCCTGGCGGGTTACAGTCCATGGGATCACAAAGAGTCCGACACGACTTACGAACTGAGCAGACATGCAAGGAGATAAGGTGGCTCATATCTGAACCTTGCGCTCCTGGAAGGGTTTCAAGGGAAGCACTTTTAAAAGCCAGATGGGGGGCCTGGGGAATCATGCACAATTCTCTGATGGTCTGATGAGGAAGCAACAGGGTGGTGTCACAGGGGTTAACTTTCTCAGTCCTTAGGCTCCAGGAGGCCTGGGACTTTGCGCTCACTGTCATCAAGTAGTAATATCTTCTATTTGGTGGGAAGTTTTTGCTTCTGCAAAACAACTCAGAAAATGTGTATCAAATGCAATACTATTATCCAGGTACTTCAGAGAGGAGCTAAAGCAGAGTATGTGGGGGGAAGGCACCATAGGGTCCTGCTCGGTTACATTATTATTATTATTTTACTGTTTTATTATGTTGATTATTCTTTAGGAGATACAGCCCCAGCTTCAGCTTTATGACAGACTCGGAGAACCCTTCCATAAATAGAAACTCTACTTCCCAGTTTATAAGGGTGTTTCAAGTCAATGTTGATCCCACTTAGTTAAAGCAGCACTTAAAATTCCTCATAAAGCTCTCCTCAAAGAGATGGAAGGCTCGTTCTTCTAAGGGGAAAGTATGTACTTGAATGGCCACTTGATGTGAAGAAACTGTAGAAGCTATTGAAGTGAACTTTGAAGGCCTTGATAAAATGGACCTCAAAGCCCCCGCAGGCTGAAAATTTTGAATCACCTGACTCTCTGACCTGCTTGTTGCCTGGAAATTCATGAGCAGAGGCCGACAGCAGAAGGGACCAAAGACACGTCTCCGCACAACCTTGTGGCTGACCCCGCCCCGCATTCTGGAGGGAAACTCCATTCTCTCCTCCTCAGTGGCAGGCACTCAGGTCCCTTTCAGTCACCCAGGGATGCTCCTGGAATGGCATACAGGCTGCCCATGACAGCACCCTCCCTTCCAGCGCCACATGCCAAGAATGCTATCCTAATAGAAGAGAGACAGGCATCAAGCTGAAGGAAATAAAAATAGTAAGACTCTGCAGGATGACTGAACAGAGATCTAAGGAAACAACTGACAGTGAAACCTGGCAAGGATGATTTAGATACCGGTCTGATCTTTGCATGATATAAACATTATAACTTCTTGTGTCTTGGCAGAAAATAATACAAACATCATCATCTAATTTGTCAGTTCCATCTGACAGTCATAGCATTGATAGAATGCTGTGATTAGGGTACAGAGAGAGGAAACTATACAAGCTTGACTACTTAATTCTTCTTTATGGAAGGATAGATGAACAAGTTGGTGAATTGACTGTACTACATAATGGACTATGAATTCCTAAGAAGGATCCATCACTATAAGTCAACAAACATTTCAATATAGACAGTATTAAAGGAATTTCCCTGGGGGTGCAGTGGATATAAGAATTCACCTGCCAGTGCAGGGGACATGGGTTCAATCCCTGGTCAGGGAAGATCCCACATGCTGGTGCAACTAAGCCCATGCACCACCACTACCAAGCTTGTGTGCTGCAACTACTAAGGCCCATGCATCTAAAGCCTGTGCTTCACAACAAGAGAAGCCACCATGGTGCAACAAAGAGTAAACCCTCTTGCTGCCACTAGAGAAAAGCCCATGCAAAGCAACAAAGATCCAGTGCAGCCAAAGCTAAAATAAATAATTTTTAAAAGCTATTAGTGTCTGGACTTACAGGGAAAAATCATAATATCAAAATAGCTCATGTTTTTGAGCATTTACTGAACACCAGATGCTGTGCAGAGTACTTTTCACACATTATCTCACTTTATTCTTGAGACATACAGCAGATTTTCACATTTTACTGGGGTTCTTTAGAGAATTTCTTTCTTTGCCTGCATATGATTTAACACAATTCATCCTTATATATTATTTGGCTATTTGATGTCCAAACATTATAATTGATGTCCGACATTATAACTGCAGTGTAAGTGGAATCTTTTCTTTTCAAATATGGCTGGGTCCATTTTTCTGGTTGGTGGTGTGGGGGAGGCAGCACTGGGCTTTGCCCCAAGTTTGATCCCCGCTCAGGGTAGCAATAGTCTGTGTTTCGCTGTCCGCAGACTGAGGAGTGTCTTCCCTTCCTGGTTCCCAAGTGCTGCCTTTGCATACTGGCTGCACTGCAACCCAGTGTTCTCTCCTTCCCCAACCTCTACCCTCACCCTCAAGAAGAAAAGAAGAGCTTCCCCTTCAGCAGCCATTCCTCTAATACATTGAAATCCAAGAACATCCCTGAAGGAGCTCATCAATATGAACACTTAAAACCTGCAGAAGCACTGTCAGAAGTGGAAACATAAAGGAAGCTGCCATGTTGCCAGAGGAAGAGGACCTCCATCAATGGATGACAGTGAACACTATGGATTTTTTTAGCCAGATCACAACTCAGCACTGAAACAAGCTGCAGATCCAAGATCTGAACATCACTGGGAAGATGGTACTAGTTTTGACAGCAGTCACGTGTCCTGCTCCAAAATATATTGACCATTTGATGCCTTGAGTTCAGGATGAACTTGACTGTGAAGCTCTTTTTCCTTCTAAGATTGGTGTCCCATTTCCCCAAAATCTTAACATCTGTGGTAAAGACTCTTCTAAAGCATCTGTCCAGAGTTTACTGCCCACCTTTCTTACCAGCACTTTGATTCTGTGATATAGCTGCCAGAGAAGGCCTGTCATAGCATGTACTTTATTTGTTCAAGATTTCAATTTGATTGATAGAGAGTTGGCACCACTTCAGGAATTCATTGAGGAGTTTAGATTAAAAGACAGGTTTCTTTAACACAGTTATCCTCTTCCTTCATGTACCGTTTGACTTGTCTTATTGCTAATCTGCCATAGATTTGTGTTGGAGGTTGAATTGTGCACCCCCCCAATCATATGTTGCAGTCCTAACCCCCAGTACCTTATTAGGAAGTAGAGTCCTTGCAGATGTAATTAAGTTAAAATGAGATCATTAGTTTAGACTCTAACCCAGTATGACTGGTGTCATATAAAGGGGAAATTTGGATATACATACATGTACAAAGGGAGAATGTCCTGTGAACATGAAAACTTAGACACATCACCCGTTTCTTTAAGTCCAAGAGGGAAACCCTAACAAATCCTTCCCTCACAGCTCTCAGAAGAAACCAACTCTACCCATACCTTGATTTGGAGCTTCTAGCCTTCAGAATTGAGAGACAATGCATTTCTGTTTTTCTAAGCCATCTGGCTTGTGGTACTTTGTGTCCTGGCAGCCCTAGCTAATACAACCGGTGATACAAACTTTGAAAAACCAAGGTACAGACACCCATTGTCTGTGTTAACTGATAAAATTATTCCAGTGGTAGGTTGGCTTCAAAGTAAGAATACAAGAGTGTAGTTAACTTTGATGTACTCGAAGACCTGTTATTTCATGAAGTCACACTTGTAATATATGAATGACTAACCTGTACTTTATTAGCTTAACANTCAAAAGTAATAATACAGTATGTACAAGTTGCTTATTTATGAGAGAAAAATCAAAAAGAGAGGAAGAATAGCAGTCCTATACTGAAACAGAAGCCAACAGTGAGAGCTTGCTTTATTTTGGTATATTTTTAACATATAGAATTAAAACATTTTTAATGATACTTAAGAAAAGACAGATGATAAAATTTATTTACTCAGGAAATGTTTAGAATTACTGTCAACAAGTACTGCTCAAAATTCTCCAAGCTAGGCTTCAACATTATGTAAACCAAGACCCTCGAGATGTTCAAGTTGGAGTTAGAAAAGGCAGAGGAACCAGAGACCAAATGGCCAACATTGTGCTGGATCATAGGAAAAGCAAGAGAATTCCAGAAAAACATCTACTTCTTCTTCAATGACTATGCTCAAGTCTTTGACTGTGTAGATCACAACAAACTGTGGCAGTTTCTTCAAGAGGTGGGAATACCAGACCATCTGACCTGCCTCCTGAGAAATATGTATGCAGGTCAATAAGCAACAGTTAGAACTGGACATGGAACAATGGACTGGATTCAAATTGGGAAAGGAGTACATCAAGGCTGTATATTGTCACCCTGATCATTTAACTTTTATGCAGAGAATATCACTTGAAATGCCAGTTGGATGAAGAACGGGCTGGATGAAGAACAAGCTGGAATCAAGATTGCCGGGAGAAACATCAATAACTCAGACATGCAGATGACATCACCCATATGGCAGAAAGAGAAGAGAAGCTAAAAAGCCTCTTGATCAAAGTGAAAGAGGAGAGTGAAAAGGCTGGATTAAAATTCAACATTCAAAAAAGGAAAATCCAGTTCCATCACTTTATGCTAAATAGATGGGGAAACAGTGGAAACAGTGACANAAAGAAAAACCCAAATGAAGTTTTTGGCCAATGCATAAGATCACCTTTTCTAATCTCTAAAAGACATAACACTTTGAAAAGTGAGGTGATTGCATAAGACGTTAAGGTACTTTTGTTCTCCTAGAAAGATTTCAGCATTAACAGACTCAGGGCCTTCCTGGTTCAAAAGTTGTTGTGCAGTCAGTCATGTCTGACTCTCATGCCCCATGGACTGCAGCATGCCGGGCTTCCCTGTCCTTCACCATATCCTGGAGTTTGCTCAAACTCATGTCCATCGAGTCAGTGATACCATCCAACCATCTCGTCCTCTGTCATCCCCTTCTCCTTCTGCCCTCTGTCTTTCCCAGCATCAGGGTCTTTTCCAGTGAGTCAGCTTTTTTCATCTGGTGGCCAAAGTACTGGAGCTTCAGCTTCAGCATCAGTCCTCAAAGAAGTGTGTCTTGTTTTGGCAACCC
The DNA here is from genome assembly GCA_006410875.1 of Neotragus pygmaeus. Taxonomy (NCBI): domain Eukaryota; kingdom Metazoa; phylum Chordata; class Mammalia; order Artiodactyla; family Bovidae; genus Neotragus; species Neotragus pygmaeus. The sequence goes on from SJYV01055094.1 coordinate 51,089, forward strand.
AGATCTTTTTCCAATGACTTGGTAAACATTTTAGGTATGGTCAAAACTGTCATGTAGTAAAAGACCTCAAGTAAGATGAATATAAAAACACCTGTAGTGAGAAAAAAAAAGATTTAAGAAAAATAAGATGAAAAGCGTATCTACAGTTGGTAAAAACGGAAGGGAACAACAGAAGTTATCATTGCATTCACTGAAAATGAAAGTAAATATAAAATGGATAGAAAGTTTTAGAGTTAGGAGACTAAAAGTGGTTGACCAACTTCAGTGTGCATCTCTATCACCTGGAGGGGTTGTTAAAACACAGATCACAATCCTCACCCTTAAAGTCTCTGATTCAGAAGGTCTAAGGTGAGGCCTGGTAATTTGCATTTTTAGCAAGCTTCCTGCATGCTGATGATGCAGGTCTGGGGACCACCCTTTAAAACTATTGGACCTGGACTTCCCTGGTGGTCCAGTGGTTAAGACTCTGCACTTCCAGTGAAGGGGGCATGGGTTCGATCCCTGGTCTGGGAACTAAGATCCCATGTGCCCTGTAGTGTGGCCAAAAGCAAACAAACAAACAAGATCTGTTGGATTGGAGCAATGGCTACTTATACTTTTCAAACTAACTACTCCCAGTAGCAAAGGAGAGTAGGCAACCATGGGCTAAGATTTATCACAGCAGTGTAGTAAAGATACAGGACCAGATGTTAAGGGGACAGGACACAGGCAGAGTCTGGAGTAACTCGTGTATCTGTGCTCATGTTCAGTTGCTCAGTCGTGTCCAACTCTGCGACCCCATGGACCATAGCCCACCAGGTTCCTTTTTCCATGGGATTTCCCAGCCAGATTACTAGAGTGGGTTGCCATATCCTCCTCCAGGGGATCTTCCCAACCCAGGGATTAAACTTGGGTCTCCTGCATTGATTCTTTACCACTGAACCACCTGTTAAGCCCAATCCATGTGTAGGCCTCCTAATGGTCTCTGCCTCCCATGTGGAGTCACACAGAACATCATTTTCCCCCAACAGTTAAAAGGCAGCAACTTAGTTTGAGACTTAGTTTAGGGTTTTCTCTCTCTTTTTTTTTTATTATTGTTTTTTCTTTTTGGGTTTTTTTTTTCTTTTTTTGCTGGAGACTGGTCACATAGGTACCCTCTGCCTCACATGTAGCAGAAGGCCCAACTTCCAGGAGGAAAGTAAGTGTTCAGAATAAGACACATTGTGTGAACAGTCCAGGCATAGTAAAAATCCTCATCAATTAGGAAGCCTTAAGGACCCTCCCCAAATCCAAGCTCCCAGACACCAGCCAAGGACCAAGTTGGCAAACAGGCCTTTCTAAGGGTACCAGTCTCAGATCTGCTTCATTCTTATTTCTGCAGAGGACAGTTGGCAGAAACCTCAGATAATACCATCAGTGGTATTATGGAACCCTATGGGATAGAATGATGAGGTGNCAAGGACCAAGTTGGCAAACAGGCCTTTCTAAGGGTACCAGTCTCAGATCTGCTTCATTCTTATTTCTGCAGAGGACAGTTGGCAGAAACCTCAGATAATACCATCAGTGGTATTATGGAACCCTATGGGATAGAATGATGAGGTGAAACCAACAAGGTGAAGCCTATTAAGGGAAAACAAGAGCTTTGCATTAAAGTTCAAAAGATCAATGACTAGTACCGGATGGTGGAGACCCAGCTTGACAGCAATTAATGTGAAAAACCCCCAAGGGGGTTTGTTGCTCAATATCAATTAACAGTGTTAACTGAGCCACTGGAAAAACTAATGGAAACTTATTCTCAATTAATGGGTGTGTCATGTCTGGATCAATGGGTGTAGAACTCCCATGGTATTCTGAAATGATCAAATATCATTTGGAAAAACACTTCTCAGGTTTTATTCTAATACAGATATGACTAAGTAAAAGAGGTGCACTAGCTGTACAGGCTGCTAGAGTGACATTGATATATGNTCAATGGGTGTAGAACTCCCATGGTATTCTGAAATGATCAAATATCATTTGGAAAAACACTTCTCAGGTTTTATTCTAATACAGATATGACTAAGTAAAAGAGGTGCACTAGCTGTACAGGCTGCTAGAGTGACATTGATATATGAGCAACCTTATCATTTTTGAAATGAGCCCTTGAAATTTTTGAAATGAGTCTGAGTGATTCTCTCTTGCTCCATTTGGCAGAATTGAGGCCAGTGGAGGCAGGTTTAGGGAGGTAGATACAGTGACACAGTAGAAAAGAATTAGAACAGACCAACTATGGAATTAGCTGATGTGGGCAAGAATGTCTTCCCCAATAATGCAAGTATTTACACAACTGGATGAACATGGGTCTCTAGGCTGGATGAGACACTGGAACTGAAGATCTGCGTGTGTGTGTGTGTGTGTGTGTGTATCTGCTCAGTTGCTCAGTGATGTTGGACTCTTTGCAACCCCATGGACTGTAGCCCACCAGGCTCCTCTGTCCATGGCATTTCCCAGGCAAGAATACTGGAGTGGGTTTCCATTTCCTTCTCTAGGGGATCTGCCCGACCCAGGGATTAAACTCATGTCTCCTGCATTGGCACCTGGGTTCTTTACCACTGAGCCACCATCTCTTTCTAGTCTACTGTGCTTGACCCTGTGGTTCTGTTAATTTAGATGTCTCCACTGTGCTCATGTCTCAGAGGCTGCTGAATGGACAGTCAAAAGAAGAACAAGAGTGGTTACCTCTGCCTGGTGTCTATGAATCTCATTTTGAGTGTTGCCATAGGATCCCTGGGGATGCTCACCTGCGCTAGGGGCTCATTTCATAACATTGTCTCATACAGGCAGGCCCTCAATTTGGAGGCAAAACTCTTCACTGGCAAGGTTCATGCTTGAAATTTTACTTCTAGAATTAATCTTTAAGGGTTATGTGATAAACATCAAGACACTACCTCAGTGAGCAACTCTTAAACTTTAGATGCAATTTCAGTGTACACCAGGAAGTTCCTTAGTCCCAGATGAAACTGACCAGAGCTCTTCCCATTTTACCATTAAACATTTATTTTTCTGCATCTTACTAATATGTTGACTGTCACAAAACATCCCCTAAAAATAAATACCCCTGGGCAAAGTAGTGCTTTAGCTAATATTATCTAAATCAGGGTTCTCTAAATGTTTCATATTATGTAAAAAATATTTATTTCTAGGAGGAAAAATTCAGTTGTATCAGTAAAAAAAAAAATTAGTCATATCCCCACCTGTCTATATCTTTTATTTCTTTGCATCCTTGACACCCTTGACTCATTCTCATTCAGCTTCCTTCCTCGAAACAACCAGAACCCTAATCGCAGCCAGCTCTCTGCCTACCCTGCAGCTGTGCCCCACTAATGCCTTTGGCTGGAATAAAATTCATCACCATGCAGATGGTTCTCTCTTGAAACATGCTGGAAACCTCATGTTGAACCTCATGCTGAACCATCAGACTGTTCTTCCTGAATGTAGTCACTCTCCCTAAAAGTATATCTCACACTTGGTGGTGATGGTGGTTTTTTGCTAAGTTGTGTGTGACTCTTTGTGACCCCTTGGATTGTAGCCCACCAGACTGTCCATGGAATTCTCCAGGCAAGAATACTGGAGTGGGTGGCCCTTTCCTCCTCCAGGGGATCTTTCCAACCCAGAGATCGAACCCAGGTCTCCTGCATTGCAGGCAGATTCTTTACCATCTGAGCCATCAGGGAAGCCCATCTCAAACTTGAGTGTGCTCTAAGTCACCTGGGCATCTTAATTAAGTACACCTTCTGAACTGGTCCTGGAATGTGTGAGCCTGTGTTTCTAATAAGCCTCAGGTAAGCTACAACCTTGGTGACCATTGAGTAGCAGAGTCCTCAATGACAATTTTATACCTTATTATCTCCCTCCAAGCTTCTAACACCTCCTCCCCAATCCTTGCAGCCAGGTAGTGCCCTGCTTCTTACTGTACCAAGAAAGTGGTAGGGATCAGAAGAAATGTCACCTCATCTACTGACCTGCCTGCATCCAGACCCACACATTCTGCCTTTCCACCTGTAAACAGACATCTCCAACATGAGTGAGTGAGTGAGTGAAGTCGCTCAGTCATGTCTGATTCTTTGCAACCCCATGGACTGTAGCCTACCAGGCTCCTCTGTCCACGGGATTTTCCAGGCAATAGTACTGGAGTGGGTTGCCATTTCCTTCTCCAGGGGATCTTCCCAACCCAGGGACTGAACCCAGATCTCCCGCATTGTAGACAGATGCTTTACCATCTGAGCCACCAGGGAAGCCCTATCTCCAACATAACCAGGCTCAAAAGTGAACTCATGTTGTCCCCACAATCTCTTCTCCCAAGTTCTATACATCAGTCCCTGCTGATGTTGTTGTCATTTCTCCAGTTGCTGACATCAAAAATCTTGAAGTCTTCCTTCTCATGTTTCTTTCCTTTTACCCTGTATCCAATCCTATTTGCTTTACCTTCAGCATACATCTGTAGTCTGACCACTTCTCACCATCTGTACCGTTACCACACCTCCCTGTCACCTGGATCAACATAATCATCCATTAACTGGCCTCCCTCCATCTTAGCCTTGTGCCGTTAGGGTCTATTTAAAGCCAAGTAGTGAGAGTGATCTATGTTATTGAATCTAACATGTGTGTGCTCAGTCATGTCCAACTCTTTTGGACATCATGGACTGTAGCCTGCTCGGCTCCTCTGTCCATGGAACCTTCCAGCAAGGATACTGGAATGGGTTGCCATTTCCTTCTCCAGTGGATCTTCCCGACCCAGAGATGGAATCCATGTCTCTTGTTTCTCCTGAATTACAGGGAGATTCTTTACCACTTGAGCCATCGGGGAAGCCCTGTTGAATTTAAAGTGAAAGTGAAAGTCACTCATGTCCGACTCTTTGCAACTCCATGGACTGTATAGTCCATGGAATTCTCCAGGCCAGAATACTGGAGTGGGTAGCCTTTCCCTTCTCCAGGGGATCTTCCCAACCAAGGGATCAAACCCAGGTCACCTGCATTGCAGGCGGATTCTTTCAGCTGAGACACAAGGGAAGCCCAAGAATACTGGAGTGGGCAGCCTATCCCTTCTCCAGTGGATCTTCCTGACCCAGGAATCAGACCAGGGTCTCCTGCATTGCAGACAGATTCTTCACCAACTGAGCTATCAGGGAAGCCCAAGATGCCATCAATTGTGAGAAGCAGCCTTATATTATGTATAAGTAAAGTAAGGGATATGAACTAAACTATAAAGCTTTGCCTTAAAACTGTGCATGCATGTGTGCTAAGTCGCTTCAGTCATGTGCAATTCTTTGAGACCCAGTGGACTGTAGCCCACCAGGTTTCTCTGTCCATGGGATTCTCCAGGCAAGATTACTGGAGTGGCTTGCCATTTCCTTCTCCAGGGAATCTTCCCGACCCAGGGATCAAACCCATGTCTCCTGTGGTTCCTGCATTGCTGGTGGATTCTTTACTGCTGAGCCACTGGGTAAGCCCCTTGCCTTAATGCTAATCTTGTGCAAACATCACTTAGTCTCACCAGAATCTGTCTGCTTGAAGAGATTTCACAATTCCAGGATATTTGACACTTTTTTTTTTTAACTGCATTCAGATTCATTCATCACTTGATGGAATGATAGGCAATCATTTTGGATGTATACCACAAATGAAAGAAAACCCAAGTCCCTGTACTCATTGATATATTTTCTTCGACTTTTTTAGTACTAACTTGGTAATGGCTTTGCAAGAAATGACAGACTTTCACTCATTCCCCCAACAATGAACATTCATTTCACTAGTATCACTTTTTACACTGCTGCTGTGTTTCCCAGACTTTCTATTGCATCTTAACTTTTTGTTTCAGTGCCAAATCATCATATAATCTTTTGGAAGACATTTTTATTTTTTAAATATTTATTTATTTGGCTGTGCCGGATCTTTAGTTGCAGCATACAAACTCTTAGTTGGGGCATATGGGATCTAGTTCCCTTTCTAGGAATCGAATCCAGGCTCCCTGTACTGGGAGCATGGAGACTTAGCCCCTGGACCACCAAGGAAGTCTCTGGATGGCATTTTAAACAGCAATTAAACTCAACACATGTAGTACTGATAATGCAGAGAACTTGCTTAAAGGGAAGAAAAGAATTTTTCTGAACAAGTTCCTATGTGCAGGCAAATAACAATGCCTGAACTGTCACATGGCAGACAAGTGTTGTAATACAGTTGCTACAAGGGTAATCCCAATAACCCCAATGATAAAATGTAGGGGAAAGGTGATAAAATTCATTAAGTCAGATCAGTCCCTTCTGTACTTATAACTAACAAAGGCTCTCCATTGCAGTTATGAGAACCCCCACCATATCCTACCGAGTGCTGTGTGAGTCCCTGTCCCCAGCCCAAGCCCCTTTGTCTTTGTTCCAGAGGGAGTTTGTGAGTGTTTGGAATCTAGCCATGGGCATATTGAGTTGCGGATACATGTAGCTTGGATTTCTGGGATGTATTTTTGTGGTTCACAGCTGTATCTAGAGGTAAGCTAGCTTCCCCATGTAAGGAATGGCTTTCCGAAACGCTCCTTGTATCCTCTCTGCTGACTCATCTGTGTTGGACATGAGGATGCAAGACCAAAGGCTATTAAGTAATATAACCATGCACTCTGTCTCCCAGCACCTGGAAGAATGGAGATGGTGGGAAAGAAACAATTACTGAAATGGATGATGCCACAAGCCAGACTGTCGGAAACTCTTCTGATCACTAGCACGTATAAAGTTGTAGGCAGGGTGGTTTACTCATGCCAATGTCTGTTGAGATAGAAGTTCTCTCCTATCAGGAACATACATGAAAATGCAGCCATAAACTCTACTCCATGCTTCAGGGACTTCAGTGTTTGTGGCATTTGTTGCCTTTGTAAAGTTTGGGCTTCCCAGGTAGCGCACTGGTAAAGAACCTGCCTGCCAAGGCAGGAGACATAAGAGACTCAAGTTCCATTCCTGGGTTGGGAGGATCCCCTGGACTGGAAATGGCAACCCACTCTAGTATTCTTGCCTGGAGAACCCCCATGGACAGACAAGCCTGTGGGGCTATAGTCCATGGGGTTGCAAAAAGTCGGACAGGACTGAGCATACCTGCACACACTTAAGGTTCATCATTTATTGCAGTTTTTTTGGTCATTCTACATAAATCCTTGATTTTCTGCCTAATTTTGTATTTGTACCTTTGAATCCTTTCCTTTTTAAAAAGCATGTATTTATTTACTTATTTATTTGCTGCTCTGGGTCTTCTTTGTGGCACATAGGGTGTTTCTCTAGTTGCAGCCTATGGGCTTCTCTTGCTGCGGCATGTGGGCTTAGTTGCCCCATGGCATGTGGGATCTGAGTTGCCTAACCAGGGTTGGAACCCGCGACCCTGCATCGGAAGACAGATTCTTAGCTAGTGGACCACCAGGGATGTCCCCGAATTCTTTCTTTTAATTGTGCAAGGCTCAGGTGCCGCAAAACCTAGATCCGCTCCCGCTCTGACATCTGTAACACTACCCTTGTCCCCACTTCCCACACACTTGCCCTGAGCTCTTGCCATGCTGGTCTCTGCACTGTTCCTCAGACAGTTCCCACATTTCCTGGTCTCTGCACTGGTGAGTGCCTCTGTCTGGAGCCCTCTCCCTCCAAACATCCACATTGCTTGCTTCATCCCCTTTCAAAATGCTTTTCTCAAAATGTACCTTCATAGGGAACTATATTCAATATCCTGAAATAAATGATAATGGAAAAGAATATTTTAAAATGTATATAAATATGTGTAACTGAATCACTTTGGTGTACAGCAGAAACTAAAACAACATTGTAAATCAATGGAAAGAAAATCCAAAAAAGAGCAGGTATACATATACATATATCTGATTTATTTTGCTATACAACAGAAACTGACAAAACATTGTAAACCAACTATGCTTCAATAAAAGAAAATCTTTTTAAGAAAGGAAAAAAAAGTCCACCTTCTTCAAAAAGCCCTCCCTGTCCTGTCCTCTCCCTTGGTATATGCAGTCCATATCTATACACATTTCTGAAGCTTCTTACTCCACTTTCATCTCCTCCTTCTGCAGCATTTTTATATTCTGAAGTAGATAAGTTGATAATGATTGATTGAGCAATAGACAGGTGATAGACACTATCAACAAATAATCAGATTATGCTTTGAGTTAATTGCCTCCTCTTCCACAGGAATGTACTCAATAAATACTTGTTAAATGAGTGAAGCTCTGCTTATATAAAAAATCTGTGAACCACTTGCTTAGGTAACACACACACACACACACACACACACACACACACACACGATGCTCTTCTAAACCAAATTGATAACAACTTCTAGGACCTTAAGTGAACTCTGAAAGGAAAGTCAAGATGGAGTTGGTATTGCTAAGAGAACTGAATGAAGCCAGGAGGCCATTAAGGAAGTGTGATTTATGCATGTCTCACTCTGGATGGAATCCGATCTTTTGACCTGATGAAGCCATCCAGAATACCTGCCAGAAACTCAAGATACTTATCTGACCCTTACCCTAAAATAATTCTCGATAGTCTATGTATTAACAGACCCCTACCCTAGAACAACTTTTGATTCCTTAAGGACAAATATTTTTTAACTCAAGTCACAGTCAGTCACAGTTGTCTTCAGGCAACTTCTAGCCATCTTGTAGCTTTTTTATTCATAAGCCCCTGACTCTTTCTCTTCCCTNCCCCACCATTTTACAATTGTAGAGATGGAGAAGCTAAAAGACTTAACCAGGGCTTCTCTGGTGGCTCAGTGGTAAAAAACCCACCTGCCAGTGTATGAGATGAAAAAGACACGGGTTTGATCCCAGGGTTGGGAAGATCCCCTGGAGTAGGGATGGCAACCCACTCCAGTATTCTTGCCTGATAAATCCCATTGACAGAGGAGCCTGGGTTACTACACTCCAGGACGTCACAAAGAGTTGGGTGCTGCTGAGAAACCGATCACAAGCACAAGAAACTTAAATGGGATCACACAGTAAGTGGCAGAGGGAGCATGCAAATCCTAGTCTCCCTGGCACCAGAGTCAGTGCTCCTAATAACCCTCTATGCTCAAGGGCTAACCAAGACCCCACATCCCTCAAAGTGAAATAGTACAGATTGACTATCCAACTGAACTTATCCACATGGAATCCCTGAGTGTATATATTTTTTAAAAAAACCAGTTACTTAGGACCTGATAAAATACATCCTATTGAGATCAGAGTATGTATAATTTTCCCAAAAGCATAATGATCACTTACCTACTATTAATACTGCATGTGTGTGTGCCCAGCCTCTTCAGTTGTGTCCTACTTTTTGCGACCCCATGGACTGGAGACCACCAGGCTCCTCTGTCCATGGATTCTCCAGGAAAGAATACTGGAGTGGGTTGCCATACCCTCCTCCAGGCAATCTTCCCAACCCAGGGTTCGAACCTGCATCTCTTATGTCTACTGCATTGGCTGGTGGGTTCTTTACCACTAGCGCCACCTGGGAAGTAGGATACATCTAATACATTGATATCTATGTTTTAAGTATATAAGTAGGGAATGGCAGGCTTTTGTAGGTTGAAAGTATGAGAAAATAGTTGTGCTTAAAGATAAGCGACTGAGGAGTTCTCTGGTGGTTCAGTGGTTAAGAATCTGCCTGCCAATGTAGGGGACATGGATTTGATCCCTGGGCTTAGAAGATTCCATATGCGGGTGGGGCAACTAAGCGCATGCACCACAACTACTGAGACCACACGCTGCAACTACTGAAGTCTGTGTATCCTCGAGCCTGTGCTCTGCAACAACAGAAGCCATAACAGTTAGAAGCTCTCGCATGGCAACTAGAGAGTAGCCATTGCTTGCCTCAACCAGAGAAAGCCTGTGCACAATAATGAAGACCCAGCATAACCAAAAATAAACAAATAAAATTAGTTTTTTAAAAATATAAGCAGCTGAATTCTTAATATTAAAAGAAAACAAGTTTTAAAAAATTGGCTCAAACTGGTAGGTATGCCAAAGGCTTCTTTAGTCAAAGTAGAGATGAACAGCAAAGAATGTGCAGTAGCTTCAGCTCATCTATTAACGTGTGAGCTTCCAGGCCTGCCAAGAGACTGAGAGTAGCCAAAGTGTCATAATAGGCTTTTAGTTTTCAACAGGATCAGAGAGAAATTACACTTTAACTCTTATTAATTCCAACATCCTGTTAATTGAATACTTCAACAAACTCGTTAATGAGACTGTTGACAGAAGAATGGAAGATCAATTGTTTTTTATTGTGGCTTTTTAGTTGACATTACCTTCAAAAAGAAAAGCTAATAAATTACATTGGAAAATCTATATTTGTAACCAGAAAATAAATTGCTATTATAGTAACTTTGCTGAGGTAGGTTGACTACAGTATAAAGGGCATTTATTTTTAGGTAAATTACTGGCGTTCAAAAATATTCTATTTGCAAGGCTAACTTGGTTAGCTACTTTGCAGAAAAGAGTTAAGATAACATGCTTGAGACTGTTTTCCTAAGAAGGGTCTGTTAGTAAGGCTGAACTTTGCCTGGCATCTGGGAACTTGGATTTGGGGAGGGTTCCCACCAGTCCCCAAACTGATAAGGGTGATTCACTGGGTCTAAATCGTTTGCGCAAACAATGTAGTTCCTGCTGAACTCTGCTTTCCTTCTGGAAGTCTGCAGTGCTGAAAGCTCAGCTTCTCTGCACAATGGTGCCAAGTCAAATCTCGGAGACAGAGTTTTGCATGAAGTAGAAAAGAGTAGCTTTATCGCTTTGCCAGGTAAAGGGGGCCACAGCAGGCTAATGCCCTCAAAACCGTGTGTCCTAACTTGGGCTAGATACTGAGAAGTTTTTTTTTTTGTTTTTTTTTTTTCATTTTCCACAGTAATATTCTTTTTTTTTTTAATTAATTAATTTATTTATTTTTAAATTTAACTTTACAATACTCTATTGGGTTTGCCATACATCGATATGAATCCACCACAGGTGCACACAAGCTCCCAAGTAATGGTTCAAAGAGGGTGTGATCAGCTCGTGGACATTCTTCTTATGGGTTACTGGTGAGGTAAATAGGAGTCTGCATCATCGACCTTCAGGTCCAACTGGTCTGGGGTCTACGTGCTTGTGGGCAGCATACCATTGTTAATTGTTAACTTCTCCCGCCCGGAGGGGCTTTCAATATCTGCAAAATAGCTCAAAGATACTCTTGTGTGTATCCATGGATGGGGAAATGGGAAAACAGGACCTTGACCCAAGGCTGCTCTTGACTGTTTGTTTCTCCCTAGTCTCACATCCCCTCCCTTCCCTATTAACAAATGCTTGAACCTGCCTGTTAGAGCTCAGGGAAGGTCATGGAGGCTGAATGAAAGCTGTTTCCTATAATCAAGGAAATGGATGATACAGAAAAGCTTCATTCCCAGGAGTCCCACTGGGCCCTGCGTACTATCATCTGGAATTTTGATTCATGATTGGCAGAGGGTACCTATGTGACCAGCCCCAATGAAAACCCCAAATGCTAAGTCTCTAATGGATGCGCTGGGTAGTAACATCACACGTATGTTGCTGCATTTTTCTTGCTGGGGAAAGTGTGCACTCTGACACCTAATGGGAGGAATAAAACCTAGCAAGACCCTGCAGGCCTTCCCAGGTACAAAAGCCCCTCCGTGTCCCTCATTTCTATTCTGTAGAAAAAAGCTTTAGTTTCCTAAGCCCTTCCTGAGTGCCAAAGAGCAGACTCAAGCATTTGCTAATTAAGGAAGTGAGGAAATGCCAAAACAAAGGAAAAGCACTCAAGCAAGAAAAGTTGTCAGAGCTTAGATAATAGTTCAGTGATAAAACAGAGTCTTAGTTCTTCCTCAAGAGATCCACATAATGTTGTTATTGTTGTTCAGTTACCCAATCGTGTCCGACTTTTGCAACCCCATGGACTGTAGCATGCCAGGCCTCCCTGTCTCTTACCATCTCCCAGAGTTTGCCCAAGTTCACATTCATCACATCAGTGATGCTATCCAGCCATCTCATCCTCTGACACCCTCTTCTTCTGCCCTCAATCTTTCCCAGCATCAGGGACTTTTACAATGAGTTGTCTGTTCACATCAGATGACCAGGAACTTCAGCTTCAGCATCAGTCCTTCCAGTGAATATTCAGGGTTGATCTCCCTTAAGATTGACTGGTTTGGTCTCCTTGCTGTCCAAGGGATTCTCAGGAGTCTTCTCCAGCACCACAGTTTGAAAGCATCAATTCTTTGGCCTTCTGCCTTCTTATAACCATATGTGACCACTGAGAAGACCATAGCCTTGACTATATAGACCTTTGTTGGGAGAGTAATATCTCTGCTTTTCAACACACTGTCTGTGTTTGTCATCACTTTCTTGCCAAAAAGCAATTATCTTCTGATTTCATGACTGCAGTCACCGTCTGCAGTGATTTTGGCTTACCTGATAGCTCAGCTGGTAAAGAATCCACATAATAATCTGACATATATCTTTGAGTCATTCTGCAAACACTAAGACTACCCACCTAGCTGGAGGATGGTGACTACATTCTGACCACAAGCAGATAGACCTCAAACTGATTGGAACCAGAAAATTGATGAATGATTCTTCTCAAAAAAAAAAAAAAAAGATTACCAAAACATCACCCTATTACCTTACCACCAACCAATCAGAAGAAAGTCTTGTATCCTGTAGCAATCACCCCAAATGCTGCCTTTCAAAAACTCTCCCCTGAAAGCCATCAAGGAGTTCTGGTCTTTTGAGCATGAGCTGCCCATTCTCCTTCTTTGAAAGTGAAAGTGTTAGTCATTCAGTCATGTCTAAGTCTTTGTGACCCCATTGACTGTAGCCCACCAGGTTCTTCTGTCCATGAGATTTTCCAGGCAAGAATACTGGGGTGGGTTGCCAGTTTCTTCTCCAGAGGATCTTCCCAACTCAGGGATTTTCCTGACCCAGGGATTGAACCCTGGTCTCCCACATTGCAGGCAGATGCTTTACCATCTGAGCTACCAAGGAAGCTCTCTCCTTGTTTGGTGCCCTGCAAATAAATGCTGTACTTTCTTTCACCACCACCTGTTATCAGTAGATAGGCTTTGTTTGTCAGGGGGCAAGTAGACCCAAATTTGATGCGGTAACAGGAAGAGAACAAAAGGAAGCCTGCATGTGGATTCTTCTAGATTCTGACTGTGTCTTTTCCTCTCATGATCTGGCTGTATATGCATGCTGTGTCACTGTAATAATTCTTAGCGATGTGTGCAACTGTCCTATGAGTCCTTCTAGTGAATGTCTGAATGCAGGGATGGTCTTGGAGACCCTTGAACACAGGTACTTTCTACAGGCATTTTATATCCACAAGCTTTAATTTAAAAAGCAGTACTAAGTTGGTGTGTTTCATCAAAAAGATGTCTCACCCCATTCTGACAAGATAAATAAAACTCCAAATATATTTGCAATCTGTGATTTCAATACATCAGCCTGCAACAAATGTTTTACACAGTAAAAAGCTCTGAAAGAGAATCAGAAAGGCAATGAATGCACACAGTAGAAACAATAGCTCACTTTTAAAGAAAAATAAGCAGAAGTGTCATTGTTCCTTTAGCCTTGGGGCACAATTATTCTTTGTTCTCAGAATTGTGAGTAAAAATAAATCCAATAAGCCATATGAAGATCTCTTGTGGACTTTAAAAAATATCAGCCAAGGGAGAAAGTGGGCAGAGATAAAGAGGAACCATGTTATTAACGGATGTTGTCCTTTTAATTTTTTAATGTTTTTTTCTCCTTTAAATTTTTTTTGGCTTTGTAAATATTATCTTTTTCAAATTAGTTAATTACCTTTACTACAATATCCACATGTGTTTTATCTACTCTTCTTTTTAGGTACTGGAGGGCTGTTAAATGTATGTGAACAAAGGAAGAAAAAATATTCACACAGTATGTTTTGAAATGGAATTGAAAACAAAAGAAAAGAACAAAGCAGAGCATTCATTGAGATCATCATATAAAAAGAAAAGATGCCTGACAGGATTAAAATGCCAACGCCTGACATCAGGTAAAATTAAAATGTCAATTTCATAATAAGTATGTCATGAAGAGATACTGTAACACAAAATGAAATGTTAGAAAACAGCAGTGCAGTACAGTGTACATCTAAGCGTCACTGTAGTTTTTTCTCATCCTTTAAAGCAATGTAATGTTTTTAGAATGCATAAAATATAATGTTATGACAACGTTTAATACATTTCATATAGTTTCACAGAGTATTTCCAGAATATGAGTAATAATTTAAGAAAGATATTTCATCTGTTCAGAGCGTGGCTTGAAACTCTGTTCCTCTCCTCTAAGATTCTTGTAACATTTATGCATCTTTAGCATCTTCCCCGATCCTGTTTTTCCACTTGTCACCCACTGACTGCTTTTGTAATTAACTTTATTTTTCTCTGTAAACTAAAGATTTCTTAATGAAACAAATGGTAAAAGACTGGCCTTAAGGGGAAATGGGTTTTGCTAGAAAAGTTGCAAGAGAATAAGATTAAAAAGAAGAAAGATCAGTGAGAGTAATGAATAGTTTGAGGACTACATATGGCATGGAGTTACTTTAATTGGAATGTGAAGCCTGTTGAAATGATTTCACACGAAAATAGATATGAAAAATAACTATGTCTATCAAAGAGTTTTAATATTCTATCAAAAAGGATTATTTTCCAATACTCTCCAGTTATATAAATCATTTGTAACATATTGTTACATTCCTCATAATAAAGGTGAATGGATTTCACTTCACAAAATTCTAAGACTTTAAACTCCTTTAAGGGAGGGAAATGAATCCATTTCTCCTTACTTATATCTTTCTCCCCATACCCTCAGACTCTTTTCAATGCTTAGTTCATAGTAGAAGTTTGGAGAAAAGTATAGGGAGTGATGGGGGCACTTTGCTCCTTTCCTTGCTATGTCGACTTGGGAGAAAAATGCACTCTATCATAGTTATGAGCTGGTTTTTTGTTTGTTTTTTTGTAGCTTTTTATTTTATATTGGGGTATAGTTGATTGACAATGTTGTGTTAGTTTCAGGTGTACAACAAAGTGATTCAGTTATACCTATACATATATCTGTTCTTTTTCAAATTATTTTCCCAATTAAGTTGTTACAGTACCCTATGCTATGCAGTAAGTCCTTGTTGGTTATCCATTTTAAATATAGCCATGTGTACATGTCAAGACCTTCCTGAGGACTATAGCCCAAGGAGTCAGCCTCTCAGTAGCTCTGAGGGAATTGCTCCAAGAAGGAAGAGGAAGAAACCTCGTTTGTATATGACATTTGGCTAGGGAATCATGCAGTCGAGCATGCAGCTTGGTAAAAGATTACTGCTATTCACAAAGAACAGATATCTCAAGTTAATGATCTGAGTGCTTTTCTATGTATGGATCTAACTATCTAAGGGGACTTGTTTTTTCCAAAGCACAGACAACCTCATCCTGTTTTTCATCCTGAATTCCTCTCAGGGTGCCCAGTCAGTCAGTAACGACTTAGAGCCGGGTGCTGAGCAATGCTTTTTGTTCTTCCTTGTTTACAGCTATGTTATAAAAAATTAATTTTTCTTTGTAATTCATAATTGAGAGGTGGACTGCCACTCTATCTGATTTCACTTCTACAGTTTCCACTGGGTTCTATTTATAGTTCTTACTTCTTTGCTGAGAGCCCCTGTCTTTACATTCATTCTGAAGGTATTTTTATTTAATTCCCTGAGGATAATTACAATATCCTTGTGTAATAATTTAGACAACTGAGTCACCTTAGGGTTGATCTCTGTTGATTATCTTTTCTGCTAAAGGTTGGGCCACGTTTTCCTGTTCTGTTGTATACTTTTGGATTTTTGCTGGCTATTGTGAATGTTATAGCATGGAGATTTGGATTCTGCTATAGTCTCCTGAAGAGTTGGTTTTGATAATTTGCTCATTTGTTTTCACATCAGATATGTCCTCTGGTTGGTTTCAGACTTCATGGTCTGAATCTCCTGAGGTGACGACATCTCAAATTTCAGCTCTCACAGATAAAACTGTGTTAATTTGAGCCTACCCCAGCCCCTGTGTGGTTCAAGGGTCAGCCGCAGAGCTGAGCAAAATTATAGAGAGAAATGGATACACTCCCCCTCTTGTCTCCTTTTCATTGTCATGCCCCTCGTTTCCAGTGTCTGTAGTTGCCCTGGATTTTGTCCTCTAGTTCTTCAGGCCAGAAATTCTGGAGATTTTCTATCCAAGTTTTAGCCACTCCAGGTAGAGAGATCTTCGTTTTGTCCTCAGTCTAATGGATGTTAAACTGGTTCTGTGCACTGTTCCTCCTTTTGAGTTTTGAGTTCCCTCCAAGACCTCCTGTTTTTGTTTATTCTCCAATGCTTTCCAGTCACAGTTTTATATTATTTTTCCCCCAGAATTTTTCATTGTTTCCTGTGACAGGATTGGTTCTAGTAGAGCTACTCAGCTATAGTAATAGCAAAACTTTATAGCTCTATGTGACTTCAAATATGACAACTGTAAAATGAACTTTATGGCTATAAAAGTTTCTGTGGTACTTTCACTAGTGGGCTATTATTAATTAATATAATAAAAATAATCAGTGTAGCTATTAAAAGGGAGCCTCCCAGATATAACTTTTTATAAGCTATTTAAATATTTTAAAAATAGACTTTTCAAAAGAGAGTAAAATAAAAATAGAGCAATACTACTTGGAAAATCATATTATAAATTAAGAATATTTGAAGGAAGAATAAGTGGCATTGCAGAAGACATAAGATGAGAAGTAAACACAAAGGCTGTGGCCTTGATTCTAAGTCATTATAGATAAAGACATTGGACCTCAGAATAGGTTTACTACCTTAAAGTCTGATGTGGGTTGGCAGGGGTCTCTTCTGTTTAGTGACTCAGGGATCCAGGTTTCCACCAGTTTGTTTTATTCCCATGTAAACATGTGGCTTGCATAACCTCTGCTATCAGGAGAGAAAGAACCAGAGAGTTGCTTCTACACAGGCTTTTTATAGCCAGACTTGGAAATGGCATATGCCGTTTCTGTCTACATTCCATTGGCAAGAACTCAGTGAAATGGTCCCAATCCATCTTCAAAGGAGGTTGGGAATATTGTCTTTCTGTGTGTCCAGGAAGACAAAGTAGTATGGCAAATACATAGAGCTGTATGTGCAGTGCTCTCCTTTTCATTGAGGATAGTATTAGAGGGAAAAGAGCTTCCAAGGTGACTCAGACAGTAAAGAATCTGCCTGCAATGCAAGAGACCCGGGTTTGATCCCTGGGTTAGGAAGATCCCCTAGAGAAGGGAATGGCTACCCACTCTAGTATTCTTGCCTGGAGAATCCCACGGACAGAGGAGTCTGGCAGGTCATGGTCCATGGGGTCGCAAGGAGTCAGACACAACTGAGTGACTAACACATACACACACACACACGAGAGGAAGAAAGATAATTTTTAGTCCACATCTCTCTTCTTAATGGGGGGAAAAGTTGCTACTTCTTGCATATCACAAGAGTATTGATGAGATCAAGATTACCTCAGAAAAGTATTTCTGCAATTGATCCAAAAAAAGCAAAGAGACATACTTAACAATAAAAAGTAATATCTTTATAGATATTTGAGGGAGTGTTTTATAAGATGTTCTTTTTGCTCCCTTTAATCAGTAGTCTTAGCAACCTACTCTATATTATAAGCTAATAGAGTCTGTAGTTGTTGATACAGTGTATGTATTAATAGCTTTTATGTACAAGAAGGTAATCTACAGCCTATATGGAGAGTAGGAGCACTGGGAACTTACCATTGAGGGAGTGCATCTGGGGCTACCTTCATGCTTATTGTCCTCCAACCCCAAGGAGGCTTGGCTAGTGGACTTGGCTTTGACCTTTCTCTCTTGGGGTTCCCTGCCCTAACATGCAGGAGTGGCCTATATATAATNAGCACTGGGAACTTACCATTGAGGGAGTGCATCTGGGGCTACCTTCATGCTTATTGTCCTCCAACCCCAAGGAGGCTTGGCTAGTGGACTTGGCTTTGACCTTTCTCTCTTGGGGTTCCCTGCCCTAACATGCAGGAGTGGCCTATATATAATCCATTTAGGAATCCCAAAGCTTGAAAAGTTCTCCATCGATTACTCATTCTCCCCTCAAAAATATTCCCTCCATCAGATTTTGGACTTACCATGAGTGAATTATTTTATTTTTACAGTTGGGTTTTAATTTTTTTTAACCTTGGAGTATCTTAGCTGATCTTTCATCATTTATCTGGTAGGTTTTGTTTTATTATTATAACAAACTTTAACCTCTTTCTTCAGTTTTACTAAGTTAATGTTTAAAACACTTAGTTTTTNAAAGACTCTGATGCTGGGAGGGATTGGGGGCAGGAAGAGCAGGGGATGACCGAGGATGAGATGGCTGGATGGCATCACTGAATTGATGGACGTGAATCTGAGTGAACTCCAGGAGTTGGTGATGGACAGGGAGGCCTGGCATGCTGTGATTCATGGGGTTGCAAAGAGTCGGACACCACTGAGCGACTGAACTTAACTGAAGTAAATAAGTAAGTGAAATCGCTCAGTCATGTCCGACTCTTTGCAACCCCGTGGGCTGTAGCCTACCAGGCTTCTCCGTCCATGGGATTCTCCAGGTAAGAATACTGGAGTGGGTTACCATTTCTTTCTCCAGGGGATCTTCCTGACCCAGGGATTGAACCTGGGTCTCCTGCATTGGAGGCAGATGCTTTAACCTCTGATCCACCGGGGAAGATATTATTTATTAAGGTAGGACTTTAAAAAGTCCTTATCCTTGGGCTTCTTCCCAAGGATCAAAAGAGACTCGGTCCCTCTTTTCCCAGTGATGATGGATTTAGGAAAATCAACTCAGATGGTGATGAAACTAAAGACATGTTAGAGCTGAAGGCAAAATGACCAACAAACATTCAGACTAAATATAGGGCAGGTACAAAATCACTTGAACTTTGCATTGATTTTTCCATCTGAAAGCAGGATGTTTGACTAAAAGATTTCAGAATTCTAATGTCTCAGATTAAGAGTCATAACTCTGAGCCTTAAAAGAGATAATTGTGATTTAGAAGCAAGAGTACAAAATGAGGTTTCCGAAGACTTGAATTCTAGTCCCAAGTCCGTTCTATATGTAGGTGAAAATACTTAAACTCTCAGAGCTGAGTGAATTAAGATCTGACACTTACTAGATTCTAATCTAGTCCTTGGCCCTTAGCAGCCATGATCTTGGGTACAGTGCTTAACCTTTCCTAACCTTGGGTTTGTTATTTGCAAAACAGGAATAATAATAGAACCAAAATGTTATAGGTAGAAGTGATGATTACATGGAATAAACATGTAAAGAACATAGCACTGTGGCCAGCATGCAAGTACTCAACAAATATTAGCTGTAATTATTCATTTCGTGGGGAGGTGGTTAGAGAGACTGGCAGGAAGGGATGAATGTCAGAATCTGTGGCATTAGCTCTTTGAATGGGTGATGTTTTTTAAAAAGATATTTAAAATTTTTCAGCCTCTAAAGAAATGCTGGTGCCCTAAGGCATAGTCCTGGGTGACCACACCCTAGTCAAATTCTCATCACAGATCTTGCTCTTTGGCATGAAGATCAGGGTCTGTGAATACCTTTTGTGTAGTCCTCATTGTGTTTAATCAGAAACTAGACAATTAGCCTGGGGAATAAAAGAATATGAAATACAGCTTATATGTATAATAATTATTTTAACTTTTCTTCTAGTATTGACAGGACCATATTGACTATCCTTTTCCAACAACTGAGAACTATTTAGCCACCGAAAAGATCATCCAAATTTAATGCAGTTAGAGCTTAGAGAGTATGCCTGTTTGGGACCTCCAGAAATTTAAATCTGAGATAGGATTATAAGAGGTTTTGGGGAAGGATGGAAAAGTAACATCTCTGAAAGATAAACGGGGGAGGAAGTCTTGGGCAGAGAAAACCTTGGTCCTAAAATGCTGATTTGACACTTTTGAAAGGAAAGTAAGGAGGAAGCACGTCAGAGAAAATTTCACAACAAAATGCAGATCTGATCAAGTTTCAGCTAACCCAATGGAGCTCCAGAGCAACAGGAATGGCCAGGCTATAGTGCCCCACCATGCTCATTCACATCAAGCATGCATAGCCCCCTCCCACCTCAAAAGCTGAGGTGATCCTGAAGATGATATAACTGGAGGCTGCCAGCTACACCTACTGTTTGTAGCTGAACAACAATTTTCTTTCTTGAAGGAAGATCTGAGAGGCATACTGCCAAAGAGAGTTTCCATTATATATATACCCTCAATATATTTTATTATAACAAGTGTTTTTCCTATTTTTCTGCTTTGTTGTGTGCTAGTCGTGTCCAACTCTTTGTGACTCATTGGACTGTAGCCTGCCAAGCTACTCTGTCCATGGGGTTTTTCAAGCAAGAATATTAGAGTGGGTTTCCTCCTCCAGGGGATCTTCCTGACCCAAGGATTGAACTTGTGTCTCCTGCTTCACAGGCAGATTCTTTACTGCTGAGCCATTGGCTACATCATTTAATATTTTGTAATTTAAATTTTTATATTTTTTTCTTGAACGTATTTTATCAAATTCTTGAATTGCTAATAAATACCAAATTACAAATTATAGTTGTTCAGTGTCCGACTCTTTGTGACCCAATGGATTGCAGCATGCCAGGCTCCTCTCAACTTCACTATCTCCTGGAATTGCTCAAATTCATGTCCATTGAGTCTAACCACCTCATCCTCTGATGCCCCCTTCTTTTGCCTCCAATCCTTCCCAGCATCAGGGTCTTTGACAGTGAGTCTGCTCTTCATCAGGTGGTCAAAGTATTGGAGGTTCAGCTTCTGCATCAGTCCTTCCAATGAGTATTCAGGGTTAATTCCTTTAGGATTGATTGGTTTGATCTCCTTGCTGTCCAAAGGACTCTCAAGAGTCTTCTCCAGCACCACGGTTTGACAACATCAATTCTTTGGCACTCAGCCTTCTTTATGGTCCAACTCTTACATCCGTGCATGACCACTGGAAAAACCTTAACTTTGACTATATGGATCTTTGTTGGCAAAGTGATGTCTCTGCTTTTTAATATGCTGTCAGGTTTGTCATAGCTTTCCTTTCAAGGAGCAAGTGTCTTTTAATTTCATGGCTGCAGTCACCACCTGGATTAATTTTAGAGCCCAAGAAAATGAATTTTATCACTCTTTCCACTTTTTCCCCTTCTCTTTGCCATGAAGTGATGGGACCAGATGCCATGATCCTAGTTTTTTGAATGTTTAGTTTTAAGCCAATGTTTCCACTCTCCTCTATCACCTTCAAAAAGAGGCTCTTTAGTTCTTCACTTTCTGCCATAAGGGTGGTGTCATCTGCATATCTGAGGTTGTTGATATTTCTCCCAGCAATCTTGATTCCAGCTTGTTCTTCCTCCAGCCCAGTGTTTCTCATGACGTACTCTGCATATAAGTTAAATAAGCAGGGTGACAATATACAACCTTGTTATATTCCTTTCCCAGTTTTGAACCAGTCTGTTGTTCCTCTGGTTCTGTTACTTCCTGACCTGCATACTGGTTTCTCAAGAGACAGGTAAGGTGGTCTGGTACTCTCATCTCTTTGACAATTTTCTCCAGTTTTTTGTGATCCACACATTTAGAGGTTTTAGTGTAGTTAGTGAATCAGAAGTAGATGTATTTCTTGAAGTTCCTTGCCTTCTCCATGATCCAACGAATGTTGTCAATTTGATCTCTGGTTCTTCTGCCTCTTCGAAACTCAGCTTGTACATCTGGAAGTTCTTAGTTCACTTACTGCTGAAACCTAGTTAGAAGGATTTTGAGCATAACCTTGCTAGCATATGAAGTGAGCACAATTGTACAGTAACTTGAACACTCTTTGGTGTTGCTCTTCTTTAGGATTGGAATGAAATCTGATATTTTCCAGTCCTGTGACCACTGCTATTTTTCAAATTTGCTGACATATTGAGTGCAGCAGTTTAACAGTGTCATCTTCTAGGGTTTTAAATAGTTCAGCTGGAATTCCATCACCTCCAGTGGCTTTGTTGGTAGAAATGCTCCCTAAGGCCCACTTGACTTCATACTCTAGAATGTCTGGCTCTAGGTAAGTGACCGCACCATCACAGTTATCCGAGTCATTAAGACGTTTTTTTTGGTACAGTTCTTCTATGTATTCTTGCCACCTCTTCTTAGTATCTTCTGTTTCTCTTAGGTCCTCACTGCTTCTGTTCTTTATCATGCCCATCCTTGCGTAAAATGTTGCCTTGATACCTCCAATTTTCTTGAAGAAATTTCTAGTCTTTCCCACAGTTCAAAAGCATNATTCTTGCCACCTCTTCTTAGTATCTTCTGTTTCTCTTAGGTCCTCACTGCTTCTGTTCTTTATCATGCCCATCCTTGCGTAAAATGTTGCCTTGATACCTCCAATTTTCTTGAAGAAATTTCTAGTCTTTCTCCTTCTATTGTTTTCCTCCATTTGTTTGCATTGTTTATTTAAGAAGGCCTTCTTATCTCTCCTTAGTGTTCTCTGAAACTCTGCATCCAATCAAAATATTCAGATCAATTTGGACATAAAATAATAAATCCAGTAATCAAATGAAAGTGAACAAACATATGCGTCTATTAAAGATGTAAAAATTATCTTTATCAATGCAGGGTTAGTGTTGTTTTTTTTTTTCTTATAGCACCTTCTGTATGTGAAACATTTTACCAGTGAAATGACTAGGACAAATTCCTACTTCCAGGCAGTTACAGATTGTCCAGTCTATACAGTCTGTGACTACACTTACCAATATACATACCCTCTTTCAGTCTGTCCTCACTGAAATCCCCATATGCTTATTTGACACATGCAAAACAGAAATGAGTTCAGATAGTCTAGTTTGTAAAAATACACAAACAGAAGAACCACAAAGGTTAATGGAAAGAAATTCAGGATATTCAGATCTCTAAGGGCAATGACCAGTCTCTCACCAAAAATGTTCCTTTCCCTTTTCAGTCAAAATACTTGGTGTGAAGGACTATTGCTTTGGCCCTGTGGCAATTCTATTATTCTTAATAGCCAATTGTTTCTCAGTTCCATCATAACTCAAGTAAAAAGAAGAAAAGTAATTTGGAGTAAGTCACTTCAGGCCCGCAGGCCAATTCACTTGGATTCCACTCAGGTATGTTTATTTTAATAACTGATGTGAAAGCACGTGAAATACCACAGCCGACCAGATTTTAAACAGAAAAGCATAGAACTTAAAAACTAAGCACGCATGCAGCATGGAATAATAATCAAGTTAGGCTTCTTAAAATGCTAACTGCCAGAAAAACCTGAAGCCAGTAGAGCAAAATTCACAGGGCTACACACGCTGAATATTCCTGTTTCTCAGAGGGGCTTTTAAGAAGGCTCAAAATCTGAAGTGGCTCCTTAAAGAAGTAGGGTCAGAGATGGGTCTTATTTGACATGTGTTCTTCTTCCCAAGATATTTGGGTACGTTTGTTTAAGACTTTTCTTTTCATTCGTTCCTTCCTTCTTTCTTTCTTTCTTTTTTTTTTTTTTTTAAAGAAAAAGCAGATGTTGTCAGCAAAAGGCCAGAACAGCAAAAGAGCTTGTTCTCTGGGAAAGGGCTGCACTGCAACAGTGAGCAACGGTTGGAAAGTCACCAACCGTGTTCTGGCCTCACACAGCATAGACGTGTTAACTAGGGTGCCCTGCACAGACAGTCTGTGGGTGAGAAATTTCCATGTGGCTCGCCTTTGGAGCGCCAAGGACCTTGCACGATGAGGCGAGAGGCCAGTGGGCGGAATAACGTGTGGGGAGCCAGGCGTGTGAAAAGGTGAAAGGGTAATGAGGACCCAGAGTGGTTCCTGGGAGAGGCGTGCTGACGCCGGGGGTGGCTAGCTTGGCCCCACGCCGAGCTGGGCTTTCTGGAGTGTGACTGTGCATGGGGTGCACCCAGGGTCCTTGATGACCTCTCATGCCAGTGTTATTTATAAACAGATCTCAAAACTGGAAAGCTCTAACCCAGTGCCCCAAGCCTTAGGTCTTCCATACCCCGGCGGCGGGCCCCGCCCCTCGGTTTCCCAACCTGCCTGGCCCTGCCCTGCCTCTCCTAACTCCTCCCCGGCCCCGCCTCCGCCGCTTCCCACAGCCCTTCCCGTCGGCTCCAGGCTCCAGGCTCCCACCCGGCTCGGCGGAGGTGGAAGCGCGCAGGCGCCGTTGGCGGCAGGCAGAGTGCGGAGTAGCGGCGCGGGGCACGCGGTGAGTGTGGTGGGCACGCGGGGCTCGCAGCCGCAGAACGTGGTTCGGGCTGGGCGTCCCGAGAAGGATTGGCGTGTGTGCGGGTGACGGCCGGGACAGCCGTCGGTCCGTAAGGAGAAACCTGCCAGACGTGCGGCAGCGGGATTGGCCGCGCTGCTGGAGGGTGTCCGGCTCCGGCTGCGTGGGGAGCAAGAGTGCGTGGTGGCAGGAGGGGGCGAGAGTATGTGGAAGAGGAGAAATTGAAGGAAAGGGCTCCGGAGGCTGAAAGTCTGGACTCAGGCTTGGCAGGACCGGGAGGCTCGCCAAGGGCTCTGGAGGGTGTCCCAGCTTCAAGTTTAGTAGCCCCCGCCTAGTGCCCCTGAGCCGCGGGCGTCCCGGGCCCATCCCTTCCCCCGCGCTGCCGTCCTGGAGTGCAGAGTTGCCAGAAACATTCCTCATCGCGGGGGGAGAGGATTTGGAGGAGGTGGGCTGTCGCCCCAGGTTTGTGCCAAGGAGGGCGTGGCACTCGTGTGACTTTCTTCACCCCGCCCCCGGGAATGTGTCCGTCTTCTGGTACATTGTGCTCATGGCCATTTTAACAAAGGCTAGGACTGTTTTCTAGGCAGCCGCGGGTGACAGCAGGGGCGAGTCGGAGGAGGGGGGAAGCACACAAGGTCACGGTGCCGCCTTGGGGGACGGGGGAGCGAAAGTGGGGGGCAGACATGGGNGCCCACCATGGGCTTCCCTGGTGGCTCAGATGATGAAGAATCTGCCTACAGGGAGATCTGGGTTTAATCCCTGCATTGGGAAGATCCCCTGGAGGAGGGCATGACCACCCACTCCAATATTCTTGCCTGGAGAATCCCCATGGACAGAGGAGTCTTGTGGACTACAGTCCATGGGGTCACAAGGAGTCCGACATGACTGAGCGACTAAACAAACACACATGACAACTACTATAATTTCAGTAGCAGTTAACTTCAAAATATGAAATATATTGACATCTCGCTTCATTCACGCTTCAGTCCTGTGAGTAGATTCCTCCCATATTTCTAAAAACAGGTGGCTTAGCACACTNGACTGAGCGACTAAACAAACACACATGACAACTACTATAATTTCAGTAGCAGTTAACTTCAAAATATGAAATATATTGACATCTCGCTTCATTCACGCTTCAGTCCTGTGAGTAGATTCCTCCCATATTTCTAAAAACAGGTGGCTTAGCACACTGGTTTGCAGACATCAGCGTGCCTAATAATCATAAGAATGAATTGATTTCTGGACCCCATCCCTCGAGTTTCTGATGTCTGGAATGGGGCCTAAGGTAGATTCATGTCTTGTAAGTTTCCAAATGATGATGTTGCTGCCTACCCTCGGATCCACATTGAGTGGCACTGATTTAGATGGCATTAAGACAGATTGGCAGGGGAGAGGGGAGACCAAAACAAAAAGACCAAGATGTTATTGAAGAGAGGAGCATGCTTAAAACTGGTGGCATCGGATGCCTTGGAAAATTCAGAAAGGATAAAACTGAGAGAATACAGTTGGATTTGTGTTCTGATTGGAGCCCTTTTGTTTTTCATGTGTGTCAGGTACAAGAGCTGATTTAATTATACTCCTCAATTGGCAGAATGTTAATGTTATTATGACCAGAAAAAAGAAAAACAGCATATGGCAGATCTTTGAGATAATGGTTCTTAATATGGGGGTGTGCATTAGACTCTGTTAGGGAGCTGTTTTCTACCAACACACTTAGGTTTAGTATGTTGTCCAAAGTGTCTCCCCAGTGCAAACTGATCAAGTCAGAATTTCAGAGTGTGGAAACCGGGCATGAAAAAATTCCAGGAGGGTTTCATGTGCACTCTAGTTAAGAACCACTTCTTTGAATAATGCTGGTCAGGAAGTAGAAGCAGTGAAAAAAATATATATATATATTTTAAATTGTTGATGAAGGAAGAAGGGAAGAAAAAAAACTGGAGTTTGAGAATTTTAAGGGATCAAGAAAACTGTATTGTGAAAGGGGTGAAAAGCCTACTGGAATGTTTGAAGGTGAAATGCTAAGGAGATGATAAAACAGAGAACTGGATCCAGAGAGCAGGAGGGACTAGAATCAGGCACCAAGAGAATAGAGGGGGAAAGAATGAGTTAAGAAAAGTAAATCTAAATGTAGAGAGGGGAGAAGTTGAAGGAACACTTTGTAAGGGAGGTTTGTTTGCACACTACTTTTCAGTGGAATTTAAATAGGCCATGAACTCTATGGATTTTTCAAGTTTAGTAATGCTGGTTACTAAAGTTCCGGACTCCAGCTACCTCTTATGGTTGCACAATTGTGTTTTTTTCCACCTTTTTTCATTTAGAAGAATTTTTTGAAGTTAAGTTCAGGCATGCTCTGTCACAACCCCATTGCCCCAGCCCTTGCCCTAAGACTGACATAAGTATATGATTATTATTCAACAAATGTTTGTGTGCCTCTCAATTGCCAGGTGTTATTCTAAGCACTCAAGATACAGCATTGAATAAAATATTTGTATTTTACTGGACATTTCTGTCCTCACGGAGCTAACATCCTATTTGAGGGAGGAAGAAAATAAACATAAATAAGTAAAATGTGGTTGTATGTACACTCCGTGTGTGTGTGTATATATATATGCATGTGTATATGTGTATGTGAGTAGAGTTACAGTGTTGTATTCTTTAGAGAAATACAAAGTAGGAAAAGTGAATAGTGGAGCATCTATAGATATTCATCAGTAGGTGAATAGAGTCTTTTGGAGGGCAGTGATCAGGGAAGACAGTGTCAGCAAAGAGTTTTAAGAGATGAGAAAACTACTTATTTGGAGGAAGAGCTTTCTGGGAATAGAGAACAGCAAATATAGAGGTCCTGAGGTGGTACCTTTTTGAGACGTTTTTGCTAGGAATCACAAAACAGTTCTTGTGACAAGAATAGCATGAATGAGTGGGAGTGAATAATAAGAAACAGGGTCACATAAGTAAGAAGGTATGTTGGAGGGTAGGGCTATTCCACTCATTTTGAGAGGATATTGTAAGGCTATTGAGTGAGAGGAAAAGCCATGGAAGATTTTAAGAGTGAAATGATGTGATCTGATTTCTGTTTCATAAGGATCAATCTGAGTGCTTTGTGGAATATAGAATTGCAAGGGGAGCAAGAACAGTAGAGACCAGTTGGAGGAGAGGTTGGGGTGACTTGAACCAAAGTAATATAATGCTAAAGGTATGATAAGTGACCAGATTTTCTGCTCACTTACTGGAAGTGGAATTGGAAGGGGAATATGACAAAGGATGAGAGTCAAGGATGATGCCAAGGATTTTGGTCTGAGCAACTAGAACGATGGAGTAGATACTTAGTGAGATATGGAAGATTGTTGGAGAAGAAAATTTGAGAGAAGGAAGAGCAAGCATTCAGTACTAGGCATGCTGAATCTGAGAAGACTTTCTGCTGTCCAAGTGGAATTCAGGAGAGTGGCATGGGTGGAGAGGAAGCTCTGGGAATAGATCAGATCATTACAAGGAAAGAGAAGGACTCCTTAAAAAAAAATTAATGAACTGTTTTTAGAGCATTTTAGGTTCACAGCAAAACTGAGTAGAAAATAGTCCTCCAGCTTTGTTCTTCAGTATTAAGTTGACTCTTTTAGGTCTCTTGGCTTTCCATATAAATTTTGGAATAAGTTTGTTGATATCCACAAAATACCTTGCTAGATTTTGATTGAGATTGTGTTGAACCTATTGATCATCTTGGGAAGAACTGACATCTTGGCACTATTGAATCTGTATTTCCATGAATGTGAAATAATTCTCCATTTATTTAGTTCTCTTTTGATGTCTTTGGTCACAAATATGAGGAATTTTCCTCATAATGAATTTTGAACAAACTGTTTTAGATTTATATAGAAGTAATTCATTTTGGGGGAGTGCTAATATAAATGGTAATATATTTTAAATTTCCAATTCCACTTATTTATTACTGGTGTTTAGGGAATTGAGTAACTTTTGCACATTAATCTTGTGTCTTGCAACTTTGCTATCATTGCTTGTTAGCTCCAGGAGTCTTTGTTGTTGATTCTCTGGGGTTTTCTACATTGTCAATAATGCCATCTGTGAAAAAAGTTTGACTTCTTACTTATCAATCTGTGTAACTTGGGAAGGAATTCCCAGGTGGCGCTAGTGGTAAAGAAGCCACCTGCCAGTGTAGAAGATGCAAGTTCGATCCCTGGGTCAGGAAGATCCCCTGGATAAGGGAGTGCTACTCACTCCAGTATTCTTGGCTAGGCAATCCCATGGACGAGAGGAGCCTGGTGGGCGACAGTCCATGGGGTCACAAAAGAGTTGGACAGGACTGAGCACATACACACATAACTTGGAAAAGAGTGGTAAGAGGAGACATTATTGCCTTGTTCCTTATTTTAGCTGGAAAGCTTTGTGTTTCTCTCTATTAAGTATGGTGTTGAGCTGTAGGCTTTTGTAGATATTCTTAACAAGTTGAGGAAGTTCACCTCTACTTCTCATTTTCTGAGATTTCTTAATCATGTATGGGTGTTGGATTTTGTAAAATCCTTTCTCTGCATCTGCTGATATGTTCATGTTATTTTTCTTCTTTTGCCTATTGATGTGATGGGTTACATTAATTGATCTTCAAATATTGAATCAGCAGTGCATAACTGGAATAAACCTCACTTGGTTATGGTTTGTAATTCTTTTTATACATCACTGCATTTGATTTGCTAGTATTTTGTTGAGGGTTTTTGCAGGTATGTTCATGAGAGGTACTCGTCAGTAGTTTTCTTTTCTTGTAATGTCTTTGTCTGGTTTTGGTATTAGGATAATTCTGGCTTCGTAAGTTAGGAAGTATTCCCTTGGTTTGGTTTCTGTCTTCTGGAAGAGACTGTAGAAAATTGGTATAGTTTCTCCTTAAGGGTTTGATAGAATTCACAGGTAAGTCTGAGCCTGTTGCTTTCCTTTTTGAAAGGTTATTAATTATTGATTCTATTTCTTTAATATATAATATATATTCATATTGTCTATTTCTTCTTGTATGAGTTTTTCAAGGAATTGGCTTAATGGATTTTTCATAATAATCTTTTATTAACCTTTTAATGTCTCCATGCAATCTGTAATGGTGGCTTTTATTTCAAGTATTGTAATTTGTCTCTCTTTTTTTTCTTAGCTTGGTTAGAAGATTATTTTATATTTTATATTTTCAAAGAGTCAGGTTTCGGTTTTATTTTCTCTATTCATTCCTCCTTTTCAGTTTCATTGTGATATCTGCTCTAATTTTTATTATTTCTCTTCTTTTGCTTCTTTGAATTTAATTTGCACTTTCTGACTTTCTATGGTAGAAGCGTAGATTGTTGATTTTTAGAGCTTTTTTTTCTTTAAATGGGCTTCCCAGGTGGTGGTAGCGGTAAATGTATGCATTCCTTAAATGTATGCATTCATTGCTATAAAATTTTCCTCTAAGCACTGTTTTCACTGCATTCCATAGTACTTGGTAAGTTTTATTTTCATATAGTTCAAAATATTTTAAACTTTGAGAGTTCATGTGTTGTTTAGAGTGAGTTGTTTAATCATCCTGTTTGGGAATTTTGCAGTTATCTTACTGATTTCTAGTGTAATTCCATTGTGGTCTGAGAGCAGACAGTATATGATTTCTATTCTTTTAAATTTGCTAAGGTTGCATTTTATGTCCCAGAACATGGTTTATTTTGGTGCATATTCCATCAAGCTAGAGAAAAATGGGAATTGTGTTGTTGGATGAAGTCATCGTTAGATATCAGTTATATCCAATTGATTGGTGGTGCCGTAGAGTTACTGAATTTCTGCCTGCTGAATCTGTCCGGTTCAGTTAGAGGAGTGTTGAAGTCTGTAATAATAGGAGATTCATCTGTTTTTCCTTGCAGTTCTGACAGATTTTGCCTCATATATTTTAACACTTTGTTGTTATGTGCACACATTAAGTAATGTTATGTCTTCTTGAAGAATTGACCCCCTTTGTCATTGTGTTATGATATTACCCTCTTATCTCTGACAACTTTCCTTGCCCTGGAGTAGCTCTGTCAGAAATTGATATAGCTGTTTCTACTTTCTTTGATTAATTACTAGCATGGTATATTTCTCCATGCCTTTACTTTTCATCTGTGTGTGTTTTTCTATGTAAAATATGTTTCTTGTAGACAATATATATTTGGGTTTTATTCTTTCATCCACTCTGACAATGTCTTTTCATTGGTATATTTAGATCATTGATGTTTTAAAAGAATTATTGATATAGTTGGGTTAATAACTACCATACTGCTTTCTATTTGTTGTTCTTTGTTCCATTTTTGTCTTTCATACCTCTCCGGTGTCTTAATTGACACTTTATATCGTTCCATTTTCTCTTATTTGTTACTGTATCAGTAAACTTTAAAAAAAAAAGTTTTTTAATGGTTGCCATGCTGCTGCTGCTGCTGCTGCTGCTGCTGCTAAGTCACTTCAGTCGTGTCCGACTCTGTGCGACCCCATAGACAGCAGCCCACCAGCTCCACTGTCTTTGGGATTCTCCAGGCAAGAACACTGGAGTGGGTTGCCATTTCCTTCTCCAATGCATGAAAGTGGAAAGTGAAAGTGAAGTCGTGTCCAACTCTTGGCGACCCCATGGAC
This sequence comes from Neotragus pygmaeus, assembly GCA_006410875.1. NCBI lineage: Eukaryota > Metazoa > Chordata > Mammalia > Artiodactyla > Bovidae > Neotragus > Neotragus pygmaeus. The sequence continues at coordinate 82,003 of SJYV01055094.1, forward strand.
TGCAGCCCACCAGGCTCTTCCGTCCATGGGATTTTTCAGGCAAGAGTACTGGAGTGGGATGCCATTGCCTTCTCCGAATGGTTGCCATAGCATTTGCTAAATACACATTTCCAACTAATCCAATTCCACTTTCAAATAATACTGTATCACTTCATAGGTAATAGAAGTACTGTATAATAATAAAATGTTCCAAATTCCTTCCTCCTATTCCTTGTATTATTGTTATTCATTTCATTTATACATAAGCATATATATAAGTATTTAATTTATAACTGAATGTATTGTTGCTAGTAGTTTGAGCAAATTGTAATCTTTTAGATCATTTAAGAATGAGGAAAAAGTTTTTATATTACTTCTAGTTATTCATTTTTGATGCTCTTCGTTTCTTTATGTAGCTCCTTATTTCTAACCTATATTATTTTCCTTTTCTCTGAAGAACTTTTAACAAATCTTGTCAGGTAGATCTACTAGCAAGAATTTGCCTTAGTTTTTGCCTGTCTGAGCAAATCTTTATTTCTCCTTCTCTTTTGACAGATAATTTCTTAGGGTACAAAATTCTGAGTGGGTGAATTTTTTTCTCTCAAGTATTTCTGTTCACTCCCTTCTCGTTTGCTTGGTTTCTGAGGAAATGTCAGATATACAGTTAGCTCTTGAACAACGTGGGGATTAATCCAAGTGAGTATAACTTACAGCCGTACCTCCATATCTCCAGTTCCTCTGCATCCACAAAATCAACCAACCACAGACTGTGTAGTACTTCAGTATTTACTATTGAAAAATATCTGCATATAAGTGAGCCTGGGCAGTTTAAATCCAGGTTGTTCAAGGGTCAACTTATCCTTGTTCCTCTAGTGATACTTTTTTTTCCTCCTTTGGGCTGTTTTCCAGATTTTTTGTCTTTGATTTTCTGCAATTTGACTACAACATTCCTAGACATAGCTTTTGGTTTGTTTCTTTGTTTTGCTTTTATCCTGTTTAGCATTTTATCCTACTTGGTGTTCTCTGAGCTTCCTGAATCTATGGTTTGCTGTCTGACATTTATTGGGGAAATTCTCACTCATTATTGCTTCAAATACTGCTGCTGTTCTTCTGTCTGTTTCCTTTTTCTGGTATTCTCATTACACATATTTTACATCTTTTGTAGTTGTCCTAGAGGTCTTGGATATGCCTTTCTTTTCAGTTTTGCTATTTCTGTTTTCATATTTTCAAGCTTAGAAATTCTTTACTTAGCTGTATCCATTCTCCTAATAGTCCTATCAAAAGCATTCTTTGTTTCAGTTACAGCATTTTTGACTGGTAGCATTTCTTTTTGATACTTTCTTGGAATGTCCATCTCTCCACTTACATTATCCATCTTTTCTTGCATATTGTCTACTTTTTACATTTAAGCCCGTATCATATTTGCTTTTTAACTGCTGCTGGGTCTTTGTTGCTTTGCGTGGGCTTCCCACTGTGGTGGCCTCTCTTGTTGCAGAGCACAGGCTACAGGGGCACAGGCTTCAGTAGTTGCAGCACATGGGCTCAACAGTTGCGGCTCCAGGTCTCTAGGGCATGTGGGCTCAGTAGTTGTGGCACATGGGCTTAGTTGCTCCACGACATGTAGAATCTTCCCAGACCAGGGGTCGAACCGCTGTCCACTGTGTTGGCAGGCAGATTCTTATCCACTGCGCCACCAGAGAAGTCTAAAGTCTATAGCATATTATTCCTAGTATTTTAAAATTCCTGGTCTGATAATTCTAACATTCCTGCTATATCAGACTCTGATTTTGTTTTCATTTCTCTCCCTCTTCACAGGGTTTAGAAAACAGCCTCTTGGTGTCACAACACGTTTCCTACAATAGCAGTGATTGGGATATCCTAAAAACGTGGGAGACCATCGAAATCATATTGTCAGTGGAAGTTGACTTTTAGCATCTACCAAAGAAGTGGTTTTATACAATGTATGTCAAACTTTTATTCAACATTTATTGAGCAGTTTTGCTATGAAAGGGGTGTGCTTCACCCTTTGTAGAGCAGAAACATAAGTATTTCTCAAGAATATTATTGAGCATAATGGAATGAGAGTTGAATAAANGTTTTTTCCTCTGGGACCCAAGCACACTCTTAGCAACCCTGTCCTTCACAGGAATATAGTTGAGTTCATTATTCAGAAGGTTGCCCACATTATTTTTTTCTTCTTGTCTCTCAAGCGACATGGATTATCTTCCTTAATAATGATAATAACAGCAGTGACAACCCCTCCATGTTGTACCAGACATTTTACTTTTATTATTTTTATTACCTTGTAAGGGATATGATATTTACACCCACTTTTATACCAAGGACACTGCAGTTCAGCAAGCTTAAGAGCTCAAGGTCACTTTGGGGTGTTCAGAAAGAGAAACTGTATATTGAACACTTACCATGCCTGCATTTCAAGCATCAGACATGATCTTGCAGGCGTTAGGTGCTTAATCATTGTTGAATGAATGAGTGAATGAGAGGATACTGTGTAAATTTGTTAGAAAGGTTAATCTCTTTGTGCTTAACACAGTAGTAGGCATGGGGTAGGTGCTCAGAAAATATTTGTTGAATTGATGACACTATTCATTCAAATATTGTTGAATTAGATTATCCAGTGTACCCTTCTATTAGAACATGATGATGAATATAAGTGTTTGAGTGATAGATATAGTCTTCTGGTAAAGAAAAGATGAACTTTTTTTTTTTTTTTTTTAATTTTGACCTCTACACAACATATGGACTTTGGTTCCCTGACCAGAGATCTAACCCATGTCCCCTGCATTGGAAGCACAGAATCTTAACCACTGGACCACCAGAGNTTTTTTTTTTTTTTTTTTAATTTTGACCTCTACACAACATATGGACTTTGGTTCCCTGACCAGAGATCTAACCCATGTCCCCTGCATTGGAAGCACAGAATCTTAACCACTGGACCACCAGAGAAGTCCTAAACACAGATTTTAATGGATGTTTTTGTCCTTTGATTCCCTCAAAGGGTAATTGATATTCTGTGCTGAACTCCACTTGCGGTAAAGGCTTCTTTTACCTACTTCATCTTACTCAGTCTCTCACTCATTCACTGCTAAAAACTCCTTCCTTGACTTCTGCCCTTTCCCTAGATAATGCCATTAATTCTCATAAGCTGCTACATTCTGCACACTGACAATTCCCACAAATAGATCAGAGTTTATTTAGTCAAAATTTTTCCTCAACGACCTAGGGTCATATAAATGACTGTCGACCTTAAACTAAACCGTCTAAGAACTTTTCCCCCTGCCCACTGCCCCATGTATGTATCTCTGCTTCTCCTTTGTGGCTCATATTGTTAAAGAGGAGAAGATTCTGTGTTCAGGACAGAGACCTCTTGGTAAGAAGTGGCCTGAGTGTAATTACGAATGTGACCACGTGGGGTTCCCTTAGCCACTGCTGTGGAGAAATAGCAGTCTTGACCTTGAGTTGAGGCCCCTAACTTCCGGGGCTGTGGTCTGCATCACCTCTCCAAACAAGTTTTGTCTTTTGGTGCTTTCTGTGCTGTGCTATGTGTGTTGTGCTGTGCTCAGTCGTGTTCGACTCTTTGCGACCCCATGGACTGTAGCCCGCCAGGCTCCTCTGTCCCTGGGATTGCCCAGGCAAGAATACTGGAGTGGGTTGCCATTTCCTTCTCCAGGGTATCTTCCTGATCCAGGGATCGAACCCACGTCTCCTGCATTGCAGACAGGTTCTTTACCACTGAGCCACCAGGAAAGCCCTCAATTGTCTTCTGTGCCAGTGACCTTCTCTTCCTCCTTACTGATGCAAGAAGGAATGACAGGAGCAGGAGGCCTCTTTCTTCTGACCTTCCTTTCTCAAGTGTGATGTGTGGGAGAATGTGCTCTGATCATCACGTCCACAGAACTCTCAAGGTGTGTGTGGATTTTTCCCCCATTGTCTCTTCCTTTCCTGGCTGGATAATAGACCATATGTTTTTTTGTGAGTTATTTTTCCTGTGACTTCCAGTCCTCACAGGAGGCCTTCCCAGTGACACTGTGCAGTTCACTCTTACCTATTTCTCTGGGCCTATCCATGGTTTCCCCTTTTTGTGCTAGAGCTACAGGACTTCAGCTGATAGTGTTGTTTTTTCCTGTTACATTACTACAATGCCATGTGGTTTTGCTTTTCTTTTTTCCCTTTATCCCATTTATGTGGGACCCATTTGTCCAAAGCTGTATATGAAATGTCTTCAAACAACCTTAAAGTCAGACACTGTCTCTATAATGTTGGTAAAGAAATCTTAAACATTTCTTTCCTACATTTAGTCACAGTAAAGAGATATTTATAAAAAATATTTTATTCTTTTTATTACAAAATGTTTACTAGAACTTCTTATGTAGTATTGATGAAAGCTGTGGGTTCTGTTAAGATGACCAAAAGTTAATGTACATCTAAGCTCCATGTTGTCATAGGTGAATCTTAGTTGCTATGTGATCATCCACTGTGTGTCTGTCCATGCTGTGCTGTGCTTAGTCGCTCAGTCGTGTCTGACTCTTTGTGACCCTATGCACTGTAGCCCACCAGGCTTCTCTGCCCATGGGATTCTCCAGGCAATAATACTAGAGTGGGTTGCCATGCCCTCCTCCAGGGGATTTCCCAACCTGTGGATCAAACCCAGGTGTCCTGCATTGCAGGCGGATTCTTTACTGTCTGAGCCACCAGGGAAGCCCAAGGACACTGGAGTGGGTAGCCTATCCCTTCTCCAGGGGATCTTCCCAACCCAGGAATCTAACCGGGGTCTCCTGCATTGCAGGCGAATTCTTTACTGGCTGAGCTACCAGGAAAGCTCATGTCTGTCCATATCTGTATTTAAAGAAATGCAATTCCACCTCATTTTGTTGTTGGTTCCCCAGCTAGCAAGGACTAAGGCAGAGAGTGTCACAGAAAGCTCTGATAACCTAAGGTTCTAGCACTGTCTGGGGTAGATGATTCTGATTACAGTGCGCTGATTGCTTTAGAACCATACCCCTTGATCTTGACTTTACTGTGTTAGACCAGAAGCAGCAGCATTAATTGCATGGAATATTATGAAATCCTGAGAACATCCTTCTGAGGACCAAGAGTGAGTGGTTGGGGAAGTGTACAGGGCTGGTATACCGCTTCCTTCATTGTGATTCCACATACCTCCCACAAATAGACCTCCTGCTTCAAGGGTGCTTGTATTTGGAGTGCTTAATTCCATTAACCTGTGTGAGTAGGTGAAAGGTTATTTTGTTAAAAACTTCACTTTTACCTTCCTCCTCCATCACTTTTCTTTTGTTTAGTTCAGGGCTCAGCTGAAATGCTCAGTGTTTCTCCTTAGCGAGTGCTTCAGAAATCTTGGCGCTGAATATCATTCTAATAAAAACATGTAAATTCAGCATCTTGTAGAAAAGGTTCTCTGTGCGGCACCCGGGCCACCTTGCATGTCTTCACTCACCCCACGGGCGGTGCTTGACCATAGTCTGAGTGAAGTCTTGGCGAAACACCCCATGGTTCCTCCTGGAGCAAGGGGAGATAAGCAGCCTGGTGAGGAGCTGTTATGAGGCAGGTTCTTGTAACATACCTCATGGAAAATATCCTAAGTCCATTTCTCACCCATTTCCTCGTTCAGCTGAGGGCAGAAGCTTCCGTCTTGTTCCCCATGGAGTACAACTTCTGGTGTCTGTGTAGGTCAGTAAAGCTGCTTGGGTTTCATTTAGAGGTGGCTTCTTGATGGCAGCATGACACATCGCTTGGACATCTGTCATTGGGCCCCTCCTGTTTGATGTCAGCCTGTGGGATTAAGTACTTGGTACACTGACACATACTGATTTTGCTTTTGCTGTGTGTGTAAGTAATAAATTGTCTGAATCCATTTGAACTCATTGTCTCCTTACCAGCCTAATCTATGGAAGTGTGGCAAGCCAACCCAGTGGCTGCACTAATACTTGTGACCTCGTGAGCCACTGAGTTGGTGCTTTGGGAATGTTGACTGTATCACACAGTGAGGCAGTGGGGCTCTCACTGGCCAAACCCTCAGCTCCTAGATGTACCATGGGGTACTCTTGGAGCCTTTGTACTTGTCTTTGAGCAGAGTGGGACCCCCAGTTTGTAGGTGAACAGAGCCTTTCTGTTGGAATTACCCTTTTCTCACATTGCCAGGCCAAGGAAAATACCAATATCTGCTTTTTAGAAAGCCTTATTTAGAACTGGAAAGACCACACAAATTCTGAAGCTCCCTTCCCCCTACCTCCCAGCCTCTGACTCTCTCGAAGTGCGGTGGAAAACAAGGACTAATCACCGTGTTTGGGCCTGCTCAGAATGGTGTACTTTAAATGGTACACTCTTACTCAGGAGGTGGTTCTCTTGCTCATAGATTTTGTGGCATTTTGGTTTCCAAAGACACCAAATGTTTCACCATTCAAGCACATACAAAACATGTCTATTCTGGCATTAGATCTGGGAAAAAGAGAAAACAATATGGAGGGCAATTTCTACTTACATATTTTTGAAAAAATTTTTTGTAATACTTCTTGATTTTGCACTAGAGGTTTTTTTAGACGTAGACATTCAAGGCTATAACTTTCCCACTAAGGACAACTTTAACTGCATTCCACAGATTTTATGTTTTACTTTTATTACCATTTAGTTCATAATATTGTCTAATTTCTGTTGTCATTTATTTTTAAAATTTTCTGTGTTTTCCCATGTTGAAAGCTTTTTATCCAGATTCAGTCATATACATTTCACCATGTGGTACTATAAATTTTATTCTAATACTGTAGTACTCTTTCAATTTATCAGACCCCTTTCAGAAAAGAAGTTAGTATGTGTATAATTGAATTTTGATCCAATGGTTATTTATTGTTTACTTTCCAAATATGTAGGGTTTTCTTCATTTACATATTGGTATTTGTGAGGAAGATGTTAACACCGGGAGTCTAGTTGCTAACTTTTCATGTCTCTAAAGGAACCTGGAACCATACTCTTGGGTAACCCCTGGGAATGTGGCCCTCTGCATGTTTTCATGTTAATGGTTGATTTTGTTTTGCACACCAGGAGCAATAGACCATGCTGTACCTGTTTGTCAGAACAACTTTGTACAAACATCTAGATTGATGAAGTATACCTAGTTTCATTGTTGGGGTCCTGAGTGTCAGTTCCCATGGCTAGACATGCCTGTATGACCAGCCCTTCATATAAGCCATGAACACTGAGACTCAGTTGCTTTTTCTGCTCTTCCCTGGGCAGAGATATTTTGCATATGTCCCTGTATTCTGTTTCAAGAATGTATAAAAAGGTGTGTGTCTGGCCTCTCTGGATTCTTCTATCCAATGCATATATTTTCTCTCTTGCTTTTACTCTGTACCCTAGACTGCAATGAATCTTGGCCATGAGTATAACTTACTGTTGACTCTTTCTTGGTGAATCACAAGCTTGAGGGTGGTCCTGTGTGCCCTAAAACTGTATTCTAATTTGATTCAATTGTGGTCAAAGAACATACTCCATATGATTTCAGTTTTTTTTTTTTTTAAAGAAAAAATTATTGAGGCTTGTTTTATAACCTAGAATATGATCTCTCCTGGTAGCTATACCATGTGAATCTGAAAAAGAATGTGTTCTGCCATTATTGGTTATGTCATTCTATAAATATATATTAAGTCAAAGTGGCTGATAATGTTGTGCAGGTCTTCTGTGGTTTTGCTGATATTTTTTTTCCTCTAGTTCAATCCATTGCTGAAGGAGGAATGTTAAAGTCCCCAACTATAGTTGGAGAATTGCCTATTTCTCCCCTTCAGTTCTGTCAGTTCTTGTTTCATATACTTGAAAATTCTGTTACGAAATGCATACACATTTAGGTTGATCCCTTCCTGTTAAATTGACCCTTTTATCATTATGAAGAGTCCTTTATATCTGGTAATACATTTAGTTTTAAAATTCGTCTTGTCAACAAAAGGACACAGACATAGACAATGGACTTTTGGCCTCAGAGGGAGTAGGAGAGGGCAGGATGATCTGGGAGAATGGCACTGAAGCATATATACTATTATGTAAGAAACGAATCACCAGTCTATGTTCGATGCAGGATGCTTGGGGCTGGTGTACGGGGATGATCCAGAGAGACGTTGTAGGGTGGGAGGTGGGAGGGGGATTCGGGATTGGGAGCTTGTGTACACCTGTGGTGGATTCATGTCGATGTATGGCAAACCCAA
>SJYV01055094.1:90271-110367 GCA_006410875.1 Neotragus pygmaeus
AACCCTGGGTTTCTTTGGAAGGAATGATGCTGAAGCTGAAACTCCAGTACTTTGGCCACCTAATGCGAAGAGTTGACTCATTGGAAAAGACTCTGATGCTGGGAGGGATTGGGGGCAGAAGGAGAAGGGGACGACCGAGGATGAGATGGCTGGATGGCATCACAGACTCAATGGACACGAGTCTGAGTAAACTCCGGGAGTTGGTGATGGACAGGGAGGCCTGGCGTGCTGTGATTCATGGGGTCATGAAGAGTTGGACACGACTGAGTGACTGAACTGAACTGATTCTGGTTCTGGAGTTTTCTCTTCCTGGGTTTCTTTCTGCTTTGATACATTGGATTTTCTAAATGGACCTGTCTGTCTCTCCAGTTTTGAAGGGTTTGCTCTGTGAGCTCAGTCCTCTGATGAATCTAGAAAGAATTGTTGATTTTCAGTTTGTTCACCTTTTTTCTTATTGTGGAAGTGGGAGTGGCAACTTCCAAGGTCCTTATATGCCAAGGTCAGAAGTCAGGTTTTTATGAGTTGAAAGCAGGTCTCCTTGTATTTCGTTGAGGATAGCCACTTCAGCATTCTTGTCTGTTAGTTCCAACATGTCAATTCATCTAGGAGTTGGACTAGAATGGTTTTGTGTGTATTTTATATATATATATTCTTTGTATGCTGGGTACTTTGGGATTGTATCTTGGATATCATGAGTGTTATAAAATTCAGTAGATACTGGACTATATGATGTTTATCCAATAAGTGCTGTATTTTAGCAGCCAGTTTTTCTTGGCTGGGCTTGAACAGCTAACTCTTGTGTAGTAGCTCTTGTCTTTGTTCAGATCTGTTGTTTCTGGATGGCTGTTAAGAGTCTAGTCTGTACAAGTGTTGTCCAGGGTTTAGTCAAAGATGTGGGTTATCAGGGATTAGGGATCTACTCTTTGGTGCTTTCTCTTCAGTGCTCATGACTTCATGGATTCTTGTTACCTGATTTCCCAGGGCTGAATGACTAGATTTTTCCCACCTGCTTGCTTCTGCTGTGAGTACTTGAGCTGCACCTAGCCCCAGACTAAAACGCTCACCATCTCCCCTCCTTCAAGTGAGCGCACAGTCTGCCAGTGTCTGTCTGCTTCTCTTTGCTCACCAGAACCTTCTGAATGGCAGTTATAGTCTCAGTTCCGAGTCTGTTCTTCTGCTTTGCATTTATTTCATACCAGTGTAGTTCAGGATTCAGTTTCCAGTGTTGTTCAGGATATGGGTAGACAGCATTTGGCTCTCCTCCTCCTGGGATTCCCACACTTCTTCAGCATTTTTCCAACTCATCTTTCCTGGTTGCCTAGGCCAGGATAATGTTGTGTTTTTTTTTCCACGTGTGCCCTGTCCTCCACTGGCTACTGTTCATCACAAATGCTGACTTAGCCTCAGACTGAAAGCCATGGTGACTAAAACTTATTTATATGCTTCTGCTCACTGTCCGGTACCTTAAGTTTGTTTCTCTATCATTCCTAGACTTTGTGCTTGATGTGTGTGTGTGTGTGTGTGTGTGCGTGGGTGTGTGCTTGTGCGTGCGCACATGCAGGAGAGGAAAGAGTCCTATGGGTTCTGAGTTTATCATGTCCAGAAATGGAAAGTTTTGAGGAGTATTTCTGGAGGGCAAAAAACCAGTTCACTGAATAGTCTCCTATTAACCAGCACCATGTGTTCCTTTAGTTAATATTGGTGATATAGAATCTTGTGATGTCCAACCTCTGGTTTTCCATAAAAAAAGGAGTCCAGGGAGAGACATTTTAGAGATAAACAACATCCTTTGGGGGCTATGAACAACATATATGATCCCACCTCACTAAGTTGTATTGAAACTAGAATCACTTTTCATCAGTTCTGGAGATTTTAAAAAACCTGTTTATTGCTATTGATATTTTGAGTCAAATGCTAGATTCTGCTTTGCTTAGTACAGTGTTGTTGTTTTTCAGTTGTTGAATTGTGTCCAACTCTTTTGTGACCCCATGGACTGTAGCCTGCCAAGCTCCTCTGTCCATAGGATTTCCCAGGCAAGAATTCTGGAGTTCAGTAAATCATATTTCATCATAATAAATTATTCATTATTAGTAAATTAAGAATGAGCATTTTGAATATCTCATAAATGATTAAATAAATATATTTGTATATTTTTCTTCTCGTAATCATGCAAACAGGCAGCTAATATATTTCAAGCCATTTTAAATCAAAGATTACTTTGTCCATGATACACCTTGTTATATAGTGCTATATAACTTAAATATTTGGGAGGAAGTTCCTGTAATGGTTATTTCTTACTAATAACTCATTTGTTGAAGAACCGTAGGGAATAGTGAGCTAGGTAATTAAATAAAGTTCATTTAGTATGAACCTTATAGAACAGCCAGAGTAAATGAGATTATTAACTTGAACACCTTAAGAATGCATATAGTAATTAGGAGGCTTGTAGAAATCACTAAGGAATTTACAATCATAGAAGAGCAAAAAATTACATTTTCACTAATAATGAGATTACAGTGTTCTGCATATATGTCTGCATATGTACAAAGTATAAAATTCATCAAAATACAGCTCACAATACTTTTAGCTCATTACCCTCTTGTTAATTCACATGTAAGAGATTATGTTTGGTCTCTTACAGTAAAGCATTATGGTAAATCATGGGCTGCACTGCTCACTATTGAATGAGATTGCATGAGATCAAAGCAGCCATGTTGGCCTGTCACTAAAATGAGAGATTTGACATTGACTTGTCAGAGTGGTTATAGTAAAAGAGATGCATATGGAGCTATTTCCTGAGATTAATCCAAGTATTCAGCATTGTAACTCAGAAACTCATTGAGTTTTCTTGTCCTAGGCCTCCACTGACTCAGTGCTTTAGGCAGACCAGTGAATCCTGAGAAAGCTTGGGACTTTAAAGGGGTTATAGTAGCTATCTTGCTATTGGCTCTAGTGACCCATAGTGTGGATCCCCCTGCATGCAACCCCATTCTAGGGTTGAAATCCAGTGCCCCAAAGCTGTTTTGAGGCCTTAATTGCATGAGTGAACTCTTAAAATGTGAAAACAATTATAGACCAGAATAACAAGGTAAGTAAGGCCAAAGAATGTTCTTATGGTTATTCGTGCATGTGGCCAGCAGACTTCATTTTTTTCCCCAGATGATTCTGAAAGATTCCTTTATAGTTTAACAAATTTATATTTGATTCTTCTTGGCACCCAGTTGCATTCCTATTGGTTCTGTACCAGACCACATCAACTGAGACCCTTTGTCTTACTCTCCCATCTCTGAGGTAGACGAATGTTTCATTCAGCTCAAAGGGTGGTAAGGAGCTATGTTTCCATGGAGTTTGCCTTGTGTTTCACAGCATCTGGGTGGTAAGAACAGGAAGAAAAATCTGGTTTAGAATAAACTGTATGAGGTGTTAGAATCCTGTAATGCTTATATGAAGGAGAAATTGGTTTGCGGATGGAACCTTCCCTCAGATTGGCTTTCCCTGGTAGCTAAAGCAAGACATTGCAGACATTTCAGAAGCAGTTTCCAAGGTGAATGGCTCATGAGATAATTTTCTTAAGTACTTGGATCCTCATTGTCGCCAGAGGCTTTGAAGCTGTGAGTTATACCAAAGGGCCTGATTTGATCTCCTGGGATCTTTGCCAGGTTCATAATTGCATTGAGATTTTCCATGATCACAAATGACAACATGATGTCTCTCCTTTTATTCTAGCAGAGAGGCGATTCTGAGATGATAAGGAACAAAGGATAGGTTTTAATTCGGAAGACTTGGAACATCAGACTTCTTGTAGGCCAAACACTGTAGTACATATCAGAAACAGGTATGCAGCCATGGAGTTCTGACTGCTTGCTTTATTGAGATAGCCTTGAAAAAGTCGGTTAAACTAACCAACATGAGGGCAGGTTTTATGTTATTTAATATTTTGATGATCAGACTTCTGGTATGATGCTTGGCTGTGGAAGATCCTGATAGATTATTGTTAAAATGAGATGTCTGTTGTATTATTGCAATGTTCCTAGGTTGCTTGACTTGTTTTAGCTTGGGAATAGAGGTAGCAATGTTGGACAGAAAGCACGGTAAGAGAGACTTGCCCTCCTGCCCCTGGCAAACAAGTCATTTTTTGAGACTTTCAAGTGTCGCCCGGAGACTTCCCCAGTGGTCCAGTGGCTAAGGCTCCACACTCACAATGGGGGGCCCTGGGTTTGATCCCTGGTCAGGTAACTAGATTTCATGTGCCACAGTGAAATAAATGAATAAATATTTTTTAAAAAAGAAAAAGTGTCACCTGGTCTGTGATGCTAGACCATATCTTTTCTGGGTACCACTGACCTAATCATTTTCTCCTTAATGTATCCTTTACTTCTTTTATGGCATCTATGACATTTTGTTTTTTTTTTTTGGAGAAGGCAATGGCACCCCACTCCAGTACTCTTGCCTGGAAAATCCCATGGACAGAGGAGCCTGATAGGCTGCTGTCCATGGGGTTGTGGAGAGTCGAACATGACTGAGAGACTTCACTTTCACTTTTCATTTTCATGCATTGGAGAAGGAAATGGCAACCCACTCCAGTGTTCTTGCCTGGAGAATCCCAGGGATGGCGGAGCCTGGTGGGCTGCCATCTATGGGGTCGCACAGAGTCGGACATGACTAAAACAACTTAGTAGTAGTAATGGCATTTTTACTTCATTTTTGATGTGTATCTGCCTCTTTATACCACAGTGGAGAGCTCAATTACAGTTCATTTGCTTACCCTTGGTCTATTAGTAGGAATGAGTTTGACTGCAATTGGCAGGAAATGCATTTAATAGACACTTAGATAAGGGTGTTGTTATCTCACAAAATAAGTTAGGAGGTAGGCAGTTTAGAGAGAATGCCTTCAAGGACACATATCTTTCTGTTTTTCCAACCCATTAAGCATAGCATGTGGTTCTCATTCTCATGGTTGTACAATGGCTGTAGTCCACACCTCACATCTGTATTCCATGTGGGAAGAAAGAGGGCATGTGCAGAAGGGTTTGCCAGAAGTATGTCCTCTGAAAAAAAGACTTTTCCCCTTACATCACATTGGTAGAACTGGATCACATGTATACCCATAGTTACAAGGGAGTCTGAGAACTTTTCCGGCCCTCCTCCTAGAGAAAGACTGGGGGCAAAAGCATTGTGGATAGCATTTGTGTAGGCAGTCTACAGTGTCCTTATGATTGGGGTCTCCCTCAAAAATGTCTTGGCACACATCCAATCAATTCTGTCACATATTGAACAGATTTTAGTCGTAGGCTCACCATCTTAAACCTCAAGGACAAAATCTGTTTCTTTGCTATTTCTTCAGATTCTTTGCATCTATATTAAAAGTGTGGTCTGGCTCATGGTTTCAAATTAAACCTACGTTGGCCATTTTCAAGATGAAGGTTATGGTCAGTGATGGAAATGCGCAGGAGTACAATAGAATGTGGTTCCAGGAATGTGGCCCCAGCAATGTGGAAACCATTCAACCCTGTAAGTGATGGGCTCCATAAATAATCTGTCTGATTCCTAGGACTCTGTGATTCTCGATGTCCTTTAGCTTTCAATTCCTTTCTTCTCTGAAGAACTGCATTTCATAGAGGGAGGGCCCATAGCACTTGATGGGTCCCCTTATGTGTGTGTGGGTGTTAGTCACTCAATCATGTCTGACTCTTTGTGACCCCATGGACTGTAGCTCACCAGGCTCCTCTATCCATGGAGATTCTCCAGGCAAGACTACTGGAGTGGGTTGCCATGCCCTCCTACTATGTGTAGTGTGAAAATATTTAATTTCTGTATCAGAATATTTAATTTCTGTAATTCTGAGTGTCCTCTTCTTTAAACTGATTGGAATGAACCCGAGGACATCTGGGAACCTTTAAGGCCCTCTAATCTTTGCTCCTGCTGCCCCCACTGTTACTCTTGTCCTAGGACACTCGTTTCTATCATTTGTGGCTTCTATGCATTACTGACTGTATTCTCTAGATGGTTGTGAATTGTAATGTCTCTGTCTTTATCCAAATACAGAATGTTTGTTTTCAGCCATAAATTCCCTTGTCTGTCCTTACCACAGCCACAGGAAAACCCTACAGTCATATCTATTACACAAATCCCTTTCCTCAGAGACCAGGCTTTCCTCCACAGTCCTTCCCTTTAGTTGTTCCAGGAATGGCAGGAGCTTTATTGAAGGAAGTTTGCTGAAGCAAGGTCTTCATTGCCTCTAGGAAAGTTATGTCCGATTTGGTAGTGGCAAAATTTTTTTTCCTTTGGAAGTCACATTTATAAAGGGGAAGAGATCAAATAAGGGCCACACATGTCAAGATCTTATTGAAAGGGTAGTTCTTGTGGGAAGAAGTTTTGCATTTTGAGATAAAATATTTTTCATGCATGCTTTTACATTTAAAAACAGAGCGTCCATGTCCCACAAAGAGCAGAGAGTACAAAATTTTAACCAAAAGCTATAGGTTCATAAAAGAACAAATATAGCTAGCTCATACATACATTATATATTATATATTTAACCTGATCGTGATCAAGGAATTGTAAACTAGAGCAATGAGGTGCATTTTTAGTCTGTTGACTTCACAAATTTGAAAAACAAAATGCTCATTCTCATTGCCAACAAGTATGGGGAATAGTCTTTAAAAGTTTTTTTTTTTTCTTAAAGACCTAACCCTCCCTAATCTGCTTCCCTTTCTTCTTCCCTCCTTCCTTCATTGTCAACCTCCCTAAAGCCAACCTGAGGCAACCACTCTCTGTAAACAAACACCGTCCTACACTGATGGTAAAAATGAAATTGCTTCAAACTGCCTGGAGGGCAAGATAGCAATAAATATCAATCACCTTAGGAATTTAATCTCAGAAAATAATGAAATGTTCATAAAAGTATAGGTAGGTAGATTTACCACCATAATTTATAAGAAAGAAACAGAACCATCCTAAATGAGCACCCATAAAGCACTGGTTAAATAAATGATATTCCTATAACATATTATGAGGTGGCAATGAAAATTTATGCATATTCCGACTTGTCTGTTCCTAAGTATGTATCAGAGAAGGCAAAGGCATCCCACTCCAGTACTCTTGCCTGGCAAATCCCATGGACGGAGGAGCTTGGAAGGCTGCAGTCCATGGGGTCGCTGAGGGTCAGACACGACTGGGCGGCTTCACTTTCACTTTTCACTTTCATGCATTGGAGAAGGAAATGGCAACCCACTCCAGTGTTCTTGCCTGAAGAATCCCAGGGATGGGGAAGCCTGGTGGGCTGCTGTCTTTGGGGTCACACAGAGTCGGACACGACTGAAGCGACTTAGCAGTAGCAGCAAGTATGTATCAGTGAGTGGAAAATAGTTCTCATACATGTCATGCAAGAACCGATGATCAGTCCAGTGTTAAAACATATAACTTGGTTTTTGTGTTATGAACAGTTAAAATAGAACAAGGTAAAGGGGAAAATGAAAAGTTAAAAGATTGATTGAGGGACTAACCTCAGGTGGTTAGGACTTGTCCAGTGGTTAGGACTCTGCACTTGTACCATAGGGACACAGGTTCAATCCCTGACCCAGGAACTAAGATCCTGCATGCCTTACAGCGCAACCAAAAAGAAAAAAATATTGATTGAGTTTAAGTCTTCCTTGGTAGCTCAGGTGGTAAAGAATCCACCTGCAATGCAGGAGACTCCAGTTCAATTCCTGGATCGGGAAGATCTGCTGGAGAAGGGATAGGGTACCCACTTCAGTATTCTTGGGCTTCCCTGGTAGCTCGACTGGTAAAGAATCCGCCTGCAATCCTGGGTTCAATCCCTAGGTTGGGAAGATCTGCTGGAGAAGGAAATGGCTACCCACTCCAGTATTCTGGCCTGGAGAATTCCATGGACTGTATAGTCCATGGCGTTGCAAAGAGTCAGACAAGTTTATAATGAAAGAAAGACAGTGAAGTCGGCAGCTCGATTGTTTAGACTGTTCAGAGGACCTGGCGTCTTAGCCATCAGTCACTGGGTGTTTTTTCTCTGTGTCATCTGGGTGCTAGTTGCTATTGTCAGTGCAGACAGGGCGAGTTAAAGTCTCATCCTTCAAGCAGCTTGTGATCTGAGGGAAACTGAGGGCAGGAGGAGAGAGGGTGACAGAGGATGAGATGGTTGGGTGACATCACTGACTCAATGGACATGAGTTTGAGCAAACTCCAGCAGATAGTGAAGGACAGGGAAGCCTGGCGTGCTGCAATCCATGGCATGCTGCAGTCAGACATGACTTAGTGACTGAATAATAAATACACAGAAAACTGGTAAACAAGCAAGAGAGAGTCATATTTGATTAATGAGTACTGCAGATTTGAATACTATAGAGATTCAGAGAACAGAGAGATTATGTCCTTCGGGGCTGATAGAGATGCATTTCTAAGGAGGCAGAAAATCATACTGCCCTTAATAATGGTGTTTGGATTCAAATATGCCAAAAGAAAGGGACATCATATTTCAATGAAGAGGAATGGTGTGAACACGGGTTTGTAAGTGGGCGGGAGCTAAATTTTTGCAGGGACCTTTTTTGTAGAGAGCTAGCTTGATTTGACTTGTAGGGTTCTTGTTGGAGGGGAGAAACAAATAACAGGGACCAGAAGTCAGTCTGGAATGTGACACTTGTCTTTGGACCTCTGATGCAGATTTGCATACAATTGTGTTTGTTGCTTTTAATTGCATGACACAAAAATATCCATTTTAGTATTAGAGAACCCACTGTAGGACATAATGAAATTAAGCTGAGAGCTCAAAATTTTCCCTTCTTGGTTGAGAGTACTACAGTGGGGACAGCATTAGACTGAGATGTGCTGCAGGGTCTGCCAAGCAGAAACTCTACAGAGTTTGGTTACAACCAACCCAAACCTTGGTTTCCTCATCTGTAAGACAAGTATATTATTATTTGCCAGACTGAACACACAGGGTTCCTAATGTGTAGGTCAAGCATTAATAAAGTGAAAAAAAGATTCTTGTTGATGCAGGGTTGGAGAATCAGAAAAAAAAAAAAAAAACTTTCAGACAGAACTCCCTCTGTATCCTGTGCTCTCAACCTCAGCTCTGATGAAAGGGTGTACAACTAGGGGACATAAAAGCATTTATAGAGAAATTTGAGCCCACCTGAAAATTGAGTACTGACAGGGCAGTAGTCCAGAAAAATGTTCCCCCACCCAGTACCAGCACCTTTAGTGCATTGTCCCCAGACAGCTGGGCTCCAGTATAGGTTTAGGGGTTGCTTTTTAGCCATGAGTATGTCCCTGGTGGCTCAGATGGTAAAGAATCTGCCTGCAATGCGAGAGACCAGGTTCGCTCCCTGGGTCAGGAAGATACCCTGGAGAAAGGAATGGCTACCCACTGCAGTATTCTTGCCTGGAGAATCCCTATGGACAGAGGAGGCTGGTGAGCTACAGTAGGCCATGGTGTCATAAAGAGTCAGACATGACTGATCAATAAACGCTTTCATATTGTAACAAATATCTTCTTTGGTTTTGGCCAGTGAATCCCAGGGTTGTACTGATTTGGTAAACTCACCTGACAGGCATTCCACAATGTTTTTCCATAGTGCAGTAATTCTTAGGGACCCAAGGCTACCCCCAGATGAACTATAGTCCCTCATCCTTAATTATTTAGAGTGGAATGATATGCTGAATTCTCTTGGCCCATGAGGTTGCTTTGTGGCTATTTTTTTCCTCAGGGCTGCTGCTCTTTTCTGGAGAAGGGCCAGCAGAGTGAGTCAGAGCATCTAGAATTTATTCGTAGAATGGCCCTCAGGATTGCTGTCTGAATCAGCCAAATGTAATGAGTTTCCTTTGGCACGGGCATTCGGTTGGGCCTGATGTGTTGTTTATTGTATCTAGGCAGTTTTGGGCTTCCCTGGTGGCTCAGACAGTAAAGAATCTGTCTGCAATGCAAGAGAACCAGTTCAGTCCCAGAGTCGGGAAGATCCCCCAAAGAAGGGAATAGCAACCCACCCTAGTATTCTTGCCTGGAGAATTCCATGGACAGAGGAGCCTGGCAGGCTACAGTCCATGGGGTCACAAAGAGTCAGACATGACTGAGTGACTTTCACTTTTTTCAGGCAGTTTTAGGAAGCCATTGAGTGGGTCAATTTGTAAATATATTATACAAATGTAGAGTACCTGGCTTTTGTGCTATCTTGCCATTGGCCTACTTATAACAAGAAACTATAGAAATCGTGTTGTAAAATGCCTCATAGTATTTGCTATATGGATGTTGAAGATACTGTTCATCACATTTCTTCTTTTGAGGACATTCGAGATAATTTTTCTCTCCAATCTCAAAACCATAACTAATAAGGCTTCTAGGCAATTGCTTTGTTTTTATTTTAGAGATACCATGGCTTATGTAGCTAGTAGTGTTTTTCTCTTGGCATTGGCTCCTAAGAAGTTTATCTCTGCCTTTAACAAAGATACAGAGCCTGTCAGCAAGTTTTTCATAGATTAATCTCAGTTCTCTCTATACAAGTCACATTATCCTGAAACTCTATTTTTGATTTCCCCTTTGTCACATTTCCCTCAAAGCCTTTTTATTTTTTAATTTTATTTTCTCTTCTTTAATTATCTAAGTTTATATAGGCCATCTTTAATTCTTTCCAGAACTAGACAAGGTATAAGTAAATACAATTAATTTGATACTGAAATGTTAAATTTAATGTGTTGAAATGGTGTCTCTTTTGCTTTTGTTGTATATTATGACTTCGTGGTGATCTGGGATACCAAAGTAAGTGATATTACTGACGTGTATAACAACTGAGCTTTTAGATACACGAGAGATAAAGTAACAGCTGATCATATGCCTGCAGTAACCCCTGCAGTGAATACCTCAAAGTGTGCACAAGTTCTATCTTCTTGGCCCTTTCCTGTCAAACTTCTCAAGACTCAGTCCATTTCACCAGGAAGCCTTTCATTGGAGAGGGAACAGAGTCTCAGAAATTTCTCACAGCTCACTAAGTAACAGAACAAAGGCCTAGCTCAGTGCATGTTCCTTGATCAGGATCAATTCTCCCATACCCACCCTATATAACACAGCTCTTGCTGGATAAAATCCATTTCTGTTTTATCATGGGAAAACTCCAGTTTTTGTAGTCTGTTTCAGCTAAACATTAAGAAGCAGGTAGATTAATTTATGCATGTGTGAAGAGCTGATAATGGCCTCTGATTTTCCTACTAATAATATATGCTGGTTTGCCCCCAAAGATAAGATAGCTCTGTCTCTAGATATCTAAATCCAGGTTCTCTCATTTATCTGTCCCAAGGCAATAAAGAGAAATGGGAATAGTGGTTTATATTTTAAAATCCACACTGCTACATTATTTATGACAGCAAAAAGTGGAATCAGTTCTTAATGACTGCATAAATTTTTATTGTATGATTGTAACAAAGTTTTATTTCTGAAAGAACATTTAGGGAATGCTTAAATTATGGTTCATGAATGTAATGCACCCATCAAGAATCATACTTAGAAATCACAGTAGGATCCTCAATGATCCACCTCCCAGAATACTGGAAATAAAAGCAAAAATAAACAAATGGGATCTAATTAAAATTAAAAGCTTCTGCACAACAAAGGAAACTATAAGTAAGGTGAAAAGACAGCCTTCTGAATGGGAGAAAACAATAGCAAATGAAGCAACTGACCAACAACTAATCTCAAAAATATACAAGCAACTTATACAGCTCAACTCCAGAAAAATAAACAACCCAATCAAAAAATGGGCCAAAGAACTCAATAGACATTTCTCCAAAGAAGACATACGGATGGCTAACAAACACATGAAAAGATGCTCAACATCACTCATNCAGCAGCAGCAGCAGGATTAGTGATCTGAACACCTTTTCATGTACCTGTTGGCCATTTGTGTATTTTCTTTTCAAAGATGTATATTTAGATCCATTGCCCATTTTAAAATTTGATTGTTTTCTGCTGTTGAGTTGTATAAGTTCATTGTATATTTTGAATATTAACCCTTTATTGGATATGTGGTTTGCAAATAAACTCTCCCATTCCTTTGGTTGCCTTTTCATTTTGTTGATCATTTCTTTTCTATACAGAAGCTTCTTAGATTGATATAGTCTCATTAATTTGTGATTTTTTTTGCCTGTTTTTCCCCCTTTGTTTTCTTCTAGGATTTTTTATGAGTTCAAGTCTTACATTTATGTCTTTAGTTTATTTAAAGTTAATTTTTGTCCATGGTGTAAGGGAGGAGGTCCATTTTCAATTTTTTTAATGTGAATATCTAGTTTTCCCAGAATCATTTGTTAAAGAGACTGTTTTTCCCCCATTGAGTGTTTTTGGCTCCCTTGTCAAATATTGGTTGACTTTGTATGGTTGGATTTATCTCTGGACTCAGGATTCTGTTTTTTTGGTCTATTTGTCTTTCTTTTTAATGCTAGTACTTATAGGCTGTTTAATTTGTTGGTGGGTAATTGTTCATAGTAGTCTCATGATCCTTTGTATTTATTTGGATCTTCATTTTTTTTATTGATCTAGCTAAACATTTGTCAGTTTTGTTTATCTTTTCAATGAGCCAACTTTTAGTTTTGTTAATCTTTTCTGTTGCTCTCCTATTCTTTATTTTATTTATTTCTGCTCTAATAGTTAGTATTTAATTCCTCTACTAATTCTGGGCTTAGTTTGTTCTTCTTTTACTAATTTGTTTATGGCTAAAGTTCGGTTGTTCTTTTGAGATCTTTTTTTTCCTTTATAAATTTACCACTATAAACTTTTTAGAACTACTTTTGTTGCATCTGATGGGTTTTTTCTTGTATTGTATTTCAGTTTTTGTATGTCTCAAGATTTGTTTTATTTACCTTTTGATTTCTATTCTTTGGTCCATTGCTTGATCAGGAAGATGTTGTTTAATTTCCATGTACTTAAAATTTTTCTTGCTTTCCTCTAGTTATTGATTACTAACTTCATAGCATTGTATTTGTAAAAGATGCTTGATATAATTTCTGCCTTCTTGAATTTGTGGAAACTTATTTTTTGGCCTACCATATGATCAATCCTAGAAAAAGTTTCTCTATTCTTGAGAAAAATGTGTATTCTGCTACTGTTGGATAGAATGCTCTTTGTCTGTCTGTCTGATTTATTTAGTCTGTAGTGTAGTTAAAACCCACTGTTTCCTGATTGATTCTCTATTTGGATGATACATCCATTGTTGAGAGTGGGATATTAAAGTCAGCACATGTTACTGTATTGCTGTTTGTTTCTCATTTTATTTGTAGTAGTACTTGCTTTATATATTTAAGTGCATCTAACATTGGGTGCCTAAGCATTTACAGTTGTTATATCTTCTTGATGAAATTGACTCCTTTTTCTTTATATAATGGCCTTCTTTGTCTCTCATGACAATATTTAGCTTAAAGTCTACCTTGTCTGATCTAAATATAGTTATCCCTGCTTTCTTTTGGTTTCTACTTGCTTGGAATATCTATTTCCATCCTTTCACTTCATCTTATATGTGTCCCTAAAAGTAAAGTGAATCTCTTGTAGACAGCATATCATTGAAATCTTGTTTTTTATCCACTCAGCTGTTTTTGATTGGAGAATTTAACCCATTTATGTTTAAAGTAATTATTGCTAGATTTTACTATTTTATTCTATTGAATTCTTCAGTTATTGTATTCCTCAGCTCTAAGATTTCTGTTTTTCAGAAGGAGACTCACAGACTTAGAGAACGAACTTGTGGTTGGGGGGAAGCAAAGGAGGGAGGGATAGTTAAGGAGTTTGGGATGGACATGTACACATTACTAGATTTAAAATGGATAACCAACCGGGACCTACTGTATAGGACATGGAACTCTCCTCAATGTTATGTGGCAGCCTGGATGGGAGGGGAGTTTGTGGAAGAATGGATACATGTGTATGTATGTCTGTGTTCCTTTGCTGTTCATTGAAACTGTCACAACATTGTTTGTTAATTGGCTATACCCCAATACAAAATCAAAAGTTAAAAAAAAAAAAACCCAAAAGATCCTGTTTTTTTTTTTTTTATGGTTTCTGTTTACTTCTTTAACTTTTTGTTTTGTTCATGTACTATTGTCGTGATTTTCTTTAGTTGTCAATGTATTCTTGTAGTTCAGTGAAAGTTCTTTAAGAGGATTTTTCTGAATTCTTTTTCAAACAGCTTATAGACCTCTGTTTCATTAGGGGCCAGTTGTTGTAACTTTTAGTTTCTTTTGGTGATGTCATGTTTACCTGTTTGTTTCATGATTCCTTGCATTGGTGTCTGTGCATTTGTTTAAGCAGTCTCCTCCTCCAGACTTTACAGGTTCATTTCTGTAGAGAAAGACCTTCACCACTCATGATAGCTTTCAGCTGCAGGTCAACTGGTAGCTTCCATAGTCAGCAGGGCTTGCACTTGGAGTCTCATTGGGTGAGGCCATTGCCTATGCTCTGAGGTTGGGGGAAATGCCACTGACTGGGCTCCACTGTTGGGTAGGCCTATTGGCTGGGCTCCAAGTTCAAGCAGAACTACTAGGTGACCGTCTCCCTGTTTGGGTGGGGCTACTGGTTTTGCTCAGCAGTGAGATGGGGCCACTATCTGAGTTCTGATATCACCTCCAGTTGGGTAAGGTCCCAGACTGTGTTAGTTGGTAGGGTGGTGCCACCGGTTCAATTCCATGATTGAGCAGGACTATGGGTTAGTTCAGCAGTCACGTCTTGTTGTGTGGGATCTCAGACTGCACTCCACAACCCAATGGTATTGCTGGCTGGATTTTATGTTTAAGCAGGGCCCCAGGCAGGACAGAGTGTTTTCCCATGGCTTCAGGTTGTGCTTCAGGATTAGGTGGGGCTATGGACACTGCCATGAAGTTGAACAAGGCTGCATGCTGCTGAGTTTCCTTGTTGGATGGGACCACAAGCTACCCTTCTTCACTGGACAAGATTACTAGCTGGGCTTCCTGCATGGGCAAGACCACAGGCTGTTTCCAGCAAGTGAGCAGGGCCATAGGCTGGGCTCCTCTGCTTATCAGGGTTGTAAGGCTAGGCTCCATGGCTGAGTTGGGAGTGTAGGCTCTGCTCTGCCTCTCTAGCAGTCCCATAGGCTGGGTTCTCCTGTTGCCCAGGGTCACTGTTCCAGCTCCCTGGTTTTGTGGGGCCAGTGGTTATACTCAGCAATTGAGCAGGACTACTAGCTTGGCTGTCTGACCAGTCGGGGCTGTAAGCTGAGTTTATAGCTGCTCTGGTTCCCCAGCCAGGCTTCCTGGAAAGAGAAACTGGAGGGTATGCTCAGCACTTCAGCAGGACTAGGCATTTGCTTGCCTTCATGGGCTGGATGGTAGAAGAGGCTCCACTGATCGTAGATCCAGATCAAGTAAAACTACCACCTGAGCTCTCTAGTCAGAAGGGGCCACCTGCTTAGCTCTGCAAATGGCCAGATCTGCTGGCCAGGATCTTTGCTAAGGCATGGATATGAGAAGAAATGCCATTTGCCAAGGCCTGAGCACTGTTTGCTTTGAGCCACACCCCCTTTTCCATCTCTTTCCAGTTCCCAGTAGTCAAGCAGCAGATTGCTCCAGTGATCTCCATAAGGCAAGACCTGAGTGGGCCTCCTGGCAAGTGTCCTATATGGTAGGGGAGCTGGATGCTCACCTTTGACTCTCTTTTCCCAGTATGGAATCCATATTCCTCTCCTCCCTCCAGGGAGGAGCGTGATGTGGTCAGGGTGGATCCAGTCCATTCACCCTTCTCATGTGGTCCTGCTCAGTCTCTGTTGTCCAGCAGGGTGCTTCAGCCTAGCATCTTCACAATGGGTATATGCACATTTTCTGTGCATAGTTGCTAGTGGGTCTTATTGTGAGGGGAACTGAAATTGGGAATGATCTATGTGGCCAGGTTGATGACATTACTCTCCTCTATATGTTTGACTTAAGCAGGTTATATATTCCTTAACATAGTGATAAATTACATCTTAGAATTGTGCCTCTCTGGTGCTTAGCTCCATATTGGGAATTTGACAAGTGAACAGTAAATGTGTGGTAGTTTTGTGATTAAACCCTGTAAGAAAATGAAGCCATTGTGGTATAAATTAGCTTCTGTGTGTGTATTTTCCTAAAGAAACAGAATTGCTGCTTCTCCATGCATACCTGCATTTGCAGTATGTATTTTTCTCCTCCGAAGTTTCTGTTGTCAGTAGCTCATAGTTATTATTGATTCATGCTGTTTACTGGTAGTAACTCTGTGGGCTGCTTTGCCAGAGGGATAATTTGATTAGAGGTACTGCTGTTTGACACCATTCAGGAAAATGTTACACTCTAAAGGGTATTGGATTTGTCACAGAGTGACACTGAAGAGAAACCAGGGATAGACAGGCTAATAACACTCTAGCCTTGTTATTAAAATTGAGCCTTTTGGCATTTTTGTCCACCTTTTTTTTTGGTTGATATCCCTGCTTTTCTATGAAAGAAGCACGTGACCAATTTGATGACTTTTATTTGGCAAGGGCAGAAACTAATGCCAGATAAACAAGGTCATAGCCAACTGATATGGAGCCCATGTGTTCCAGAATACAGTGTTTCCATCTTCTGAGGTTAGATATCAGCTTTATTTATATAAAAGGGCAAGATTGGAAAGCACTGAAATGAAATGCTCATGTTGACAACATCAGTTTTAATGGAACTTGAATCTGACTGTGTGTGTGCTGTGTTTTGCAGAGGGATTCATCATCCAAGGATCTACCGCAGACCACAGGAAAACATGGGAAGTAAGTCTCTCTTCACTTTTAAATAATTTAGATTCTCTCTACAGTAATCCACTATATACAGGAAATTAGATTTGCAACTCAAAGTTTTTTTTTCTTTTGTGAACAACTAAATTGTGTTTCTGGTTAGTGTTAGAGAGGTTTTGTCTGAAGCAGTGTTGTGCAGAGACAGGCTGCTCACTAGAAAGGGTCTTCCCCCCCCGCAACGCCTGCCCACGCCTGCTCTTTTCTGAACATCTTTTAGTACAGGGAGAGAAGGCTCAAACTTGATATTATATAAACCTGCCCTAATCTCTGCTTCTTTACAACTCATAGAAAAGTTACCCATATGCTGCTAATGATTTCTAAGGCCTTATTGATAATGACATAAAAATATGATTGTACTATGATAGTAGGAAAAAAATCACCTGTGAGGTTGACTTAAATGGCTTTGATTGCCTATAAAGTGTTAAAGACTGGAATTAAGACCCATTAGATGAATTCTTTTTGTCCATTTCTCATAAGGCTATTATATGGGCAGTTGACAACAAACAAATTTAAGGTTATTTCTTTGTTAACCAGCCACTGCAGTGACTTGATGATAAATTCAAATCAACATAGGTCATGAAATCTGATGCTATGAAGGACCTCAAAGGAAGAGTTGGTGTTGGGTAGTATAATGAGAAGAGTACTTGGCAGAGAGTCAGAGTCCTGAATTCAAGTTCTAACTTTATTGTTTTGATCAACTCCTGTCATTGCTCCAAACTTGTTTGTTCATCTCTGTTCAGTTCAATTCAGTTGCTCAGTCATGTCCAACTCTGTGACCCCATGGACTGCAGCACACCAGGCTTCCCTGTCCATCACCAACTCCTGGAGCTTACTCAAACTGCTGTCCATCTAGGTGATGATGCCATCCAACCATCTCATCCTCTGTCGTCCCCTCTCCTCCCACCTTCAATCTTTCCCAGCATCAGGGTCTTTTCCAGTGAGTTAGTTCTTCACATCAAGTGGCCAAAGTATTGGCCTTTCAGCTTCAGCATCAGTCCTTCCAATCAATATTCAGAACTGGTTTCCTTTAGGATATACTGGTTGGATCTCCTCACAGTCCAAGGGACTCTCAAGAGTCTTCTCCAACACCACACTTCAAAAGCATCAATTCTTTGGCACTCACCTTTCTTTACAGTCCAACTCTTACATCCATACATGACTACTGGAAACAACCATAACTTTGACTAGGTGGACCTTGGTTGGCAAAGTAATATCTCTGGTTTGTAGTATGCTGTCTAGGTTGGTCATTGCTTTTCTTCCAAGGAGGAAGCATCTTCTCATTTCATGGCTGCAATCACCATCTGAAGTGATTTTGGAGTCCCCCAAATTAAAGTCTGTCACTGTTTCCATTGTTTCCCCATCTATTTGCCATGAAGTGATGGGACCAGATGCCATGATCTTAGTTTTCTGAATGTTGAGTTTTAAGCCAGCTTTTTCAGTCTCTTCTTTCACTTTCATCAAGGGGCTCTTTAGTTCTTTGTCGCTTTCTGCCATAAGGGTGGTGTCATCTGCATATCTGAGGTTATTGATATTTCACCTGGCAGTCTTGATTCCAGCTTGTGTTTCATCCAGCCCTGAATTTTGCATGATGTACTCTGCATATAGNAGAGAGAGGGACAGAAAAATATTTGAAGAGATAATGGCCACAAACACCCTAAACTTGTTGAAATAAATGTAAATATCGAAGAACGTCAAGAAATTCCAAGCACTATAAATGCAAAGTGACCCACACAAAGGCACATTAAACTCGTGAAAAACAAACTCTTCAAAACAGGAAGAAAGAAACATCTCATTACATAGAAAAAGTTCTCAGCAACAGCTGATTTTTTTTTTTTTAATCAGAAACCATGGAGGGCAGAGGGCAGTAGGATAACATATTTAAAGTCCTGAAAGGAAAAAAAGAAAGTCTGTGAACCAAGAATTTTAAACACAGCATATTATCTTTTAAGAAAGAATGAAAAGGTAAGACATTTCCAGACAAATAAAAGTTGATGGAGCATGTTACTAGTACAATTGTCCTACAATAAATACTAAGGAAGTCCTTCAGGCTGAAACGAAGAAACAGGGGACAGTGCTAGAAGCCATGAGACCAAACAATTCAGGGTAAATGGAACTACACAGATAAACAATAAAGCCACTTATTGCATTCTGGGTTTGTAACTCACTTCCTTCATCACTGTTTCAAAAGAAAATACATAAAATAACCATTATAAATCTATGGGCACATAATGCATGTACACTGACAACTATCAGAAAGTGGAATTAAGGATCAAACCTCATTTATAGCTGCATTATAAAGAATAAGATACCTGGCAATCAATCAAACCAAGAGGCATAAACTTCTACTCAGGAAACCATAAACTATATGATACTGATGAATGCAACTGAAAATGACACAAATGGAAAGATAGACTATGCTCGGGGACCAGAAGAATATTGTTAAAATGTCCATATTACCCAAGGCATTCTACACTGGTTCTAGAAAAGACAAATCAATGAAAAGACAAAAAAAATCTAAATACAGAAACTGACCAACATATATATATGTACACATATATATACACACACACACATATATATACATATATATATATACACACACTAATTTAGTATATAATAACAGAGGTATATCAAATTACCAAGGATGAATTATTCAATGATTAGTATTCAAATAACTGGTTAATCAAAGATAAATACAAAGCTGAGTCCTTCACACTGAAAAAGCTGGAAGTGGATTCAAGACGCAAATGTTTAAAGATGCCCACATTTTACAGTAATTAGAGATTCACTGAGTTAAACTATGAATTCTTTAGAGAAATCATCTCCAAATGTAAGTCAGAGTCAACATCTGTATGACTCTCACTTTGTGGACAAATTTCTCAAAGTTTTGTTTGTGGTTCTCTAACTTTGGGGGTTAAAAGGTAGAAAAGATGAATCCTATTTCAGTTGATGCACAGAAAAACTGTCCTCTGTAGGTATTTTCTCTCTTCTTGAAAATGGTCATGCTGCTGCTAAGTCACTTCGGTCATGTCCGACTCTGTGTGACTCCATGGACTTTAATTAAATTTACTGTTCAAAACAACCCAGCCATATATATATTTTTACATACCTGCTACTGCTGCTAAGTCACTTCAGTTGTGTCCGACTCTGTGCGACCCTGTAGACGGCAGCCCATCAGGCTCCACCGTCCTTGGGATTCTCCAGGCAAGAATACTGGAGTGGGTTGCCTTATATAAATATAAAAGTACTTAAGACAATATATCCCATTCTTTTGTCTGAGTCTTAGGATGAAATAGACCCATAAGAACAACAACA
>SJYV01055098.1:0-15909 GCA_006410875.1 Neotragus pygmaeus
TTATTTTTATAATAGCCTCAGGGCTTCTCCATCTATACAGCACTGATAAAACATCTAGGTTAAAGATGAAAGTTTTCTCCACATTGAGGGACACCCAGAGAGGTTCACTTGCACAATGGGGCTTCCAAGGAGGCTCAGTGGTAAAGAATCCTCCTGTCAATGCAGCACACACGGGTTCAGTCCCTGGGATGAGAAGATCCCCTGAAGGTAATGTGACTGGACCAGATTCATTCTGCTCAATGCCCGAAGTCAAAATGCTGAGAAGTTGAAGTTGACCAGAATTCATCTAGTGTAGAGAACCATCCTCTCCCTGTCTTCTGAAGGGGCCATTATGCATAGAAACAGAGAGATGGTCTGGTCTTTGATGTTCAGAGCAGGAGAGATGCAGTTTCACTGTAGGTCTTTTATTACCTATGAACTCTGAAACTGTGAAGTTGTATCTGCTCATGGTGGAATATCCTTCAATCACTTCCCTGGTGGTTCATATGGTAAAGAATCTGCCTTACTTCTTTGAGGTAGCAATGCTTCTTGGTTGATCCAGTTGATGGAAAAAATTGTCAGGATCTCCAGGAGTCTTCAGAGCAGCACTACTTCTTAAGAGAAAAATCCCTGCTGGGATGGACAAGAAAACGCACCTTTCACCAGTACTGTGAGAAACAAATTCGTTCTGGGAGCCCCAGTGTCCCTGAAGAGCTCCAAGATTCTCTCTTTAATGTGTAAATTATATCTCAATAAAACTCTTTTTTAAAAAATAATAAGATGAAAATGATCAAGTCAACTGTGAACACACAGGGAGAAGCAGACATAAGATCCATTTAAAGCGAAGTAATGATTTCAAACATTTGAAAAATATACTTTTGAACACTTGAAAAGTTGTCAATGACCATCCATAATGAGTCATTAGTTTTATATCTGTAGATGGAAAATTTGTTTTTACTGTTTCTGTTACAAATTTAACTCTGCGCATTTAAAGCAGAAGGGACTAGTTGTTATACTTTGATCATTCCAACTTCTCGAGTCTGTTGAATACCATAGGATTCAAAATGTATGCATCTACAGTGTAACTACCTAAGTAATAGATATATTATAGATAAATATATGGATAAATAAAAACAAAGGGACTGCTTATAGAATTAACTCTAAAATATCACCATGGAGATAACTTTGAATTCTGATTCTATTAATGAGTGGTGGTTAGAATATTCAAAGGGGGATACCTTCATAGTCTTATAGATTTATTTTCATTAGTATAGAAATACAAGGACTTATGTAAAATTTTGTGAGAAAAAAATAGTATCCTAGCATCCATCTAACCAGCAAATTTAAGCAATCTTGTCTAAGAGAATAGTCTTTCTCCAGAACAAGTCAGGCATTAATTTTGGCTGCAAATACATTTTTCAGGTCTGAATTTTGCCAAGTGGCATGGGGCCAGGTGTAAGAATATTTACTTTTCCTTTACTGCGTTGAAAACTTGTCAAATCCAGAATTAGAGGAATACACACAGCTGGTGGAAAAATAGTTCAGTACCTCAATACATGTGCAGCTCCTACAATTTTTTGAGGCACATTAATAACCTAGAAACTGTCAAGACCCTGGTGATGTTGACAGAGATATCATTTTTTTTCTGCCAAATCCATGCTCATAGGTTTTCTAATGTAGAAGTCCATATGCTATAAATATAAATAACATTCCAGCTCCCCTTCAACTTAACATTAATGGAAAACAGGAGAGGGTACATTTGACAATCCATGAACCACTATTTCAAAATGGAGGTAGCAGACAGATCATATGAGTTACAAAATGCAGAGATTTTAATACTTTGACCCAGAAGAGATCAAACTGACAACATACAAAGCAGAGTCCAGGGCTGTAAACCACCTGTAGTTGAAACAAACCAATGAATACTTCAAAGAATGTTTCTCGCTTAATTGTGTGAAAACAACTGGCATCGTAATGGGCCTTTTGCTTTAATCCCCGTCCCATAACCATGAACTCTCAGGCCTGATGTTAACCAGATGCACACACACACACACACACACACACACACACACACACACTCATACCATCTGTCCTAAGTTTTTCCAGAGATGAAGTATCAGCCTAAGAAATGATGAAGCTCTTTCCCTGAATTAAACTCCCAAATATAATGGATATTTTATTAGAGTCTTTTACCTGCAGGTCTTGGAGCCAAAAGAACTGCAAGGATCACAGAATTAGCTTCTTACCCTGGGATTAAACAGATCATGAGGGTGGTTCTACCAGCAGAGGGCAGAAGCATACCACACACAAAATGTGGCCTGGGCCAAGCTTCCAAGCTTGCCCTTACAACCTGTAGTTAATAAAGACCTGGGCAGGAGGGCAAAATAGCTGGGCTTAGAAGAGATTTATTTTGACTGCATAAGCAAGAACGTTATACCCTTACCCGGGAAAACTCCATCCAGGGAATTCACAGCAGGGCAAAATGTGCCAGTGATCAAAGGCTACAGTGAAGCTCTAAATCATTGCTAAATGTTCCAGAGTCCACAGGCCTGGTGCTGCCAGCCTCCATCACACTGTGAAACGCTTACAGACAGGCCTGAGACATACTACAATTTCAATAACAGCGGGGAAAAAAAAAAAAAAAAGAGGAACGACTCGGTGATTTCAGATTTGGAGAAGCGGATGGTTTCTAAATAAATCTGAATAAAAAAGCTGTGTACTTTGTCCAGACAAAATTGAGAAATATGAGTTGCTGTTACCAGCTTTTCTACTAAAGAGCTGTGTGATTCTGAGTAGGTCTTTTAACCTCCCTGACAGT
The DNA here is from genome assembly GCA_006410875.1 of Neotragus pygmaeus. Taxonomy (NCBI): domain Eukaryota; kingdom Metazoa; phylum Chordata; class Mammalia; order Artiodactyla; family Bovidae; genus Neotragus; species Neotragus pygmaeus. The sequence goes on from SJYV01055098.1 coordinate 2,798, forward strand.
CAGCTCAAAAGTTTCAAAACAGAATTGGTTTGTGTAATTTTGAAGGCACCTCTAGCTCTGATATCTATGTATCAGATATCAGATATCTATGATGGGGAGTCCCTATCAGCCTTCTTCTCAGTATATCCAGAGAAGAAACTAAATCCAAAGAGGCTATGATTTTACAGGAGATTTTGCACTGTGTCACCCCAGTGATCCAATTAGGAATACTGAAGCTGACTCATTGCTATACTTGGGCATTCTATTTTATTATTCCCTTGTTAATTTCGTTTGCATACATCTTTTCTAATGGAAGGTTAGAGCCTTTGGAGGACATGACCTACATGTAATTCATCTGCGTAGCAGCCTCAATAATTCTTGTGGAACTGGCACCAGGATACTTTGTAATACTGAATCTCAGAGACTGCGCCACAGCTAAGTGGCTCTGTGACAAATGTTGCTAAGCCAAATGGAACATCTGAGAAAGACATGGCAGGGCAGTAGGGACGGCAGCTGTACACACAGCTCCAGCTGAAATTTTCCAAGCGCTTTTGGGGAAGTGGAAAGAGAATAAAGTGACAACATTTGCTAATAAAATGCCCTGTGGGCACATTCTGTATATCCAAGCTGCCATGCCTGGAAAGGAGCAGAGTACATAAAGAGAGAAACCCCCACCAGTCACCCTTTCAAGCCTCATTGATTTTTATGCACAAAATAATGATGTATATGAACATGATAAACTGATGGAGCCAGGAAGTCAGGAAAGGAATAACCACAAGCCAGTATGGGGGTTGTAATTAGTATTGCACTTTTAAAGACAGAACCAAGGTTCTATCCAAGTACATGCTTTTCCTATTACGAACATGTGGGCACCAATATGCTTTCCAAATAAAACAATCATTTTGAATGGTTTCAAGGACAGTAACAGTAAGGCGGACTTAGCACTGAGAGGAGGTGTTGGAAATGGACTGTATGTTGATATCTTTCCAAAATTCACATGTTGGATTCCGAAGACCAGGGATATCACCAAGATGGTGACATTTGAGACCCCTGAATTTTCCTCCTTCCTTAGATACATCTCACACACAGCTACATGTGGTTCGAGTCCCTCTTAGAGAGATCCAGAGTGACTCCTGCACAGTAAGTACGAGAAAGCACCCATATCAAAATGGTGAGATGCAGGGTTGCCAGAAAGCCCATCCTGTTTAAGGCAGGATTTCGCCAACATCATAGAGTCGGAGGAGAGCTCCGGTTCTCAGCTTTTCCCTGAGGAATAAAATGTCTGGATCACATATACAGGGCCCCAGCACTTAAAGCTGCCACCAGAGATACAGGACCTCAAAGCATCCAGCTGTGAGAGGCCAAATAGAGCTCGTATCCATGATCCTTTCAGGACGGTAGCAAACAAAAAACAATTCCTGTATGCACAGGTGAACATTCCCCACAAATAACAACCCTGCCTCCAGCCTCTACCTCCCCTCGCCCACACCGTTCCAGGCTTGACACAGAAGGAGCAGACAAAAGTGCTCATTTTCCGCTTTGTGGCCATAGTTTGCATCCTTTGCCAGCTGCTGCTTCTCAGGGTCTAGCTTCCAGTTAGCAAATGTCTGGATGTCGACAGGATTGTCCAGGTAGCCTGAAAGAGCTGAAGGCACTTCTCCCTTCTCCTTCTGGATGTCTCCAACACTAAAACCAAATCTCCAGTGCCTCTCCAGAAACACATCTAACACCCCAATTGCTGTGGATGCACCTGAGGGACTGACTCCCGAACCACACAGCTCTGGGAGCCCGTGAGGCTTGGCCTTCATAGCTCCCCCAGGGCCACCCATGCAGAAAAGGTGGTTCTGTCTGGGTGCACATGCACTCCCAGGGCCTACTCCCTCGGACTCAGAACAGGATGAGAAGCTCTAACCCTGAACTACCACCCTGGATAGGGACTCGGATGCATAGATATCTAATGTCCTGACTTTCCCAGATGCTGCCTGAAGATCAGGCTTCCCATTAGCCTGCACTGGGGAACAGAAGATACAGACAGTATCTTTTGGCAGTTTAAGCAGGTCTGTGGACATTTTCCACACCATAAGGACATTGACAGGTTTTGGCACACCCTCAACTTCTAGTAGCCACTAAGAACAAAGAAGGTGGCTGTACAATCACAAAAGTCTCAGAGGCCGCCAACCGAGAATATGCCATCCATCAGAGTTGTTCAACGGAATTGAAGGAGAGAGAAAGAATTTCCTAGACAAGCAAAAATGCAGTTTATCACCACTAGACTTGACTCACAAGCCACATTAACAGACCATTGAAAAGAGAAATTAACAAAGCAATCCCATTTACAAAGCATAATGTAATTGTATGGAATTTACTTAACCAAAGAATTGAAAGATATATACATTGAAAATTACAAAACATTGATAAAAAGGAATGGAAGAAAATATAAATAAATGGAAAGTTAACATATAAATGGAAAATAAGTAAATGTTGGTTTTCTGGAGCTGGGAATGGAGGAAATTGGAAAAGTTGGGAAAATAGAGTACTTTCAACCTTAAGATGAATGAAGTCTTATGCAGACAGTCTAAGGACTGAGTCGTCATGCCATATGCTTCAAATATATTATAATTTTTTGTCAATTAAGCTTCAATAAAACTAGGAAGAAACAGAAATCCTAATTCCAATATTACAATATTAGGAAGTGGGGTCTTTGGAATGTGGTTAGATCCTGAGTGAAATGAGTGTGCCTTGAAGGATCCTAGGGGGCGCTCTTACCCTTCTCAGTCATGTGAGAAACAGCAGGAAGATGGCTGTCTTTGAAACAAGAAAGGGACTCTCAGAAGACGCTCTACTGGTTCTGTGATTTTGGACCTCCAGCTTTCAGGACGGTGGGGATTTCTGTTTCTTATTGTCTTTCAGTCTATGGTACTTTATTATAGCAGCTCAAGTTAAGAATTAGCCACCCTTAAAGAGGTGAGATCATGGCATCTGGTCCCATCATTTCATGGCAAATAGATGGGGAAACAGTGGAAACAGTGTCAGACTTTTTTGGGGGAAGTTCTAAAATCACTGCAGATGGTAATTGAAGCCATGAAATTAAAAGACGCTTACTCCTTGGAAGAAAAGTTATGACCAACCTAGATAGCATGTTGAAAAGCAGAGACATTACTTTGACAACAAAGATCCGTCTGGTCAAGGCTATTGTTTTTCCAGTGGTCATGTATGGATGTGAGAGTTGGGTTGTGAGGAAAGCTGAGCGCCGAAGAATTGATGCTTTTGAACTGTGGTGTTGCAGAAGACACTTGAGAGTCCCTTGGACTGTAAGGCGATCCAACTTTGATGCTGGGAGGGATTGGGGGCAGGAGGAGAAGGGGACGACAGAGGATGAGATGGCTGAATTGCATCACTGACTTGATGGACATGAGTTTGAGTGAACTCTGGGAGTTAGTGATGGACAGGAAGGCCTGGCATGCTGCGATTCTTGGGGTCGCAAAGAGTCGGATACTACTGAGCAACTGAACTGAACTGAACTGAAAGAGGTGAGACTGTAGTAACCCACCAGTTTCGTATTCCACTTTTCACAATTGTGCAGTGGTGTATAACATGCTGCTTACTTATGTAGCAAACGCCTTAGGCACAGAAAGCATTCAGTGGAGAGTCTCGATTTAAGAACCAGAAAGGACCTTTATTTTGTGCATTAGAATATTGACTACTAAAACCACTAACTTGAGCCAGGTTATCCAAAGTTAGTGTCAAGTTTAAATCTTAGTCTTCTGACCTCAAATCTAGTCTGTTGGTCCCTGGATGGCAAATATGTTGCATTTCTGGGAATGAACAGTATAAAAAATTAAAATAAAAACAGATTTAATGTACTTACTTTATAAACTTTGCTTTCAAAAGAAAAACATGGCCATTTGTTTTAAATGCAATAAAAAGTCATTAAAAGCTTTTGCACAGCAAAGAAAACCATAAAAAAAAAAGACAACCTATAGAATGAGAGAAAATATTTACAAAAGATGTGACTGACAAGGGATTAATTTACAAAATATATAAACAGTTCATATAGCTCAATATTTTTTTTAAAAAAGCCAATAAAAAATGGGCTAAATAGATCTAAATAATATCTGCAAAGAAGACAGCCAACAGCCACATGACAAATGCTCAATATTGCCAAATATTGCTGCTGCTGCTGCTGCTAAGTTGCTTCAGTCATGTCCGACTCTGTTCAACAACATAGACAGCAGCCCACCAGGTTCCCCCGTCCCTGGGATTCTCCAGGCAAGAACACTGGAGTGGGTTGCCATTTCCTTCTTTAATGCATGTAAGTGAAAAGTGAAAGTGAATTCACTCTGGCGTGTACTATTCTTCACGGACCTCATGGACTGCAGCCTACCAGGCTCCTCCGTCCTTGGGATTTTCCAGGCAAGAGTACTGGAGTGGGGGTGCCATCACCTTCTCTGTGCCAAATATTAGGGAAATGCAAATTAAAACTACAGTGTGGTATCACCTCACTCCAAATAGAATGACCATTATCAAAAAATTTACGACAATTTGATGAGAATGTAAGTCAGTACAGCCACTGTGGAAAAAAGTATGAAGGTCTCTTAAAAATCTAAAACAAGAGTTACCTGTGATCCAGCAATTCCACTCCTGGGCACAATCACAAAAATGACAAAAACTAAATCAAAAAGTTACATGCAGTCATGTTTACTGCAGCACTATTTACAATAGTTAAGACATGAAAGCTACCTAAATGCTCATCAACAGAGGAAAGGCTAAAGATTTGGCATATATATATATATATATATATATATATATANCACAGTGGTGTATGAGTCACCATGAAAAGGAGTGAAGTTCTGACACAGGCTACATCATGAATGGACCTTGAACACACGATGGTCAGTGAGACAAGCAGACACAGAAAGTCACATTTTACGTGTCCAATTATAAAAGATGTCCAGAACAGGCCAATTTATAAAGACAGAAGCAGATGAGTGGTGCCGGGCGTTGGGGGGAGGCATCACGAGTTATTTTTTTAAGGGGTACAGGAAGGAGGGCGGTCAAGGGCCCCTCTGTGGCTAGAGGAAGCCTGAAGACTCTGAAGCCTCCAACTTGTGGCGCCCCACAGCCTTCCCCACTGGGAAGCACCTGGAAGGGCTGAGCACCTGGGTCCACGGTTCCCTGTCTGCTCCACACCTTCAAGGGAAGGTCTGTGTGGGGGCCCTTTCTACCGGAGTGGAGGGGGCAGTGGGGTGGCCAGCATAGAATGCCACAGCTGTCAAGAGGGTGAGAAAGAGTCCAAAGCTGCGCTCCATAGAAAATAGCACTTCTTTGTCCAACTGTCCATGTGGGCTCCCATTGAGCAGTGCCCAGGGTCACAGAGCCAGGGCAGGGCCCAGTGTGTGCAGGACCAGAGGAGTGCTGGGGGAGAATGGGGCGTGTTTGCACCTTGAGGAGGTGAGCAGAGTTCTGTCTGTCAGTGACACTCTGCTCCCAGCTCATGGTGTCTAGTGGCCACCCCTCTGATGGCCTGAGCAAAGCAGTGTCACCTGGCAAGTGCCTGCCTGCCAAATCACCACTGGGCATCCCCAAGTCCAGATGCCCGCACATAGCTGAGCTTTGCAGCATTTTTTCAACCAAACTGGATGGAATCAGAGGTTCCTCATTTTAATTAGATAGTTCTGGTACCACTAACCAGGTTGTTTTGGGGGCAGATGGCCCCCTTAAAATTTGGGCCCTCGGGGCTCAAGTGCAGAAGGTGTTGCAAAAGCTCTGATAGAAAACATGGGTAGAAAGATGAGGGGTCCCCAGGAGTAGGACAGAGTGGCTGAGAAAATACAACCCCGCCCCCCAGGGAGGCTGGCATGTGTCCTGATTGCAGGCTTTCAGGGGTTCATTTACCTTCCGTGTTGAATGGGATAAAGTAGACAGACAAGGAAAGGTGCTAGTGTGTGTATGTATGTGTGTGCAGTATGTGTGCATGTGTGTTTGGTGTGTGTGTGTGTGTGTGTGTGTGTGTGTGTGTGTGCATGTGTGTGTGTTCCATGTGTATATATCTCTGTGTTCAGTGTGCCTGTGTGTGCCTGAATGTGTGCATGATTGGCTCTGAGACTTCCTGCCCTTGGACCTGTCTCGCAGCCACATCCCTACGGAGTCGAGCCTGTGGGGCCTCACCTGGGATGAGGAGGTGGTGCAGGGCCATGTCCCAGTGCCAAGAACTCAACGCCGACCTGAAATGAGAGTTCACCTTGATGGCACTGGAAGGAGCCGGGCAAGCTCACCTGTCAGCCCATCGGAAGCCTAGCCTGGGTGACTGGGGAAGGAAATGGGGTTTTGCATTACTAAAACAAGACTTGCAGAAGACCCAGTGCTGGTGGTGCAGAAGTGTGGCTCTGAGAAACTGTACCTGTGGACTTCTCTCCAAGAGAAAGGAGGGTGGGGTGGTGGAGAGGGGAGAAGTGCTCTAGAGACAGAGAAACTGAGACACAGAGAGAAAAGGACAGAGACATGAAGAGAGACAGACAAAAGCAGGGCGAGGGGAGAGAGAGACACAGGAGGTGAAGTGAGGGTTTGTGGCGGAGCAAGGGAAAGGGGAGACAGGGACCAACAGACAGACCCCAGCAGCTGAAGTCTGTTCTCCCTGAGGCTAAAGCTCCTGATCCTCTCCAGAGGGTCCCCCTTCCTTGCACTGTTGCACCTGTGTTGCCTCTGTTGTCATAGTTTCCCTTCTACACTAATAGTCCCCTTCTGCTGTCCCTCCTCTATATTAACTGTCCCTTTACGATCTTAGTAGTCCCCACTCTATGGTAATAGTCGTCCTCAATATCAGTAGTCCCTTTCTATTGTAATAGTCCCTGTCTGCAGTAATAGACCCCATTCATTATAATATTTCCCCCTAAGGTAAGAGTCCTCTTCTGATATAATAGTCCCTCTCTCTTTGTTATAGTCCCCTCTGTTCAGTAATAGCCCCCCCTCTACAATGATAGATCACACTCTATTGTAATAGTCTCACATATGCTATAATATTCCACTCTCAACAGTGAAAGTCCTCTTCTATTGTAATAGCCTCCCACTATAGTAAGAGTCCTCCCTCCATAAATGGCTCTGTCTCTTCTGTAATACAGCAAAACAGAGTCATTACTTTATCAACAAAAGTCTGTCGAGTGAAAGCTATGATTTTTTCCAGTGGTCATGTATGGATGTGAGAGTTGCAGTATAAAGAAAGCGGAGTGCTGAAGAATGGAGGCTTTGGAACTATGGTGTTGGAGAGGACTCTTGAGGGTCCCTTGGACTGCAAGGAAATCCAACCAGTCCATCCTAAAAGATCAGTCATGAGTGTTCATTGGAAGGACTGACGCTAATGCTGAAACTCCAATATTTTGGCCACTTGATGAGAAGAGCTGACTCATTGGAAAAGACCCTGATGACAAGAGGAGAAGGGGACGACAGAGGATGAGATGGTTGGATGGTGTAACCAACTCAATGAACATGGATTTGGGTGGACTATGGGAATTGGTGATAGACAGGGAGGCCTGGTGTGCTGTGGTTCGTGGGGACGCAAAGAGTCGGACATGACTGAGTGACTGAAATGAACTGAGCTTCTGTAATAGTCCCCCTCTACAGAAANAAAAAAAAAATCTTTTGGCAGAATCAGATGAGATGTAACTTGGTATTGTAATAATGTGAGGCACTGGGGAATGGTTAGGTTGGGACCAGAGCTGGTAAATATTACAAGTAAACTGTCTGTTTGACTTGTTACAAAACCTGATGCTTAGTCTCCAAATTGTCCACTTTGGTTTCACGGATGATCTATAATCAAGACTCATCTAGGTTTTTAGTTCAGAAGGGACCTGTTTTCAGACCTCACTTTATAGGGACTTTGTGTCATCCTCTTAAATGACTGGAGCCCAGGTGTTGTGACCCCTCACATTATCTGTGAGCCATGCGTTCACTTTAGAGCAATCATAGCACAAACATCAGGAATTCTGTTTTCTGATCCACAGGGATCCAAGAACTTTTTGAGGATGTTTACACATTTTTATTCCCCCAAAGAGGTTCATCCCTGAAAGGAATCACATTTCAGTGGTTAGAGTCAGTGTAGGGAAAATTCCACTGGAAGGAATGTTAGGAGAGGGCGTTTCTATAAGATTTCATCCAATGCTAGGGTTCTCTAACCTTTTTTTAAATTGGAATATAGTTACTTTACCAGAGAAGGCGATGGCACCCCACTCCAGTACTCTTGCCTAGAGAATCCCACGGACGGAGGAGCCTGGTAGGCTGCAGTCCATGGGGTCGCTAGGAGTCGGACACAACTGAGCGNATCAGAGTCCTGCAGTTTTAAATTTTGCCCTCCACAGTAATAGTCTCCACTACAGTAAGGGTCCTTCTTTATTATGTGTTCCCTCTCCACATAGGGCTTCCCTGTTTGCTTAGTTGGTACAGAATCTGCCTGCATTGCAGGAGACCTGGGTTCACTCCCTGGGTTAGGAAGATCCCCTGGAGAAGGGAAAGGCTACCCACAACCAGTATTCTAGCCTGAAAAATTACTTGGCCTGTGTAGAGTCAGTTACGAATGAGCGACTTTCACTTTCTCCACAGTAACATCCCCCTTACATGGTCATAGCCCCATTTATTGTTGTATTTTCCCCTCTATCATATTAGTCACCTCTCTACTGTAATATGGCCCCTTGTACAAATAAAGTCCTACCTCTATGTAATCATCCCCTCTCTAGAGCAATACTCCTCCCTGAAGGACTCTTATCCTCCTATAATACTTCCCTTTCCTCTTCACAATAACCTTAAGAATAAGTCTCTTTTCTAATCCAAATATTCCATGAGCTGCAAGTAGAACACACAGAAAAACAGTATATCAGAACACCGAGCACGGCACCATGGGGAGAATCTGTCGATGTGCGTGCCCGTCACATAGGGCTCCTTTTTTGCGGCTGCGTCACCATCCTGGGGACACCTGTGGATGTGTGTTTGTCTTCCCCTCACAGAGGAGACCTCCCCATAATACAGGTTACCTGCCCACTGGGTGTCCTGTCCACAACTCTCCCCATAACACAGGTCACTTGCACACTCCTGAGCCTTCTTGTCTCCACATCCCTGGAGCTCTGTACCATCAGAATCTAAGTCAGTGTGTCACAAGCCCTTCATCCTCCCATTTGGGCTGGCCTGAAATGGTGGTGGGTTCACTGTGATAATGTCCCATCATCTGTGGACACCCATCCTGTACTTCAAAGACACTCTCCCTTCTCCCAAATACATAGGTGTGGGTCAACGACCCTCTTTTCCTTGTCTGTGAACCCCAGCTGCCTGGTTTCCAATTGTAGATTCAGGAGTTCTCAGNATGTCCCATCATCTGTGGACACCCATCCTGTACTTCAAAGACACTCTCCCTTCTCCCAAATACATAGGTGTGGGTCAACGACCCTCTTTTCCTTGTCTGTGAACCCCAGCTGCCTGGTTTCCAATTGTAGATTCAGGAGTTCTCAGCGGTAGTGCCACCCAGCCTTGGGGCCTCGGACAGCACCCCAGGAAGCAGCCGGGTGCACCTGCACACCCCGGCGGCTTCTGCTTCCTGTGGGTCTGCTGCACCCTCTGTGTTCTCAGTCCACTCAGATGAGCAGGTGGGGCACGTGCCAGTGAGGTCAGGTTCTGCCCCCGTGGACCCGCAGTGAGACACTGGAGGAGGTTCAGTGTGAATTCGCGCACATCTGTGGGTAGGGATGGGCACAGAGGGGTTCAGGGAATAGTTCTCAGGTGAACGAATGCAAGGAGCAATGCAGGGCCTCTTCATGAACACCAGGCTCCTAGACCTTTGCTCAGGCCACCAAACTCACCAGTCCCCTGAAACGCTCACTGGGTCCCCCAGACACTCACCAGCCCACTGAAACACTCACTATGTCCACCAAACTTGCTAGCCCCTTGAAACTCTCACTGGGTCCCCCAAACTCAACAGCCCCCTGAAAGGCTCACTGGGTCCCCCTAACTCACCATTTCCCTGAAATGTTCACTGGGTCCCTCAAGCACTTCTTGGGCTCCAAAAATGTCCATCCACTTTGGCCAGTCCATGGTCCTACCCCCTCAATGTAAGGGCAGGACACAAGACCTGCATCATCAGGTGTCCTACCCCAGTGGCACTGGCCAGCACAGGGTCAGCACCAGCTCAAGACTCATGAGGAGCTTGTCATTGTGCCCTGCGAGCTTCAGTCCAGGGGCTCCCTCTGGCTCCGTGCTCTGGAGGGACTCAACAACCACTTGGTGATGCTGGGTGGGTGCCTCCTTTCCCCCAGGTCGTCCTAGCCCTCCAGCCATTCCTGTGCACAAACACACACACACATACATATATAATGTTGGGAAAGATTGAAGTCAGGAGGACAAGGGGTTGTGACAGAGGATGAGATGGATGGATGCAGCACTGACTCCATGCACATGACTTTGAGTAAACTCCAGGAATCAGTGATAGACACGGAGGGCTGGACTGCTGCAGTCCATGGGTCGTGAATAGTCAGACACGACTGAGTGACTGAACTGAATACAACTTTTAGAGTTGCTGTTTAAAAAAAAATGGCCACAAGTAGTCATCATTGCTTTTGCTTCACAGTCCACTTCTAAATATATTTTTTATTAATTTATTTATTTTAATGGGAGTTTGATTACTTTACAATATTCTAGTGGTTTTTGCCATACATTAACATGAATCAACCATGGGTGTACATGTGTTCTCCATTCTGAGGCTCCCTCCCACATCCCTCCCCATCCCATCCCTCAGGACCATCCCAGTACACCAGCCCTGAGCACATTGTCTCATGCATCAAACCTGGACTGGCAATCTATGTCCCATATGGTAATATGCATGTGTCAATGCTATTCTCTCAAATCATCCCACCCTCGCCTCCACCCACAGAGTCCAAATGTCTGTTCCTTACATATTTGTCCCTTTCCTTGTCTCACATCCAGAGTCACCATTACCATCTTTCTAAATTCCACATATATGTGTGTTAATATACTGTATTGGTGTTTTTCTCTTTGACTTACTTCACTCTATTATAGGCTCTAGTTTCATCCACCTCATTAGAATTGATTCACATGCATTCTTTTTACTGGCTGAGTAATATTCCATTGTGCATATGTACCAGGCTTTCTTATCCACTCATCTGCCTATGGACATCCCAGTTGCTTCCATGTCCTGGCGATTGTAAGCAGTGCAGAGATGAACACTGGGGTACTCATGTCATTTTCAGTTCTGATTTCCTCAGTGTGTATGCCCAGCAGTGGGATTGCTGGATCATATGACAGCTCTGTTTCCAGTTTTTAAGGAATCTCCACCCTGTTCTCCATAGTGGCTGCACTAGTTTGCATTCTCTCCAACAATATAAGAGAGTTCCCTTTTCTCCATGCCCTCTCCACCACTTATTGCTTCTATACTTCTTGATAGCAGCCGTCATGACTGGAGTGAGATGGTACCTCATTGTGATTTGGATTTGCATTTCTCTGACGATGAGTGATGTTGAGCATCTTTTCATGTGTTTGCTTGCCATCTGTATGTTTTCTTTGGGAAAATGTCTGTTTAGATCTTTGGCCATTTTTTGAGTCATTTATTTTTCTTTAATTGAACTATAGGAGTTGCTTGTATATATTTTTGAGATTAATTTTTTGTCAGTTGCTTCATTTCCTATTATTTTCTCTTATTCTTAAGGCTGTCTTTTCACCTTGCTTATACAATTCTTTGTTGTGCAAAAGCTTTTAAGTTTAATTAGGACCCAAATGTTTATTTTTGCTTTGATTTCCGTGACTCTGGGCATGGGTCAAAGAGGATGCTGATGTAAATTTCTNTATTCTGAAGGCTGTCTTTTCACCTTGCTTATACAATTCTTTGTTGTGCAAAAGCTTTTAAGTTTAATTAGGACCCAAATGTTTATTTTTGCTTTGATTTCCGTGACTCTGGGCATGGGTCAAAGAGGATGCTGATGTAAATTTCTTTTTCTGTGCATTCATTTCTGTTTTATTTTGAAGTAGGGTTGCTTTCTGATACTGTCTTTGTTTCAGGTGTACAGGAACTGGATTCAGAAATACACAGCCATTTATCAATTCTTTTTTGGGTTCATTTCCTCCAGAGAGAGGAGTACAGTGTCTGCAGTAGGCTGCCCTTTGCTATTAAACATTGTTTTTCCTGATTATCTGTTTGATATATGTTAACACCTATTTGTTCCTTGCAAACTCTTCATTTATCCCACATACCTAACTTTTTTTTAAATAATCATAATTTGCTTTTCTAAGTTTGTGTGTCTGTTTGTACTATGTAATATACTACATTTGCATTAATTTCAAGAAGATACCTGTCATTGATACCTTCTGTAATTTGTCTTTCTCTATCGGCCTTCCTTTACTTAGTATGGTATTCAGTCTCTGTATCCATGCTGTTGTCACTGGCATTATTCCGTTGTGATTCATGGCTGGGTAACATTCCAGTGCATAAGTGCACCACTCTGACTTCATTTTCCTGTCAAAGAATAANCGGCCTTCCTTTACTTAGTATGGTATTCAGTCTCTGTATCCATGCTGTTGTCACTGGCATTATTCCGTTGTGATTCATGGCTGGGTAACATTCCAGTGCATAAGTGCACCACTCTGACTTCATTTTCCTGTCAAAGAATAACTTCACAGAATGTGTTGCAGGCAGGGCTCCCCTGGTGGCCCAGCCAGTAGAGAATTCACCTGCTAATGCAGGAGACGTGGGTTCAGTCCCTGGATGAGGAAGATCCCCTGGAGAAGGGCATGACAACCCGCTCCAGTATTCTTGCCTGGAGAATCCCATGGGCAGAGGAGTCTGGAGGGCTATAGTCCATGGGGTGACAAAGTGTTGGACCTGACTGAAGCGACTGAGAATAAATGCAATGAAAAAAAGAAAAAGAAATAATTATTTTATTCTTTCCCTTTTTTGAGAACAAAGGAGATCAAGAAAACAGTGAGTAAGCCTGAACATTCCTAGTTTTTGTTTTTTGTTTACTTTAACTGCTCATAACTCTGTATGTCTGTGACTAAATTTTCTTTTCTGCCTCCTTACTCTGCAGGAGCTATGAGTAACATTTTTTCCTTGGACTCTATGCTAAATACATCACCTATCTGGTGGT
>SJYV01055099.1:0-13558 GCA_006410875.1 Neotragus pygmaeus
CATTATTATCAAGAAATACACACACACACACACACACACGTATATTTCCAGTAAAGAATGTAAATTTAAGTTGCCCATTTTAAGTTTTAAAGTTTTGGGTATGTAAAAATCTCAGCAGCATAGCAAAATGTAATCTTTGGGCTGTGTAACTTCCTTCAATTCACTCTATTTATGTAACTACCTAGGGCTAACATCAAGCATATTTTTTTGAAAACGTCTTCTAATTCCAGGTTTTCAATTCAACTGAAAAAAAAAAAATCAAAGACAGCTAAGAACATTTCATGACTTTAAAAGTTTTCTTTTCTTGAAATAAAAACTACTGCTGGAGATCTCTCCTCCCCTATCTTATCAGCTCAACTACCTAGTGTGATTTGAATCACCCAAACCTCAGTTTTTAAAAAAAAGTTGGGGCGAAACAGAAAAGAGAAACCTTTAGTAAAGTAGGTTCCTTTGATCCTTTTCTACTCCTTATGAAAACTCACACTGTATGTTTAACACATTCCCAACAAGGCAGGATAATGAAGCACATGGGACATCAAGACTTAATTCCATGTCTGTTTCTTTCTTTAAGAAAAAAACACACATGCGCTGTGGGCCAAGGAAAGAATAGAGTACAACAGCTAGGAGCCAGCTGTAAGAACAGTTGTGATTACCGAGTTGAGAGATATCATTAAAAAGCAAACTGGGGAGCACCAGTTTAGGATCTGAGACGATTATTGATTCAAATCCGTTACGGCATTCTTCAAAGGACTTTTTAAAAAGTTGTATTGTCTGAGGAGTTTCGGGAGAGTGTGTGTGTGTGTGAGACAGAGAGAGTGTGCGTGCGTGCATGTGTTTTCACAAGGGAGGAGATGAGTGGTTGGGAGGGCCTTGTCTATGTCAGGTACAGGGTGATGAGCTGTGTATGTAAATATGTGATTACCTTGAGAGTCAGTCTGAGTAAAGAACAGGTAATTGCTTCAGAGGTTTTCTGGGTACTGACTTAGCTTTCTGGTTCCCTGATAATTCAGCCTCATGGCTGCAATCAAGGCCCTCCATGAGTTGGCCTTTCCTCTCCTTCTTTACCATTTCCTTCCATTCTTGGAGTTCCAGTGATGAGCTCTTGCTGTCAGCTCAGACTGGGCTCGGATACATGCTCACTTACCAGCCAAGTGACACTAGATGCCTCCGTTAACTTCATCAAGCCTCAGTTTCCTCATAGATGAAACAGGAATAATAATATCCACAGCAGACCATTGCTGGATTAAATTAGATCGGTGCTCAGTGTGGGTCAGCTGCGTTCACTCTCAGACATTTTAATTCAGTAATTATTTTTGGAAGGCTTCCTATACACTAGGTATAGACACTGTTCCCCTTCCCATCTGAACAGGAAGCACATCTACTAGTTTTGTAGAGCTGCTGTAACAAAAGGCTATAGACTGGGTAGCTTAAACAACAGGAATTCATTTTCTCACAGTTCTAGAGGCTGGAAATCCAAGATCAAGGTGCCTGCAGGGTTGGTTAGTTGCTTTTCTCCTAAAGCCTCTCTCCTGGGCTTGAAGATAGCTGCCTTGTTACCATGACCCCCTAGCCTTTTCCCTGTGCCCAGTTTCCCTGGCATCTCTCTCTCTTCTATAAGGATGCCAGTTACATTGAACTAGGCCCCCACTGTATGGTCTAATTTTAACTTAATTTCTTCTTTAAAGATATATTTCCAAATATAGTACATTCTGGGAGGTCCTGGGAGGTTGGGACCTTTCCAATAGGAATGTGGGGAGACACAGTTCAGCTTAGGTAAGTCAAACTCTGTTTTTTCAAGCAAAGCATAGTGGGACCTGGGATACCTTCTTCCACTTCTCTGCCTGGTGATTTCTCTCATACTCAGCCCATTTAAAATACCTTTTCCTCTGCAGAGCTTTTTTTTTTTTAAAACTCCTCTACATAGCCACTCATAATTCCTTAGATACAGTGTGTTATAACAAGTAGTGTACTATATCCATCCCCTCTAACACACACACACACACACACACACACACTGTGTATGCATATACATCCATCCATTCATGTATGTACAAATACATGAGAGAGAGATGGGGAGAGGGGGATTAATGGTCCACGTCCCAAGTCGGAATGGAAGCTCCATGGGGAGAAGGTCTATTTTGATCACCAGTGCATGCCCAGAGCCTAGAATGGTGCTATGATGTGGTAAGTGCTGGCTCTCTTATTCTTATCAGCTCAAAGATCTGAAAACTCCCTTCTAATGCCAGCTCCTAAGAGCGAGGAATCTGTCTGTTTTTTCTTCCTGCTCTCTGTAACTTACTCAATAAATTTACTGAACAAAATGAAAATGATGAAGGCTTTCACAGACTGACATTCAGTTTTTTGGAAATTATTGGTGCGGACTATAATTGGAAAAGTAAATATGCTTGTTTTGATCCAGAAGGAGGGACATGCATCTATCCTTTTGATTATGAAGACATAATAAAAGAGAAGAAGGGCTTCTGAGTAAAAACAGTGAGAGGAGTTTGGGGCCAGTTGCTGACAGTGTATTTCTCTCTTTGAGATTTTCTTTCTGCACACAAACTTGGTTTGATGGTTTTGACTGACTTGACCATGCCTTGAGGCAAAGAAATATGATAAGTATGTACCTAGGGGTGGATTAAGACAAAATAAAGGGCCATCACAGGGCTCTCTCCAATTCTGGCTTTCCACAACTCCCTGTGGGTAAATCCTATAGCTTACACCTGTCCAAGGCTGCAGAAACCTAGACTGTCACATCTGTCAATGGCTGCCCAAATAATTAAAGCCATCTGTGCCCAGAGTCCCAGCACTTCTCTGATTCAGTACACAGCTCCACAGTTTTGCCAATAAGAAATAACACCCGAACCATTATGGTTATTTTTTTTTTTTGAATGAAAGGAAAAGAAACTAAAAAGATAAATTCTCTTTGATCCCTTCTTGACCCCATCGACAAAAAGTTCCATTAAATACAGCAGCTGAGATGTTAGTCAAGTCTTCAAGATGGAGATGCTAAATCTCCAAATCGAGTTAGAGGTCAGCGCCTGTACTGGCCTGAATTGCTGTGTTCAGTACAGGGAATCCAACCTACCTACTTTCTTTGTGCATCTAGTGATGAATGTGTTGACTGATTGGAATGCAGCCAAGCGCTGTTTCATGTTGAGCCTTCTCCTCGGGGTATTATGAGGCCGCGCAGGGCAGCGAGAGACAGAACAATGCATGGTTAAGAGCTCAGGCTCCTGAGTCAGACACAACCAACGGGGGTCCAAGCCTTGTCACTCACTTGACCTTGGGCAAATGATGTGGCCTCACCACATCTGTTTCTTCATCTGTGAAATGGAAATGATAGTAATATCAACTTCGTTAGTTATGGGAAAGATTGCCTGAGAAAATGCATGCTAAACGTTTAACAGACTACCTGGCATGTGGTCGGCATGAGGTAGTTGTTAGTTACCATAGTTTTCGTTGTTGTGGTGGTTGTGACTGCCTTCCATAGACTTACAAAGGACAATGTGAGATGGGCTTGCAATGCTCTTTCACATTTGATAGGAATGCTCTATTGTTCAGTTGGACTTGCTGACTGATAAAGTCTCTGGGATGAGGTGACTGATACAAGTAGTTCAGAACCACCTGGCCTTTGATGAATCAATTAGGAAACAAACTTTATAAGATACTTTGTGTCTGCCGGATGCTGTGTTAGGCCCATTTTCTCTCCAACTATTGTTTAATCTTCAAGAGAAAATTATGAGGTCTCCACTCTTCCTTAGGTCAGTCGACTGGCTTCCCTGCGGTCATGGACGTAACACTGGCAAAGCTGCAACTGAATCGTGGTCCTATATTCTTTGTCTGCCCAGAATCCCTTCAGTTAACCTCTATTGACCCATTTTATAAAAAAACCAATTCAATCCCTTTGGTTTGAGTGGGGTTGAATCCATTTTTTCCTGAAAGGATGGTAAAAAAAAAAAAAAAAAAAGACCCTGGATGGACCAATCCTACTAGTTATAGAGATTATTATGATATGGAAGATTTATTCCTCAAGGACTCACACTGAGGGAAAGAGGATATCTTTTCCTCTTGAGGTTGCATGATAGTATATCTGTGGGAACTTGGAGAACTTGAAAGATAGATATGACCACTTGCGTAGAGTACACTGAAATATAAAGACATCAGAAGAGAGGGTGGGGAGAGAGAGAGATGTCTCAGAACATTTTTTGAACCCCTGGATGCAAATATGCCTGAAAGTAGTTATGTAAGGCAATAAATTCTCATCATTTTAGGCTTGTTTGAGTTGGGGTCCTGCTAATATGGTTCTAGCTAACAACTGATTCTGTGGAACTCCATGCTGCTGTATCACACCGCATTAGAATATTATGTTTGAACAAAGGATTTTTCTTTTTTTTTGCAAATGGATTTTCTACACAGCTGCCTTACTTGGGACAAGTAATATTATTCCCTAAAATAGGTTGGTTTAACTTCTGTATTTAAATGCATATATGTCCATGAAATGTCTGCATATTTTAAAAGCTTGTTTAAGTCATCACTTTCTTCAATTTCAAGTTTATTTAGCAGTGAAACAGCTTTGCAATTTGTAAAACAACAACAACAACAAGTAGCTTTATAGCTTTTTTTTCTCTTTAAGTAGCACATAACATTGGCATTGAGATAGCTCTAGTATGGTGGGAAAAATATTAACTTTAGTATCCAGAGACACATATTGGGCTGTCAACTCTGTGACTGTGCAGTTATGTGAACTTGGGCAAATTTCCTACCTTCTTGGGAACTCAATTTCCTTATCTATCAGCAGATAATAATAATATCTATTTCATAGATTAACACAAGAATTAAATAAGATCATATTTATGAGACAGGGCAAGAATGTTTATTCTGAATAAACTGAGCTTGTTATCTCATGCCATAACCTGAGGTTTTATGAATATCACTCAATAATGATGATTATTGTCCTCTTTGGAAAACTTTATTTTTAATTATATGGATGTATAAAGAAAAAAATCACCCATACTCCTTCCTCATTCCCCTCAAAATAGGTCACTGTCAACCTTTTTGGAATATTTGTGCCATATCTTTCTTCAGTGTCTGCACATATTTATTTTAAAATTTATACAAACAATAAATATAGCAGTTATAACTTAAATTACAGATTAAACCATGGCCTTCTGATAACTCATATCCCCAAACCGATGTCCTCCTGTTAATACTAAGAGCGTAGTGTGTGATAAATTTCCTGATGAAGAGTTTCTCTTTGTAATTTTCAAACATATCTCTATATCTGGCAAAATATGAAATATTGGGTTCTGGATATTTTTGCGAGTGATCCATGTTGATATGTGGAATCTTTATTCTTTGAACATTTTTAGGAATTATTTGTGTCTGTAGAATTGTTATCTGTCCTTTCCTTTGTGGTTAAATATTTCTAATTTTTTCATATTATATGCCGTATTGCGTCAGATATTTTGTTTGTATGTGTATGTCTTTGTCCAAGACTGGTATGTAGCAAGAAATTGCTGGGGGCCAAGGGTGAGTAATTTAATATATTCCACCATTTTGCCCTTCAGATTTATTGTACCAATTTCAAGGTCCTGAGCAGCTATGTTTGACTCTCTACTTCTCCCCTGACCCCCATACCTTGCTTGTCTACAATTGGTGCTATCAAACTTTTAAATCTTTGCCCAACCAGTAGCAGAATGGTGATTCATTGTTATTTTAATTTACATTTTCTCATTTATGATGAAGCAGAGCCATTTTTATTTTCAATTCTGATTTCATAGACAATCCTGATTTTAATTGTCTATGATTGCTTGTTCATATCCTTTAAGTCATATTTTCATTGATTTTTTGACATTTTCACAGATATGTAAGAATTATTTGAAAGCTTCAGAATCTTATCCTTGGTCTGTTTTGTATCTCAGTATTTTACAGCTGTGACTATTTTCTCTCAGATTCTCTCCTGTTTTTGTCTTTAGTTGGTGTTCAAATTTCTATTATTTTTTCTTTCTATTTTTGTTACATAACTGCTTTTAAGAAAGTCTTCCCAGCTTCAGGGTCTTTGTATTGTCTTTGATTACCTTGGCACAAAATTAGTCTTGCTTTCCCAAATCTAGATCTTTAACTCAACTTGAATTTATTTCTGCCCATTAATAAGACAATTTGGGGAAATTCCCAGTCTATACCATTGATCTATGCACCTGTTCTTAAAACAGCACCACATTGTTTTAAGTACTATGGCTTTGTTGTATAACTTGATTTCTGAAATGTCAGTTGAATAAAAATGGTTTGTATTATATTTGTAATTTTTATGAGGCATAAAGAAAAGGCATTCTATTTAATGAGCTCAGTTCTGTGCTGGTGGGGTGGGGGAATTCTTATTTGATCTCATATTATCCTCACATCAGCCATGTGAAGGAAGTGGTAGTGCCTGACTCTCATCGATGGGAAAACAGAAGCTCAGCGGAAGTACTTCACTCTCTCAGTCACATAACTTGTGAGCAGTGGAGCAAATATTTGAGCTCATGTCTGTCTGACTCTAAAGTTCTGTTCTTTCCCTGACCTCTCCCACATTCCCAGATCCAGACCATCCTTGTGGAAAACCATAATATCTGCTGATTCCTTTCCTTTTTTAAAGTTGTATTATTCTGCAGATAAGATCCTTAATATTGCAAGAAGCTGAAAGATGAGGCTGTGCTTTAATCGGCTATGTTTAAGTTATGGGGAGGATAAGAAAGATAAGGAGAAGCAGAGCCTTTAGTGAAGCTGATCAACCACTTCTTGTTTTAAGGAATAATGCAACCCTGATCCCACCCCCACCTCTTAGCTTCAAGTTTCCTTAGTCCCACTAATTAGTTCCAAATGTCTTCAGTCTTCTGCTATCTTCTCCTCCTCTAGACAGAAACCTAATGCCAGCAGTGGGCAGCAAGCTTTCCCTTTGGCCTTTGCTCCTTATGACAAGGTCGCTGCCGTCAGCAATTTGTAAATCATGGACAATTTCAGCTGTCACACACTCTTGGATTTGACTGTGATCCCTCTGCAGAATCTGACGTCTCTTGTACCAGTCTGCCATTTTCCGACGTGTGCCCCCTTCCTGGTGTTGCAGTAGACAAGAATTCAGAAAAGACTTTGGACTGGTGCTGCAGAGGTTTCTGGCTGCAGATTGCCCACTTGGGCTTTGAAATAGTTCCATTTTTTACCTGAGAAGCAGGTAGCTAAATTTATCAGGTTGTTCACTTTGTCACGGAATAGGAGAAGTCTAGACTTCCCCTTGTCTCTTTGAAAGAAGAATGAAGACCTGTCTCTGTTGATTTATGATCCTGGAAAGAGGAGAAGGGCATGATAAAAGAAGAGATGAGGAATGCTATGATAAAGTGGGTAACACCTGAGGAATCTCTCCCGCTTGGAGACAAGAGAGATCTTACAGACTACTGAAGACAGACAGGTTTTTTTTTTTCCCCCCAAACTCATGATGTGAACTACATTTACTCTGACTTTTCCATACTGAGGTCTTTGATAGTCCACTGGGTTTGCCTGAGTTGGTAGCTAAGTCTTAAGGGAGATTTCTGAACATGAAGAAGCTTTTTCTTCAAAGCAAGTATCTTGGTTCCCTGTCCTGTAGTGTGAGGAAGCCTGATGAGTAAGAACATATTTTCTATTGTTAGATAGCAAGTGAATAATTGAAATGATTACATATAAAAAAGGAAACAGTGCACAGAGAAAGAAGTTTATCATTCAGGCTTGACCTGACTGGCCTGGCCAATTCCTTTTTGCCGTTTGATATCTTGAGTAGTCCTTTTGCAACTGAATTCTATGGAACCCGCAGAGAGAGAGAGAACATGGGGCCGCAGCAATGGTAATGGGAAGGAAGGAGGTGGGGAAGTGAGGAGAGAAGAATTACAAGACAGACTATGTGCCCTTACTTGCCAACCTGATTTTGGAACAGCCAGCCATTAAATGCACTGATCGCACTGTCTTGCTGCTGAATTCCAAGAGATCGTGATCACATCACTGAGCAAACTGTTTGCTTCCACTCAGAATATTAAAGTCTAAACTTAAGAAAGATTAGGGACTCACCACATAGCAGTGTCTCTGAAACACTGTGTAGCTGAGAGTTGCAAGAATGAGCATCAGCTCAACTGCAGTCTTAATTGAGGCTCTAGCTCTTCCTATGTTGTCTTGGGTGGGTCTTTCCTATTTTGGACTGTGGGTTTCTGGTGAGTAAAATGCTGGGTAAAAACAGGTAAGATGAAAAGGCACATAGAGATTTTAACAAATACCTTGTAGTTGCAAAGTATCATATTTTCTTGTGCCAGAGAATCATAGATGAGTGACTGTTGCTAAGCATGAGGTAATGCAAATGCAGAAGCCATCCAGGGCTCAGATTAGTCCTCCTAGTCACTGATCCTTGTTCAAATTCAAGAAGAACGTGTGGGACCAGCATCAGCGTCTCTGTGTATGGTCACCATTAGCCAGTAGAAGAAGATCCCTTGCTTCCCTCTGCTCTAATTGGTTTCTGGGAGCTGTGGTCCTGCAATGCCACTGTTCCATTGTTCAGTATGAGTTCAGGTGTAGTTTTCTGGGTATGCTTGAAGCTAACCAGGCTAGTTACTGGGCAAAACTTTTCTAGGAAACACCCTCTGAATCTGTTCCAAGAGAAGGATTGAAAATCTGGGAAACTTAATTTCCTCGAGCTGTGCTTGGGGATTACAACTTCTGGGGAAAAAAAAAGAAAAGGTAAAACCTTTTTGGAAGTGAAAATTGTCTGTAATCCTAGGGGTTTTCTTCCCAGTAATGGCCAAATAAGCTCATGTAATACTAATTCTGCTGATAAATATAAACTTTAAAATAAAATATAAAAATTAAAGGCTCAGTTCAGTTCAGTCACTAGGTCGTGTCCGACTCTTTGCGACCCCATGAATCCACAGTGCGCCAGGCCTCCCTGTCCGTCGCCAACTCCCAGAGTTCACTCAGACTCATGTCCATCGAGTCTGTGATGCAATCCAGCCATCTCATACTCTGTCATCCCCTTCTCCTCCTGTCCCCAATCGCTTCCAGGATCAGAGTCTTTTCCAATGAGTTAATCTTCACATGAGGTTGCCAAAGTACTGGAGTTTCAGCTTTAGCATCAGTCCTTCCGAAGAACACCTAGGACTGATCTCCTTTAGAATGGACTGGTTGGATCTCCTTGCAATCCAAGGGACTCTCAAGAGTCTTCTCCAACACCAGAGTTCAAAAGCAGCAATTCTTTGGTGCTCAGCTTTCTTCACAGTCCAACTCTCACATCCATACATGACTACTGGAAAAACCATAGCCTTGACTAGTCAGACCTTTGTTGGCAAAGTAATGTCTCTGCTTTTGAATATGCCATCTAGGTTGGTCATAACTTTCCTTCCAAGGAGTAAGTGTCTTTTAATTTCATGGCTGCATTCACCATCTGCAGTGATTTTGAAGCCCCCCAAAATAGTCTGACACTGTTTCCACTGTTTCCCCATCTATTTCCCATGAAGTGATGGGACCAGATGGAAGATACCACAATCTGCAGATGCTCAAGTCCCTTGTATAAAATGATGTAGTATTGGCATATGCCCTATGCACATCCTCCTGTATACTTTAAATCATCTCTTAGTTATAATGCCTAATAACAATGTAAATATTATGCAAANGCTCCAAAATCACTGCAGATGGTGACTGCAGCCATGAAATCAAAGGATGCTTGCTCCTTGGAAGAAAAAACTATGACAAATCTAGACAGTATATTAAAAAGTAGAAATATTATTTTGTTGACAAAGGCCTGAAGCTCCAATACTTTGGCCACCTGAAGGGAAGAGCTGACTCATTGGAAAAGACCCCGATGCTGGGAAAGATTGAAGACAGGAGGAGAACGGGATGACAGAGGACAAGATGGTTGGATCTCAATGGACATGAGTTTGAGCAAGCTCTGGGAGACGGTGAAGGACAGGGAAGCTTGGCGTGTTGCAGTCCATGAGGTGGCAAAAAGTTGGACACGACTGAGTTACTGAACAACAACAATTATAGTAATGGTCTTTAATGAATGACACCTCCTTGTACCCATGTTCTTAAGTCCCTCCCACAGCCAGTGACAACGTGACATGTTTTGGTTGATGCTGTGCTGTGCTGAGCTTAGTCACTCAGTTGTGTCCAACTCTTTGAGACCCTATGGACTGTAGCCTGCCAGGCTCCTCTGTCCATGGGGATTCTCCAGGCAAGAATACTAGAGTGGGTTGCCNATGTTCTTAAGTCCCTCCCACAGCCAGTGACAACGTGACATGTTTTGGTTGATGCTGTGCTGTGCTGAGCTTAGTCACTCAGTTGTGTCCAACTCTTTGAGACCCTATGGACTGTAGCCTGCCAGGCTCCTCTGTCCATGGGGATTCTCCAGGCAAGAATACTAGAGTGGGTTGCCATGCCCTTCTCCAGGGGATCTTCCTAATCCAGGGATCAAACCCAGGGCTCCCATATTGCAGGCAGATTCTTTACCACCTGAGCTACCAGGGAAGCCCTTTGGTTGATGAGACATCAGTAAATGCAATACAAGCAGAGGTTTTAAAGATCTTTTGCTTTCTCTATCTTGGCTGCCTTGATATTCATTGGGAATCCTTCTGGCACCATATAAAGAAGCCAAGCTAGCATCTTTGACAATGAGACCATGTGGAGATGAGACAAGTTATCTCCTCTGAGATCCTTTAGATCAACCAACTCCCAACTTAACCACTTGCTGACTACAGTTGCATGAATAACGCCTGTGAAACCAATAGAAAAACCACTCAGTTGAGTTTACTTCCCAAGTCCAAACTGCTGATCCGTAGAATCATGAGCAAATGAAATGGCTGTTTGTTAAACCACTGAGTTTTTGGATGATTTGTTACAGCATAATAAATAACATATATATGTTTTGCTCTCCACTATATCACCAATAAGTAACACAGTATTAATAAACAAATAGCACGATAAATATTTTTAAATGAGGAAATGAATAAATTTATGATGAAGATGTTTCTAGTTATGTCTTCTTAAAGGATGCTAATGTTATAAAAACCTAGACATCAGCTAAGGTTGACTATATTAGCAAGCTCCTTAATGAATATTAAGAACTAAAAACCATATCTTATATCCTAAGGAAGTCAAACCTCACCAAACATGTATATAGATTTCTGGGATACAAGTTCTCATGGTTATGCTTTTGCTGTCTTTAGCCCTGAAAGACTTCATCTAACCATGAGCAATAATCTTCACTGGGGCTACACACGTACACCTACACACACACACACTTACAAGCACACACACATGCATAACCAGAAGCACGCAGACATATAGGCACACATGTACCTACATAAGAGAGAAAACACTTATGCAATCACACATATACATATGAAATGGACTTTAAAAAATATAAAAGGGTCAGAAGGAGGTCTCAGTAAAAATCCTAAAGTTGTCTATTAGATACTGTTCTCCTTAAAGGTCATTTCATTCAAGGAGAGCCATCCCTTGGTATCCATGGGAGTTTGGTTGCCAAGACATCCGAGGATACCAAACTTCACAGAGGCTCAAGTACCTTAAATAAATGGCATATTCCATACTCTCATTTAACTTTTTAATTACCAAAGTGTTTTCCAAAGTATTCGCAATATTTTCAATCTATGAGGTTTCCAGTTCCTCCACATCATTGCTGTTAGTTTTTTTTTTTCAATTCTAACCATTCTAATAGGTATACTATTATTCAGTTGTAAACACTAAAAATTTAATTTGCATTTATAAAATTAATTTATATTAGATAACAGCAAAATTTTTTACACAAATTAAATCTCTTGTACAGTACAATCTTGATAGACTTTTCAGAAGTCATCTTACACTCACAACCTATTCAAAGTCAGATATTAAAAAAATTATTCTCCCAACAGGNTTTGCATTTATAAAATTAATTTATATTAGATAACAGCAAAATTTTTTACACAAATTAAATCTCTTGTACAGTACAATCTTGATAGACTTTTCAGAAGTCATCTTACACTCACAACCTATTCAAAGTCAGATATTAAAAAAATTATTCTCCCAACAGGGAAATCAGGATCAAACATCTTTTAGAAAAGGTTTTCTCTCATACACAGGTATGAATTTTGTTCTGGAATTTGAAAAATTTGTAAAAACTATTTCCTGTTACATTTAAGAGTTCATTCAAATACCACATATTCTAATTTGTTTTTCAATTCAAAATCTTCAGGACCTGCAAAACTCCCCATGCTTCTCCTAAGTTTGTCTTAATGGTTAGGTTCCTTGACTTTTGATGATCTAGTATTATATTTATTCCTGTATACTGTATTTTAAATCAGTAGCCACTGGTTAAATAATTTAAACATTTCTAAATGTTCCAAATCCAATTTAAAGCTTACTTCAACTGTTATTAGGTCTAACTTCCTTAACTTTAATTCTTATTCCAAATATTAAAGGAGAATTTTAATAATCTACCCTTAAGATATGTAGGGATTTTTATCCCAAAACTCTGAGCTCAGAGAAACACAATTTCAGATTTCGAGGTCATCATGACCAAAGTATATCTTTTGAGATCTTAGGGATTCCAGACTGAAAGGAAGAAAATGGGAGGGGAAAAAACCATCAATTAGTTTTCAAGCCACAAGGATGCCAAAGGAGAGCAAATATTCTCCAATTACCCACCCCTACCCTCCCCCCAAAATTAAAAGTACTTGAAGTCTAAAGAAACAGATTCTAACCCTAACTCTGTCATTAACTATTGGAACATAGATAAATTACTGGATCACTTTACCTCTTTTTCCCAATTAAGCAAAAATCTTATGTGTTTGGTACTGACATTGGTCTACATGGTAGATATCCATCAAATGTTCTGATAATCCAAAAACATTCAGAAAGAAGAAAGACGCTTACAGGACTCAAAGAAAACCATGTGAAACCCAGTCAATAATAAGTGTTCCCTAATAAATCTTAGACGAAGCACAGGAAAGTAGTGTTACAGATTTACCATGGATTTTCCCAATATCCAGAGTCAATGTCCTGATTAAAACTAACAAGTAGCATCAAGTTAATAGGGAAAACTGTTTGGTTTTTAATGGAATACTATTAAGTAAAAATATTTCATAGAAATTATAGTTGTAACATTTAAATTCTCCTATTCTTTGTTATGATGGAAAAGAATACCTCTAAAATATTTGGCTCAGATGGTAAAGAATCCACCTGCAATGCAGGAGATCTGGGTTCTATCCTGGGTTGGGAAGATCCCCTGGAGAAGGGCATGGCAACCCACTCCAGTATTCTTCCCTGGAGAATCCCTACAGACGAAGGAGCCTGGCAGGCTACAGTCCATGGGGTTACAAAGAATCAGATACAACTGAGCGACTAAGCACAAAATATTTACCACACAAATCTTTTGTATACAACAGTCCGGGAAGAAATATAGAAAAATTTGAACGCAGAATTTTTTTTAAGTTGAAGACAGGGAAGAAGCCCAAAAAATTTTGTCCAATAATTTACATATATATATATATATATATATATATATATAGCA
>SJYV01055104.1:6276-28063 GCA_006410875.1 Neotragus pygmaeus
CTAGTCACTAGCCGACCACGGAACACCGCCCGGACTTCGGTGAAGGGCGACAACGGCACACAGCCCGGACCTCAGAGCAGGGGGACCGCGGCACCCAGCCCGGACCTCTGGAGAAGGCTACCGTGGCACACAGCCCCGACCTTGGCAAAGAGGAAACGCGGCACAGACCCGGGAACAGGTCACAAGCCGAGGGTGGAACACAGGCCTGACCTCGGCACACAACCTGGGCATGGGGAGATGGCGACTACGGCACACAACCCCGACCTCGGAACAGGTAGACCACGGCACACAGCCCGGACCTCTGCAGAAGGCTACCTCGGCACACAGCTCGGACCTTGGAACAGGGTGACCGTGGCACACAGCCCAGACTTCAGCACAGAGGGAACACGGCACAGAGCCCGGAACTCATCGCAAGATAAGGATTGAACACAGCCTCCACCTTGGCGTAGGGCAACCACGGCACACAGCCCGAACCACAGAGAAGAGTGACTGAGCTACACAGCATGGACCTCGGCGCAGGGCGACCCTGGCACACAGCACTGACCTCGGGAGATGATTACCGTGGCACAGAGACTGGACATCGGCAAAGGGCAACTGCGGCACACAGCCCGGACCTCGGCACAAGGCTACCAGGGCACTCAGCTTGGTCCTCAGTGCAAGGCTAACATTGGCACACAGACCGAACCTCAGCGCAGGGTGACCGCAGCACACAGCCCGACCATCAGTGAAGGGTGACTGCAGCACACAGCCCAGACCTCGGCGCAGGGCTACCATGACACACAGCCTGGAACTCGGGTCAGGGATATTGAGGCACACAGGCCGGACCTCGTCGCAGCGTGACTGCGACACACAGCGTGGACTTCAGCACAGGGGACCGTGGCACTCAGCCTGGACCTCGTGACAGAGCGACCACGGCACACAGCATGGACACCAGTGCAGGGTGACTGCGAAACACAGCCCGGACCTCAGAGCAAGGCTACAGCAGCACACAGCCCAGACATCGGCGCAGGTTGCCCACAGCACACAGCCTGAACCTCAGTGAAGGCTGACCGTGGCACACAGCCCAGAAATCTGTGCAGGGCAACCGTGGCACAGAGCTCAGGACTCGTCGCTAGTCAACCGCGGAACACAGCACGGATCTCGGCACAGGGTGACCACGGCACACAGGCCATATCTCTGTGCAGGGTAACCGTAGAACACAGCCCGAAACTCTGTGAAGGGCAACTGCAGCACACAGCCCAGAACTCGTCTCCAGCCGACCACGGAACACAGCCCGGACCTTGGTGCAGGGCAACCACAGAACACAGCCCAGAAATCTGTACAGGGAGCCTGCTTCACAGAGCCCAAAACTCGTCACTAGCCGACCACGGAACACAGCCCGGACCTCAGCGCAGGGTGACCACAGCAAACAGGCTGGACCTCGGCACAGGGCAAACACGGCACACAACCTGGAACTTGGCAAAGGGTGACTGTGGCACACTGCCTGAAACACAGTGAAGGGCGACCGCGGCACACATCCAGTAATACGTTTCTAGCTGACTGCGGAACACAGCCCGGATTTCAGCACAGGGCGACTGCGGAACACAGGCCAGACCGAGGCACAGGGCGACCGTGGCACACAACATGGACATCGAACAGGGTGATCGCTGCATACAGCCTGAACCTCAGTGAAGGGTGACCAAGTCACACAGCGCAAATCTCATTGAAGGNAGCCCGGATTTCAGCACAGGGCGACTGCGGAACACAGGCCAGACCGAGGCACAGGGCGACCGTGGCACACAACATGGACATCGAACAGGGTGATCGCTGCATACAGCCTGAACCTCAGTGAAGGGTGACCAAGTCACACAGCGCAAATCTCATTGAAGGGCGACTCAGCATACATCCCGGACCTTGATGCAGGGTAACCCTGGCACACAGCACGGACTTCGACCAAAGGCCACTGTGGCACACAGCACGGAACGTGGCGCAGTGCGACTGCGGCACACAGCCCGCACCTCAGTAAAGGGCGACCGTGGCACACAGCATGGAACTCGTCACTAGCTGACCGTGGAACACAGCCCGGACGTCGGCACAGGGTGACCACGGCACTCAGGCCGGACTTCGATGCAGGGCGACTGCGGCACACATCCCAATCCTCAGTCAAGGGGAACCGCGGGACACATCCCGGACCTTAAGTCAAGGCGACGCTGGAACACAGCATGGATGTTGGCCGATGTTCACTGCAACACACACCTAGGATCTCGTAGCAGTGGGACCGTGGCACACAGGTCGGAACTCAGCACAGAGCGACTGCCACACACTGGCCGGACCTCGGCGCAGGGTGACCGCAGCACACAGCCCAGAAATCTGTGCAGGGCAATCATGGCACAGTGCTCGGAACACATTGCTAGCCAACCCTGAACACAGCCCAGACCTTGGCACAGGGCGACCGCGGCAAACAGGCCATACCACAGCACAGGGTGACTGTGGCACACACCTCGGACCTGGGGAGATGGTGACTGCGGCACACAGCCTGGACCTCAGTGCCAGGCTAATATGGCACACAGCCCGAAACTCGGTGCAGTGCGAGTGCGTCAACCAGCCCGATCCTCAGTGAAGGGTGACCTCAGCACACAGCCCGGACCTCGGCACAAGGCTACCACGGCACTCAGCCCGGAACTCGGTTCAAGGCTACTGAGGCACATAGGCCAGACCTCAGCGCAGGGCAACTGTGGCAACCACTGTGGACTTCAGTGCAGGGGACTGTGGCACACAGCCCGGACCTTGGGACAGGGCAACCACAGCACCCAGCCCGGACTTTGGTAAAGTGCGACCATGGTACACTACCCAAAACACAGTGAAGGGCGACTGCGGCACACAGACAGGACCTCATCGCTAGCCGACCGTGGAACAATGCCCCGACTTTGGCACAGGGCGACAACGGAACACATCTGGACCCAGGCACAGGGCGACCGTGGCACACATCTAGGACATAGAGCAGGGCGACCGCTGCACACAGCCTGAACTTCAATGAAGGGTGACCGCGGCACACAGCCCGAACTTCAGTGAAGGGCAACCGCAGCACACATCCCAGACCTCAACGCAGGGCGACCCTGGCACAAAGCACGGACCTCGATCAAAGGCACCACGTCACACAGNAACTTCAATGAAGGGTGACCGCGGCACACAGCCCGAACTTCAGTGAAGGGCAACCGCAGCACACATCCCAGACCTCAACGCAGGGCGACCCTGGCACAAAGCACGGACCTCGATCAAAGGCACCACGTCACACAGCCCAGAACATGGCGCAGGGCAACCGCGGCACACAGCCCGAACCGCAGTGAAGGGCGACTGCAGCACCCAGCATGGAACTTGTCACTAGCCGACCGTGGAACACAGCCTGGACTTCGTCGCTGGGCAAGTGCAGCACACAGCCCGAAACTCAGTGAAGGGCGACCACATCACATAGCCTGGAACTTGTTGCTATCTGACCGCGGAACACAGTCTGGACCTCGCAGCAGGGTGACCGTGACACACAGCCCGGACCTCAGCACAGAGGGAATGTGGCACAGAGCCTGGAACTCATTGCGAGCTGAGGGTGGAGCACAGCCTGGACAACGGCACAGTGCGACCGTGGCACACAGTCTGAAAATCAGTGAAGGGAGACCACGGAACACAGCCCGCAAATCTGTGCAGGGCGACTGGGGTACAGAGCTTGGAACTCATCGCTAGCCAACCACGGAACACAGCCTGGACCTCGGCGTAGGTTGACCATGGCAAACAGAATGGAACTCGTCTCCAGTCGATGGCGGAACACAGCCCGGACCTCGGCACAGTGCGACTGCGGCACACAGGCCAGACCTCGGCGCAGGGTGACCACAGCACACAGCATTGACCTCGGCATAGGGCGACCACAGCACACAGCCCCAAACTCAGTGAAGGGCGACTGCGTCACACAGCATGGAACCATCGCTAGCCGACCAAAGAAAACAGCCTGGACCACGGAGCAGGGTGACCGTGACACTTAGGCCGGACCTCGGCGAAGGGTGACCATGGCACACAGGCTGGACTTCACCGCAGGGTGACCGCGGCACACAGCATGGACCTCGGCTCAGGGCAACCGTGGAATACAGCCCAAACCTCAGTGAATGGTGACTGCAGGACACAGCCCAGAAATCTGTGCAGGGTGACAGCGACACAGAGCCTGGAACTCATCGCTCGTCGACTGCAAAACACAGCCACGACCTAGGCGCAGGGCGACCACGGAAAACAGGCCGGACCTCGTCACAGGGTGACCATGGAACACAGCCCGGACCTCAGCGAAGGGCAACCGAGGCACACAGCCCAAAACTCAGTGAAGGGTGACTGCGTCACACGGCCCGGAATTCGTCGCTAGTCAACCACGGAACAAAGGCCGGACCTCGGCACAGGGCCACCGTGGCACACAGGCCGGACCTCGGCCCAGGGTGACTGCAGAACACAGCACGGATTTCGGCACAGGGCGACCGCGGAACACAGGCCGGACCGAGGCACAGGGCGACAGCGGCACACATCAAGGACATCGAGCAGGGCAACCATTCAAAACAGCCTGAAACTCAGTGAAGGGTGACCACGGCACACAGCCTGAAACTCATTGAAGGGTGACCGCAGCACACATCCCTGACCTCGATGCAGGGCAAACCTGGCACACAGCATGGACCTCGACCGAAGGCGACCGCGGCACACCTCCCGGAACTTGGCACAGGATGACCACGGCACACAGCCCGAACCTCAGTGAAGGGGGACCGCGGAACACAGCACGGAACTCGTCACTAGCCGACCGCGAAAAACAGCATGTACTTCGGCGCAGGGCAACTGCGGCAAACAGGCTGGAATTCGATGCAGGGCAACCACGGCACACATGCCAAATCTCAGTGAAGTGCAACCGCGGCACATATCCTGGGCTTTAAGGCAAGGCGCCACTGGAACCCAGCATGGATGTCGGAAGATGTTCACTGCGGCACACATCCAGGATCTCTTCACAGTGTGACTGTGGCACACAGGTTGTACCTCGGCTCAGGGCGACTGCGGCACACAGCACAGGCCTCGGCACAGGGCGACTGTGGCCCACAGTCTGGACCTCGGCACAGAGGGAACGCGGCACAGAGCCCAGAACTCGTTCCAAGCTGAGGGCGGAACGCAGCTGGGACCTCAGTGCATGGTAACCGCAGCAGACAGCCCGAACCACAGTGAAGAGCGACCAAGGCATACAGCACGGACCTCGGTGCACGGCTACCCTCGCACACAGCAATGAACTTGGTACATGGCGACTGTGGCACACAGACCGGACATCGGATGAGGGCAACAGTGGCACAGAGCCCAGACCTCGGTGCAAGGCTACGACAGCACACAGCCCGAACCTTGGCGCAAAGCTAACATGGCACATAGCCCAAACCTCAGTGAAAGGAGACTGCGGCACACAACCCGGAAATCTGTGCAGGGCAACTCGTGTACAGAGCTCTGAAATCATCGCTAGCCGAACGCGGAACACAGCCCGGACTTTAGCGTAGGGCGACCATGGCAAAGAGGACGGAACTCGTCTCCAGCCAAGAGCGGAACACATCCCAGACCTCGGCACAGGGTGACCGCGGCACACAGGCCGCACCTTGGTGCAGGGTGACCACGGCACACAGCATGAACCTCGGCGTAAGGCGACCATG
This sequence comes from Neotragus pygmaeus, assembly GCA_006410875.1. Lineage (NCBI taxonomy): Eukaryota > Metazoa > Chordata > Mammalia > Artiodactyla > Bovidae > Neotragus > Neotragus pygmaeus. The sequence goes on from SJYV01055104.1 coordinate 11,958, forward strand.
GCACACATCCCGAACGTCAGTGAAGGGCCACCGTGGCACACAGCCCAAAAATTTATGCAGGGTGACCGTGGCACAGAGCTTGGAACTCGTTGCTAGCCAACCGCNGAACGCGGAACACAGCCCGGACTTTAGCGTAGGGCGACCATGGCAAAGAGGACGGAACTCGTCTCCAGCCAAGAGCGGAACACATCCCAGACCTCGGCACAGGGTGACCGCGGCACACAGGCCGCACCTTGGTGCAGGGTGACCACGGCACACAGCATGAACCTCGGCGTAAGGCGACCATGGCACACATCCCGAACGTCAGTGAAGGGCCACCGTGGCACACAGCCCAAAAATTTATGCAGGGTGACCGTGGCACAGAGCTTGGAACTCGTTGCTAGCCAACCGCAGAACACAGCCCGGACCTCGGCACTGGGTAATGCCGGAACACAGGCTGGACCTCTGTGCGGAGTGACTGCGGCACACAGGCCAGACCTCAACACAGGGCAACCGCGGCACACAGCCCGAACGTCAGTGAAGGGCGACTGTGGCACACAGCTAGGAACTCATTGCCAGCCGACTGAGGAACACGGCCCAGACATTGGCGCAGGGCAACCGCGGCACACAACTCGGACATCAGCACAGAGCTACCACGGCACACAGCCCGAACCTCAGTGAAGGGTGACAACAGGACACAGCCCAGAAATCTGTGCAGAATGACAATGGCACAGAGCCTGGAACTCATCGCTAGTCAAGTGCAAAACACAGCCAGGACCTCAGCGCAGGGCAACCACGGAAAACAGGCTGGACCTCATTGCAGGGCGAACACGACACACAGTCCGGACCTAAGCGAAGGGCGACCACAGCATGCAGCACAGAAATCTGTGCAGGTCCACCATGGCACAGAGCTTGGAACTCGTCGCTAGCCAACCGCGGAACACAGCCCGATCTTCCTCACTAAGCGATCGCGGCACACAGGCTGGAACTTTGCGCGGGGCGAGCACAGCACACAGCCCAGACCTTGGTGCAGGGTGACTGCGGAACACAGGACGGACATTGGCTCAGGGGGACCACGGCATACAGCCCGAACTCAGCACAGGGGACCGTGGCACACAGCCCAGACTTCTTGAGAAGGCTACTGAAGCACACAGCCCGGACCTTGGCAAAGAGGAACCATGGCACAGAGCTGGGAACAGGTCACAAGCCGAGGGTGGAACACAGGCCGGACCTCGGCACAGGGTGACCTCGGCACACAGCACAGACCTAGGGAGACGGGGACCTCGGCACACAGCCCGGACTTCGGAACAGGGCGACCGTGGCACACAGACCAGACTTCTGCAGAACGCTACCTCAGCACACAGCCCGGACCTTGGAACAGGGCGACCGTGGCACTCAGCCCAGACCTCGGCACAGAGGGAACGCGGCACAGAGCCCGGAACTCGTTGCAAGCTGAGGGCGGAACACAGCCTGGACTTGGTGCAGGGCGACCACGGCACAGAGCCTGAACCACAGTGAAGAGCAACCAAGGCACACAGCATGGACCTCAGTGGAGGGCGACCCTGGCACACAGCACCGAACTCGGGATATGGCGACCATGGCACACAGACCGGATATCGGCGCAGGGCAACTGCAGCACACAGCCTGGACCTCAGTGCAAGGTTACCACAGCACATAGCCCGGAACTCAGTTGAAGGCTACCGTGGCACACAGAATAGACCTCAGCACCTGGCGACCATGGCACACAGCCCGAAACTCGGCACAAGGCTAACATGGCACACAGCACAAAACTTGGCGCAGTGCAACCACAGCACATAGCCCGGTCCTCAATGAAGGGTGACGGCGGCACACAGACCGGAAAACTGTGCAGGGCGATGGTGGAACAGAGCTCAGAACTCGTCGCTAGCCGATGGCGGAACACACCCCGGACCTCGGCATAGGGCGACCGCGGCACACAGGCCGGACCTCGGCGAAGGGTGTCCACGGCACATAGCATGGACCTCGGCATATGGCGACTGTGGCACATATCCCGAACCTCAGTGAAGGGCCACTGCGGTACACAGCCCAAAAATCTATGCAGGGCGACCATGGCACAGACCTTGGAACTCGTCGCTAGACAACCGCAGAACACAGCCCAGACCTCAGCAATGGGTGACCGTGGCACACAGCCTGAACGTCAGTGAAGGGCGACTGTGGCACATAGCCCAGAACTCATCGCCAGCCGACCGCGGAACATGGCCCGGACATTGGCACTAGGCGAATGCGGCACACAACTCGGACTTCAGCAAAGGGCTACCATGGCACACAGTCCGAATCTCAGGTAAGGGCGACCACAGCAAAAAGCCCAGAAATCTGTGCAGGGCCACCATGGCACAGAGCTTGGAACTCATCACTAGCCAACCGCGGAACACAGCCTGGACCTCCTCACTAATCGACCGCGGCACACAGGCTGGAACTCTGCACGGGGCGAGCGCAACACACAGCCCAGACCTCGGCACAGGGCAACCACGGCACACAGCCCAAATTTCAGTGAAGGGCGACTGTGTCACACAGCATGAAACTCGTTGCCAGCCGACCAAGGAACACAGCCCAGACCTTACCGTAGGGTTACGGTTGCACACAGCACCGAACCTAACTGAAGCGCGACCGCAGCACACAGCCCAGAATTCTGTGCATGGCGACAGCGGCACAGCCTGGAACTCGTCTCTTGTCGACTGCAAAACACAGCCAGGACCTCAGTGCATGCCGACCACGGAAAACAGGCCCAACCCCGTCGCAGTGCAACCACGGCACACAGCCCGGACCTTGGTGAAGGGCAACCGAGGCACCCAGTCCAAAATTCAGTAAAGGGTGACCACGTCACAAAGCCCAGAAATCGTGGCTAGTCGACCACGGAAAACAGCCCGGACCTCGGTGCAGGTGAAGGTGGCACACAGGCTGGACCTCAGCGCAGGGCAACAGCGGCAGCAGGCCGGACCTCGGCACAGGGCCACCGTGGCACACATGCCAGACCTCGGCACAGGGCGACTGCAGAACACAGGCCGGACATCGGCTCAGGGGGACTGAGGCATAAAGCCCAGAACTCAGTGCAGGGCACCATGGCACATAGCATGGACTTCTTGAGAAGGCTAGCACGGCACACAGCCAGGACCTGGGCAAAGAGGAACCGCGGCACAGAGCCGGGAACAGGTCGCAAGCCAAGGGCGGAACACTGGCCAGACCTCGGCACAGGGTGACCTCGGCACACAGCACAGACCTGGGGAGACGGGGACCTTGGCACACAGCCCGGACTGCAGAACAGGGTGACCGTGGCTCACAGCCCAGACCTCTGAAGAAGGCTACCTCAACACACAGCCCGGACCATAGAACAAGGCGACCATGGCACACAGACCAGACCTCGGCACAGACGGAATGCAGCACAGAGCCCAGAACTTGTTGCAAGCCGAGGGCGGAACTCAGCCTGGACCTTGGCGCAGGGCGACCGCAGCACACAGCCTGAAGCACAGTGAAGAGGGACCAAAGCACACAGCACGAACCTCGGTGCAAGGCAACCCTGGCACACAGCACTGACCTCGGGAGATGGCGACCGTGGCACACAGACCGGACTTCGGCTCAGGGCAACTGTGGCACACAGCCTGGACCTCGGTGCAAGGCTATGACGGCACCCAGCCCGAACATCGGCACAAGGCTAACATGGCACACAGCCCGAACCTTGGCGCAGTGCGACCACGACACATAGCCCGGCCCTCAAAGAAGGGTGACCACGGCACACAGACCATAAATCAGTGCAGGGCGACTGTGGCACAGAGCTCAGAACTCGTCGCTAGCCGACGGCGGAACACATCCCGGACCTTGGCATAGGGTGACCACAGTGCACAGACAGGACCTCGGTGCAGGGTGACCGTGGCACACAGCATGGACCTCAGCGTATGGCAACAGTGGCACATAGCCCAAACCTCAGTGAAGGGCCACTGTGGCACACAGCCCAAAAATCTATGCAGGGCGACCATGGCACAGACCTTGGAACTCGTCGCTAGCCAACTGCGGAACACAGCCTGGTCCTCAGCAATGGGCAACCGTGGTACACAGCCCAGACCTCGGCGCAGGGCAACCACGGCACACAGCCTGAAGGTCAGTGAAGGGTGACTGCGGCACACATCCAGTAACTCATTTCTAGCCGACTGCGGATCACAGCCTGGATTTCGGCACAGGGCGAGCAGCGAACACAGGCCGGACTGAGGCACAGGACGACTGCGGCACACATCAAGGACATCGAGCAGGGTGACCGTTTAAAACAGCCTGAACCTCAGTGAAGAGTGACTGCGGCCCACAGCCTGAAACTCAGTGAAGGGAGACCGCAGCACACATCCCTGACCTCGATGTAGGGCAACTCTGGCACACAGCACGGAACTTGGCGCAGGGCGATCGCGGCACACAGCCCGCACCTCAGTGAGGGGCGAACGCGGCACATAGCATGGAACTCGTCACTAGCCGACCGCAAAACACAGCTTGGACTTCGGCGCAGGGTGACCATGGAACACAGGCCGTATTTCGATGCAGGGCGACCGTGGCACACATGCCGAATCTCAGTGAAGGGCAACCGTGGCACACCTCCTGGGCATTAAGGCAAGGCGCCCCTGGAACACAGCACGGATTTCAGCAGATTTTCACTGCGGCACACATCCAGGATCTCATCGCAGTGTGACCGTGGCACACAGGTCGGACCTCAGCTCAGGGCGACCACGGCACACAGCCCGGACTTCGGTGCAGGGCGACCGTGGAACACAGCCTGGAACTCGGCACAGAGGGAACGTGGCACAGAGCCCGAAACTCATTGCAAGCCAAGGGCAGACCGCAGCTGGGAACTCAGTGCATGGTGACCACAGCACACAGCCAGAACCACAGTGAAGAGCGACCGAGGCACAAAGCACGGACCTCGGTGCAGGGTGACCCTGGCACACAGCACCAACCTTGGAACATGGTGGCTGTGGCACACAGACCGGACATCAGCTGAGAGCAACTGTGGCACAGAACACGGACCTCGGTACAAGGCTGCGACAGCACACAGCCCGAACCTCAGCACAAGGGTAACATGGCACACAGCCTGAACCTCGGCGCAGTGCAACCGCAGCACATAGCCCGGTCCTCAATGAAGGGCGACCGCAGCACACAGCCCGGTCCTCGGCACAAGGCTACCACAGCACACAGCCCGGAACTCAGTTGAAGGCTACCATGGCACACAGACCGGACCTCGGCACAGGGCAACTGTGGCACACAGCCCGACCTTCAGTGAAAGGAGACCGCGGCACACAGCCTGGAAATCTGTGCAGGCTGACCCAGGTACAGAGCTCGGAACTCATCGCTAGCCGATCGCAGAACACAGCCCGGGCTTCAGCGTAGGGCGACCATGGCAAAGAGGACAGAACTCATCTCCAGCCAATGGTGGAAAACATCCCGGATCTCGGCACAGGGCTACCGCGGCACACAAGCCAGACCTCAGCACAGGGTGACCACGGCACACAGGCCGGACCTCGGTGTAAGGTGACCGCGGCACACAGCCTGAAACTCAATGAAGGGCCACCGCAGCACACAGCCCAAAAATTTATGCAGAGTGACCGTGGCACAGAGCTTGGAACTCGTCACTAGCCAACCGCAGAACACACCCCGTACCTCGGCACTGGGCGACCGCGGCGCACAGGCCGGAACTCTGTGCGGGATGACCGCGGCACACAGCCCAGACCTCAGCGCACGGTGACCGCGGCACACAGCTGGAAAGTCAGTGAAGGGTGACTGTGGCACACAGCCTGGTACTCTTCACGAACCGATGTGGATCTTGGCCCGGATATTGGCGTAGGCGACCGTGGCACACAACTCGGACATCAGCGCAGGGCTACCGCGGCACACAGCCCGAACCTCAGTGAAGGGCAACCACAGCACACAGCCCAGAAATCTGTGCAGGACAATAGTGGCGCAAAGCCTGGAACTCGTCGCTAGTCGACTGCAAAACACAGCCAAGACCTCAGCGCAAGGCGACCACGGAAAACAGGTCGGACCTCGTCTCAGGGCGACCACGGCACACAGCCCGGATCTCAGCGAAGGGCGACTGAGACACACAACCCAAAACTCAGTGAAGGGCGACCACGTCACACATCCCGGAACTCATCGCTAGCCGACTGCAGAACACAGCCTGGACCACGGAGCAGTGTGACCGTGGCACATAGGCCGGACCTTGGTGCAGGGTGACCATGGCACAGAGGCCGGACTTCGGCGCAGGGCACCGGCGGCACACAGGCCGGACATCGGCACAGGGCCACAGTGGCACACAGGCCGGAACTCGTTGCAGGGCGACCGAGGCACACAGCCCGAAACTCAGTGAAGGGCGACTGCATCACACAACCCGGAACTCGTTGCTAGCCGACCACAGAACACAGCCTGGACCACAGAGCAGGGTCACTGTGGCACTCTGACTGGACCTCAGCGCAGGGTGACAGCAGCACTTAGGCCGGACCTCGGCGCAGTGTGACCATGGCACAGAGGCCAGACCTTAGTGCAGGGCGACCGAAGCACACAGGCCGGACCTCTGCACAGGGCCATGATGGCACACAGGCCGGACCTCAGTGCATGGCGACTGCGGAACACAGGCCGGACATCAGCTCAGGGCGACTGCGGCATACAGCCCGGACCTCAGCGCAGGCGACCATGGCACACAGCCTGGACTTCTTGAGAAGGCTACCGCGGCACACAGCCTGGACCTTGGCACAGAGGAACTGCAGCACAGAGAGGGGAACAGGTCACAAGACGAGGATGGAACACAGGCCGGACCTCGGCACAGGGCGACCGTGGCACACAGCCCAGACCTCTGCAGAAGGCTACCTCGGCACACAGCCTGGACCTCGGGAAAGGGCGACTGTGGGACACAGCCCGGACCTCGGCACAGAGTGAATGCAGCCCAGAGACCGGAACTTGTCACAAGCCGAGGGCCAAAAACAGCCTGGACTCGGTTTAGGGCAACTGTGGCACAGAGCCCAAACCACATTGAAGAGCGACCAAGGCACACAGCATGGACTTCAGCGCAGGGCGACCCTGGCACAAAGCACCGACCTCAGGACATGGCGACCGTGGCACACGGAATGGACATCAGCGCAGGGCAACCGTGGCACACAGCCCGACCTTGGCACAAGGCTACCGTGTCACACAGCCCAGAACTCGGTTCAAGGCTATCATGGCACACAGTTCGGACCTGGGAACAGGGTGACCGCTGCACACGGCCCAAACCTCAGTGAAGAGCGACCGCGGCACACAGCCCAAAAATCTGTCCAGCGCCACCGTGACACAGAGCTTGGAACTTGTCGCTAGCCAACTGTGGAACATAGCCTGGACCTCTGCACTGGGCGACCCCGGCACTCAGGCCGGACCTCTGCGTGGGGCGAGCACGGACACAGCCCGGAAATATGTGCAGGGCGACCAGGTTACAGAGCTCGGAATTTGTCACTAGCTGACCGCAGAAGACAGCCCGGATCTCGGCGCAGGTCGACCATGGCAAATAGAATGGAACTCATCTCCAGCCGAAGGCGGAACACAGCCCGGACCTCGGCACAGTGCGACCGCGGCACACAGGCCGGACCTCGTTGCAGGGTGACCGCAGCACACAGCATGGAACTTGGCTCAGGGCGACCGCGGCACCCAGCCTGAACCTCAGTTAAGGGTGACCATGGCACACAGCCCAAAAATTTGTGAGAGCCACCATGGCACAGAGCTCGGAACTCGTCGCTAGCCAACTGCGGAACACAGCCCGGACTTCCACAGTGGGCTACCACGGCACACAAGCTGGACCTCTGTGCGGGGCGAGCGCAGCACACAGACCATACCTTTGCGCAGGGTGACTGTGGCACACAGGCCGAATTTCAGTGAAGGGCGACAGTGGCACACAGCGCGGAACTTGTCGCCAGCCGACCGAGGAACACAGCACGGACTTTAGCGCAGGGCTACCGTGGCACACAGCCCGAACCTCAGTGAAGGGCAACCGCAGCACACAGCCCAGAAATCTGTGCAGGGCGACAGCGGCACAGAGCGTGGAACTCGTCACTAGTCGACTCTGAAACACAGCCAGGACCTCGGTGCAGGGCGACCATGGAAAACAGGCCGGACCTCGTTGCAGGGCAACCATGGCACACAGCCCGGACCTCAGTGAATGGCAACTAGGGCATACAGCCCGAAACTCAGTGAAGGGCGACTGCGTCACACAGCATGGAGCTCATCGCTAGCCAACCGTGGAACACAGCCTGGACCTCAACACAGGGTAAAGGTGGCACACAGGATGGACTTGAGCACAGGGTGACAGCAGCACACAGGCCGTACCTCGGCGCAGTGCGACCATAGGACACAGGCCGGACCTCGGGGCAGGGCGACTGCGGAACACAGTCCAGATTTTGGCTCAGGCCGACCAGGGCAAGAGCCCGGAACTCGGCTGAGGGTGACTGCGGCACACAACCTGAACTTCAGTGAAGAGCAACTGAGGCACACAGCATGGCCCTTGGCACAGGGTGACCCTGGCACACATCATGGACCTCAGGTAATGGCGACCACAGCACACAGCCTGGACACCAGCGCAGGGTGACTGCAAAACACAGCCCGGACCTTGGAGCAAGGCTACCACAGCACACAGCCCCAACCTCGGCGCAGGTTGCCCACAGCACACAGCCCGAACCTCAGTGAAGGTTGACTGCAGCACACAGCCTGGACTTCTGTGCAGGGCGACTGGGGTACAGAGCTTGGAATTCATTGCTAGCTGATGGCGGAACACATCACGGACCTCGGCACAAGTCATCCGCCACACACATCATGGACCTCGGCATAGGGCGACTGCGGCACACAACCCGAACTTTAGTTAAGGGTGACTGCGGCACACAGCCCAAAAATCTATGCAGGGTGACCATGGCACCGAGCTTGGAACTCGTTGTTAGCCAACCACGGAACCTCGGCACTGGGCTACCCCAGCACACAGCCCAAACATAAGTGAAGGGTGACTGTGACACATAGCCTGGAACTCGTCGACAGCTGACCACGGAACACGGGCTGGACATTGGCGCAGGGCGACCGAGGCACACAACTCGGATATCAGACCAGGGCTACCGCGTCACACAGTCCGAACCTCAGTGAAGGGCGACCACAGCACACAGGCCATCAATCTGTTCAGGACTACTGTGGCACAGAGCCTGGAACTCGTCTCTAGCTGACTGCGAAACACAGCCAGGACCTCGGCGCAGGGCGATCACAGAAAACAGGCCGGACTTCATCGCAGGGTGACCACGGCACACAGCCCGGACCTTGGCGAAGGGTGACCGAGGCACACAGCCCCAAACTCAGTGAAGGGCAACCACGTCACACCACCCAGAACTCGTCACTAGCTGACCGCAGAACACAGCCTGGACCACAGAGCAGGGTGACTTGGCACTCATGCCAGACATCAGCGCAGGGTGACAGCGGCACTTAGGCCAGAACGTGGCGCAGGGTGACCGTGGCACAGAGGCCGGACTTCGGCACAGGGCGACCGCGGCACACAGGCCGGACCTCGGCACAGGGCCACCGTGGCACACAGGCTGGACCTCGGCACAGGGCGACTGCGGAACACAGGCCGGACATTGGCTCAGGGTGACCGCAGCACACAGCCTGAACCTCAGAACAAGGCTACCTCGGCACACAGCCTGGCCCTCGGAACAGGGCAACCGTGGCACACAGNCAGGCTGGACCTCGGCACAGGGCGACTGCGGAACACAGGCCGGACATTGGCTCAGGGTGACCGCAGCACACAGCCTGAACCTCAGAACAAGGCTACCTCGGCACACAGCCTGGCCCTCGGAACAGGGCAACCGTGGCACACAGCCCGGACCTCGGCACAGAGGGAATGAGGCACTGAGCCTGGAACTTGTCGCAAGCCGAGGGCGGAACACAGCCTGGACTCATTGGAGGGCGATTGCGACACACAGCCCGAACGACAGTGTAGCGCGACCGAGGCACACAGCACGGACCTCGGGCAGGGTGAACCTGGCACACAGCATGGACCTCGGAAGATGGCGACCGTGGCACACAGACCGGACATCAGCACAGGTCAACTGCGAAACACAGCCCGGACTTCCGTGCAAGGCTACCGCGGTACACAGCCCTGAACTCGGTTCAAGGCTACCGTGGCACACAGACCAGACCTCTGCACAGGGTGACCACAGCACACAGCCCGAACCTCACTGAAGGGAGACGGTGGCACACAGCCCGGAAATCTGTGCATGGTGACTGGGATACAGAGCTCGGAACTTGTCGCTAGCCGACCACGGAACACAGCCAAGACTTCAGCACAGGGTGAGCTTGGCAAACACGACGGAACTCGTCTCCAGCCGATGGCGGTACACAGCCCTGACCTCTGGAAAAGGCTACCATGACACACAGCCCGGACTTTGGCAAAGAGGAACTGTGCCACAGAGCCGGGAACAGGTCGCAAGCCGAGGGCAGAACAGAGGCTGGGCGTCAGCACAGGGCGACCGCGGCACACAGCCCGAACGTCAGTGAAGGGCGACTGTGGCACACAGCCTGGAACTCATCACTAGCCAACCACAGAACACAGCCTGGACATCAGCGCAGGGCGATTATGGCACACNGCACAGGGCGACCGCGGCACACAGCCCGAACGTCAGTGAAGGGCGACTGTGGCACACAGCCTGGAACTCATCACTAGCCAACCACAGAACACAGCCTGGACATCAGCGCAGGGCGATTATGGCACACAACTCGGACATCGGCACAGGGCTACTGCAGCACACAGCCCGAACCTCAGAGAAGGGCGATCACAGTACACAGCACAAAATCTGTGCAGGACAACAGTGACACAGAGCCTGGAACTCATCGCTAGTCCACTGCGAAACACCGCCAGGACCTCGGCGCAGGGCGACCATGGCCCACAGTCCGGACCTCGGTGAAGGACGACCGAGCCACACAGCCTGAAACTCAGTGAAGGGTGACTATGTCACAGAGCCTGGAACTCGTCGCTAGCTGACCACAGAACACAGCCAGACCACAGAGCAGGGTGACCGTGGCACTCAGGTTGGACCTTGGAGCAGGGTGACTGTGGCACAGAGGTCAGACCTCGGTGCAGGGCGACCATGGCACACAGGCTTGACCTCGACACAGGGCTACTGTGGCACACAGGCTGGACCTCGGCCCAGGGCGACTGAGGAACACAGGCCGGATATCTGCTCAGGGCGACCATGGCATACAGCCCGTAACTCAGCACAGGGGACCGTGGTACACAGCTCAGACTTCTTGAGAAGGCTACCGCGGCACACATCCTGTATATTGGCAAAGAGGAACCGTGGCACAAAGTTGGGAACAGGTCGCAAGCCGAGGGCGGAACACAGGCCGGACCTCGTCACAGGGTGACCACAGCACACAGCCCGGACCTGGAAAGATGGCGACCTTGGCACACAGTCCGGACCTCGGAACAGGGCGACAGCGGCAAACAGCATGGACGTCTGCAGAAGGCTACCACGGCACACAGCCAGGACCTCGGAACAGGGTGACAATGGCACACAGACCGGACTTCTTTAGAAGGCTACCACGGCACACAGCCCGGACCTTGGCAAAGAGGAACCACAGCACAGAGCCGGGAACAGGCCGCAAGCCGAGGGCGGAACACAGGCCGGACCTCGGCAAAGGGTGACCCTAGCACAGCCTGGACCTGGGGAGATGGAGACTTCGGCACACAGCCCGAACCTCTGCAGAAGGCTACCTCGGCACACAGCCCAGAAATCTGTGCAGGGCGACAGGGGTACAGAACTGAGAACTTTTCACTAGCCGACTGCGGAACACAGCATGGAACACGGCGCAGGGTGAGCATGTCAAACAGGACAGAACTCGTCTCCAGCTGACAGCGGAACACAGCCCGGACCTCGGCACAAGGCGACCGTGGCACACATGCTGGACCGCGGTTCAGGTTGACCGCGGCACACGGCATGGACCTCATCTCAGGGTGAGCGCGGCACACAGCCCGAACCTCAGTGAAGGCCGAAAACGTCACACAGCCTGGAACTCATTGCTAGCTGACCGCGGAATACTGTCCGGACCTTGGAGCAGGGTGACCGTGACACTCAGGCCGGACCTCAGTGCAGGGCGACAGCAGCACAGAGGCTGGACCTCTCGCAGGGTGACCGCGGCACACAGCCCAGAAATCTGTTCAGGACCACACTGGCACAGAGCCTGGAACACATCGCTAGTCGACTGCGAAACACATCCAAGACCTCAGCGCAGGGCGACCACAGAAAACAGGCCGAACCTCGGCGAAGGGCGACCGAGGCACACAGTCCGAAACTCAGTGAAGGGTGACCGCATCACACAGCCCGGAACGCATCGCTAGCCGACCGTAGAACACAGCCTGGACAACGGAGCAGAATGAACGTGGCACTCAGGCCAGACTTCAGCGCAGGGTGACAGCGGCATTTAGGCCAGACTTCGGCGCAGGGTGACCGTGTCACAGAGGCCAGACCTTGGCACAGGGGGACCGCGGCACACAGGCCGGACCTAGGGACAGGGCCACTGTGGCACACAGGCTGGACCTCAGCCCAGGACGTCTGCAGAACACAGGCCGGACATCGGCTCAGGGCGACCGCAGCATACAGCCCAGACCTCAGTGCAGGGGACCAAGGCACAAGGCCTGGAATTCTTGAGAAGGCTACCGTGGCACACAGCCTGGAACTCGTTGCTAGCTGACCGCGGAACACAGTCCGGACCTCAGAGCAGGGTGACCGTGACACTAAGGCCAGACTTCAGTGCAGGGCGACAGCGACACATAGGCTGGACCTCGGCACAGGGCGTCTGCGGAACACAGGCCAGACATCATCTCAGGGCGACCGCGACTCACAGCCCGGACCTCAGCGCAGGGGGACCATGAAAACAGCCCTCTGGAGAAAGCTACTGTGGCACACAGCGCGGACCTTGGCAAAGAGGGACCGCGGCACAGAGCCGGGAACAGGTCACCCGAGGTTGGAACACAGGTCGGACCTGGGCACAGGGTGACCGCAGCACAAAGCCCGGACCTGGGGAGATGGCTACCACGGCACACAGCCCGGACCTCAGAACAGGGCGACCACGGCACACAGCTTGGACCTCTACAGATGGCTACCTCGGCACAGAGCCCGGACCTCGGCACAGAGGGAACACGGCACAGAGCCCGGAACTCGTTGCAAGCCCAGTGCGGAACACAGCCTGGACCTCAGCACAGAGCGTCCATGTCACACAGCCTGGAACTCGTTGCTAGTCAACCATGGAACATAGTCTGGACCTCCGAGCAGGGTGACCGTGACACTCAGGCCAAACCTCAGTGCAGTGCGACAGCTGCACAGAGGCCAGACCTCAGCGCAGCTCCACTGTGGCAAACAGGTCGGACCTCGGCGCAGGGCAATTGCGGAACACAGGCTGCACATCGGCTCAGGGCCACCACGGCATACAGCCCGGACCTCAGTGCAGGCGACTGTGGCACACCGCCCGGACTTCTTGAGAAGGCTACCATGGTACACAGCCCGGACCTTGGCAATAGGGACCGTGGCATAGAGAAGGGAACAGGTCGCAAACCAAGGGTGGGACACAGGCCGAACCTCATCACAGGGCTACCACGGCACACAGCCCGGACCTGGGGAGATGGCGACCTGGGCACACAGCCCGGACCTCAGAACTGGGTGACCACGGCACACAGCTCAGACCTCTACAGAAGGCTACCTCAGCACACAGCCCGGACTTCGGGACAGGGTGACTGGCACACAGCCCAGACCTCGGCACAGAGGGAACGTGGCACAGAGCCCGAACTCGTTGCAAGCTGAGTGCGGAACACAGCCTGGACCTCAGCGCAGAGCAACCGCGGCACACAGGCTGAACCACAGTGAAGAGCAACCGAGGCACACAGCACAGACATCGGCACAAGGCGACCCTGGCACACAGCACCAATCTTGGGAGACAGCGACCATGGCACACAGACTGGACATCGGACCAGGGCAACTGCGGCACACAGCCCGGACCTCAGTGCAAGGCTACCGCAGCACAGAGCCTGGACCTCGGCGCAAGGCTAACATGGCACACAGCCTGAAACTTGGCACAGTGCGACCGTGTAACACAGCCCGATCCTCAGTGAAAGGCGACTGCAGGACACAGCTCAGACCTCAGCACAAGGCTACCGTGGCACACAGACCAGACCTCGGCACAGGGCGACCGCGGCAGAAAGCCTGAACCTCAGTGAAGGGACACCGCGGGACACAGCCAGGAAATCTGTGCAGGGAGACTGGGGTACAGAACTCGGAACTCGTTGCTAGCCGACCGTGGAAAACAGCATGGAACTCGGCGCAGGGTGACCACGGCACACAGCCCAGACATCAATAGAAGGCTACCGTGGCACACAGCCCAAAACTCAGTGAAGGGCAACCACGTCACACAAAATGGAACTCGTTGCTAGCCTACCGCGTTACACTCTCCGGACCACGGAGCAGTGTGACCGTGGCACACAGGCCGGACCTCAGCACAGGGCGACAGCGGCACATAGGCCGGACCTCGGCGCAAGGCGACTGTGGCACACAGGCCGGATATAGGCTCAAGGTGACCGAGGAACACAGCCCGGAACTCAGTGCAGGGAGACTGCGGCACACAGCCCGGACATCTGGAGCAGGCTACGATGGCTCTCAGCCCAGATCATGGCAAAGAGAAACTATGGCAAGGAGCCGGGAACAGGTGGCAAGCGGAGGGTGAAAAACAGGCCGGAATTGAGCGCAGGGCGACCGCGGCACAGGGGCCGGACCTCGGCGTAGGGCGACTGTGGCACACAGGCTGGAACTCGGCATAGGGTGATTGCGGAACACAGGTCGAATATCAGCTCAGGATGATCGATGCATACAGCCCAGAACTCAGCACAGGGGGACCGTGGCACACAACCTGGATATCTGGAAAANCAGGGGCCGGACCTCGGCGTAGGGCGACTGTGGCACACAGGCTGGAACTCGGCATAGGGTGATTGCGGAACACAGGTCGAATATCAGCTCAGGATGATCGATGCATACAGCCCAGAACTCAGCACAGGGGGACCGTGGCACACAACCTGGATATCTGGAAAAGCCTACCGTGACACAAGGCCGGACCTTGGCAAAGAGGAAACATGGCACAGAGCCGGGAACTGGTCACTAGCCGAGGGCGGAACACAGGCCAGAGCTTGGCACAGGGCGATTGCGGCACACAGCCTGGACCTGGGGAGATGGCGACCGTGGCACACAGACCGTTCCTCAGAACAAGGCTACCGCGGCCCACAGCCTGGACCTCTGCAGAGACTACCTCGGGACACAGCCCTGACCTCAGAACAGGGCGACCGTGGCACACAGCATGGACCTCAGCACAGAGAGAATGCGGCAGAGCCAGGAACTCGTTGCAAGCCAAGGGCAGAACGCAGCCTGGACCTCGGCGCAGGGTGACCGCAGCACACAGCCCGAACAACAGTGAAGGGAGACCGTGGCACATAGCCCGGAAATCATTGCAGATCGACTGAGGTACAGAGCTCAGAACTCCTCGCTAGCCGACCGCGGAACACAGCCAGGACCTTGGTGTAAGGTGACCATGGCAAACAGGATGGAACTCGTCTCCAGCCGATGGCGGAACACATCCCAGACCTCAGCACAGGGAGACCGTGGCACACAGGACAGACCTCGGCAGAGGGTGACCGCGGCACACAGCATGGACCTCGGCGTAGGACTACCATGGCACACAACCCTAACCTCAGTGAAGGGCCACCGTGGCACACAGCACAAAATCTATGCAGGGCGATCGTGGCACAGAACTTGGATCTCGTCGCTAGTCAACCACGAAACACAGCCCAGACCTCGGCACTGAGTGACCGCGGGGCACATGCCGGACCTTTGTGCGGGGTGACCATGGCACACAGCACAGAACTTGGTGCAGGGCGACTGCGGAACACGGCCTGGACATTGGCGCAGGGCGACCACGGCACACAACTCAGACATCAGCGCAGGGCTACCGTGACACACAGCCCAAACCTCAGTGAAGGGTGACCACAGCACACAGCCCAGAAATCTGTGCATGATGACACTGGCACA
>SJYV01055109.1:0-14498 GCA_006410875.1 Neotragus pygmaeus
AGCAGAGAGGTTTGACCTGAGACACCCTTGTCACACCCAGGGCCGGGAATTAGCAGTAATTATTGGCACAACAAATGAAAAAAACTTTCACCAACATAATTCCTAACCAACCCACTATACTAATAATTTATAACTTCCTGAAAGAATTTGCCTTTAGTAAGTCTAAAACATCTCATGCCTCTCATGATCGGGAGGCTATAAACCATCACATGCGGCCAGATGAACCTATACAGGTGGGCTAGATAACCTTCAGTCGAAACACTCTTGTCATGCCCAGGAATTTCTATTGCCTTGGAGCTGCACGTTTACTCCTTCTCCGAGAGAAATGGTTATGGGGGAGAGCCCCCCGTAAAGTACTCTGGTTTGGGGATAGATGCTCGGGAACAGGGGATTTCCTGAGGCTTGATCACGCCTTTGCGTATGCCAAGCTTCCTTCCTCGTGGCCTTTGCCACGGGCGGNGAGACACTCTTGTCATGCCCAGGAATTTCTATTGCCTTGGAGCTGCACGTTTACTCCTTCTCCGAGAGAAATGGTTATGGGGGAGAGCCCCCCGTAAAGTACTCTGGTTTTGGGATAGATGCTCGGGAACAGGGGATTTCCTGAGGCTTGACACGCCTTTGCGTATGCCAAGCTTCCTTCCTCGTGGCCTTTGCCACGGGCGGAGTTCCTCACACTGGCCCCCGGCAGATATTTAGTAGTTATCAGCAGATAGGTAGTGTGTGAAGCCATTCAACTGGACAAGTGAGATAAAAGATTAAGATGGGGTGTCTAGTGAATGCTTACTATGTTGTAGGCCTGGAGGTAGAGCAATGACAAGACGGAAAAATCCTTCCATTCAGGCAGCTTACGTTTTAGGGAGAGAGACACAGGAAACAAAGTATGATGTCAGGTTCTATCCATGAGGTAAATAAAGCAGGCTCAGCGGGGAGGAGGGATGAAGGCTGGCCAGGCAGCCCTGGAAGAGTCTGTGTCCCGAAGTGACATGAAGTGAGTTACGTGGCTCAGACAGTAAAGCATCTGCCTGCAGTGCGGAAGACCTGGGTTTGACCCCCGGGTGGGGAAGATCCCCTGGAGAAGGAAATGGCAACCCACTCCAGTATTCTTGCCTGGAGAATTCCATGGACAGAGGAGCCTGGTGGGCTACAGTCCATGGGGTCGCAAAAACTCGGTCGGGCACACCTGAGCGACTAAGCTCCCATTTCGGGAAGAGGTAGAGCTGTGGGGTCTGGAGGTTATGGTCACTTGGGAGGTGCTGTGACAGTCCAGGCAGGGGTGATGGAAGCCTGGACTGGGTTCCAGCGGGGCCATTCCCAGGAATGAATCCTGTATGACGCGGCTCCTGATTGGCTCTGGGTAGAAAGGGATCAGAGGAAAGTAGGAGGTGGCGACCTGGGAGTAGCCACGGAGCTTGTTCCGCTCCGATGACTTGTGGTTTTCCATAATCTCTTGAGAGAAGGGAAAGTGAAAGTTGCTCAGTCATGTCCGACTCTCCATGACCTCATGGACTATACAGACCATGGAATTCTCCAGGCCAGAACGCTAGAGTGGATAGCCTTTCCCTCCAGGGGATCTTCCCAACCCGGGGATCGAACCCAGGTCTCCCGCATTGCAGGGGGGATTCTTTACCAGGTGAGCCACCAGGGGAGGCCCTGGTGAGAGAAGGGAAGTAACTGTCATTGTGATGTTGAAGTTTATTGATCACCTACTTCATACCCGCCCTGAGCTCAGTGGTTTACACGTAATTGACTATGTAACCCTCACAGCCTCGGAGGCCCGTCCTGTTATAAATCTCATTTTTGTTGGGAGGCTGGCTGTGGTCCTGGAGTTGCCTGTGGTGGAGGCGGGGTAGCAGCCGGCCTCATCCTCTGTGCCACACCGCCTCCCGCTGGCGCTGGCCAGGTTCTGTGAGGACTGCTTGCCTTTGTGATCCAGGTAGGCGTGCCTGTTCACCCTTTTTTTTTGCAGTTTTTTTTGTGAAGAAGTAAAGAACAACAAGTAAATGCATTAATTAAAGGTTTACCAGACTGGAAAGTAATTATAAGAAGGTTCCTGGATTAGAGTTCTCAGTACACATAGAAATGCCTTGGTTACAGATGTCCAAGTACTTTGTCAAACGGCACTTGTGATGGGTTCTACCAGGTGGCCTTATCTTTTGATGTGAGCAGATTTTTGAGTGGAGGGGGAGTCATGGAGTTGTGGGAAGGGG
Source organism: Neotragus pygmaeus (assembly GCA_006410875.1). Taxonomy (NCBI): domain Eukaryota; kingdom Metazoa; phylum Chordata; class Mammalia; order Artiodactyla; family Bovidae; genus Neotragus; species Neotragus pygmaeus. The sequence goes on from SJYV01055109.1 coordinate 2,208, forward strand.
AGGGGAGGTGGCCTTTGTGCAGACGGAGGATAGCAGGGGCGGCCCCTTGATTGAAGCGTGGGTGCTGGGAGCGGGGGCCCCATGTGATGGCGCATGCACCGTAGGCCTCTGCGCAGGAGGGTTTTTTTTTTTTTTGGTTAGGAGAGGCAGTTGAGAGTCCTCCAGTGCTGCTGAGAGGACAGGGACAGAATCTGAGTGATGCTTGGAAAAGGTGGGGTTTGTTGTGCCGACTGGAGTGGACAAAGCCAAAGGCAGATGTGCCTGGGATCCTGGGTTCCTGAAACAGAGAAGTGGATGACCACTCCCATTTTGTGAGTGGACGGACTGAAAGTCAGGGTTTGAAAGGACTCACCCTCCTTCTGAGCAAGTTGGTGTAGGGTGGTTTTCCAAAACTTTCGTTTCCCCAGGTTTCTTATTTGTTAATGCTGCGAAAGCAAAGCATTTTCATTATGAATTTTAACAAAGAGGTGTGTGTGTGTTTAGTGAAACTGTTAATCTGATATATTTAGTACACCTACCAGTGATTGGTTTTCTCATGATGCTAATTTAACATTAACTACCCTGTTGATCAATATTTCTTAGTAGTTGTATCTGCAGTAGGCAACAGTAATAGCCTAACTCAGTACAAATGGAGGACCTGAATCTTAACTCTGTCTAGCGTAAGTCCTAATCAGCCTTCTGAAAATTCAGAGTACGTTGTATACCAGAGTACTTCCTTTAAGTTGAAATGTAACAATTTTGCTTGCTTAATGCCATCACATCTTTCTTTTCCTTTGACTTTTTTATTTTTTAGATTTTGACATTTTAATTTCTTTTGAATACAAGTCACTTTTTGCAGGCTAGGAGGCAGATCAAGCTAAGGCAGTCCAGTCCTCTAGAGATCCAGGCCAATTCTTAAAATCTTCAGCAGAATGACATTAATACAAGGTGCTAACAACAGGATTATAAACTCTAAATATAAACAAAATTGCGTGAAATGTTTTATATGCAGTTTTAAAGTTTCCATTCTTCGTATATGAATATAAGCACTCAGTTTCTTTGTTGTGTTGGTGGTGTGTCTGTCCACAGCTCTTAACTGACTTTTAACAACAGGGATTCTCAACTCTCTAGTTCTAGACGAGTGTTAGCAAGTCCTCGAATGGCCACAGTTGTTAGTTAACGTTTTGTCAAAATGAGCGTTTGCTTTGAACAAATCTCAAAGGAGTCAGTGATATGCCAAATGACTGGAACTATTTGCTTTTTTGAAGAGGGACGTTGAATGAGTAGACATATGTTAGTTAAGACTTTTCCAGCATTGCTGTTTAAAAACTTCAATTGTAAAATCATCTTTTCCCTGAGCCACACTGGGAAACTTGGCTGCCTTGCTGTCTCAGCTCTGTCAGTTAGCCTGGAATCCAAAAGAAACTAGCCCAATATTGATCTTTTACTGTAAATTGCAGTGGCCTCTTGTCCTTTAGTCTTAACTATTGAGTGATAGTCTTAAGTTTGGTTACTTTAAAGTGGTATCTCTTGTTTATGTTAGTGTGGTGTGAGACAGAATCCTCCAATTAGACGAATTTCTACTTTACGAAGGCTCTGAGAAGTCCTGCAGAGAAAAAATAAATTAACTTTGTCCAACTATTTGAACAGAACCAACCATTCCTTCGTGTGTGAGACGTAAACAGAATCCACAGAACTAATGAAGCGACCTCTAACATCCTTCTCTAGTTAATTCTCTGACGTGTATGTTGGTATTTGGAGGGGCTTTTCCTGGGTTCACAGTTGGATTTGTGCAGGAACACCTGCTGTGATGAAACTGAATTGGAATGCTCTGGGAACATGGACAGGTTAGATGACATGAGGAATTATGTGGAAACAGCCTGCTTCAGTCATTCTGATTCCAGTTGAAAACGATGAGAGCAAAAAGCACACAAATAAGTTTTGAAGATAGACACTCAAATTTAATAATAAATGTAAAAAGCTAGCGGAATGCAGGTATTGGACTAGAAGAGGACTTTTGCCATAATTTTTTTGAAGCCCACTGGAAAGAAGGTCATTTATTATTACGTTTGTAAAGACACTTGAGAAATATTCAGAACAATGACTGAGAGGGAAAATGGTTGAATCATAAGGGCCATTTTTTGAGCAAAGTTCACTGTTAATGTTAATTCTGATTTTGATATTTCACAAAAACATTGTATTTTGGTGAGAGGACCTTATTACCCTGTAGTAGATTTTCTTTCATGTTTTAGGGAGGCCCCAAGTATATTTTCTTATGCACATTCCGATAGAGAATGGAAATATTAAGAGCAGTGTGAATTTTAAGACTAAATAACCTCAACATTGCTGAGCACTGGTGTGCCTGGGGGCAGAGTGGCTTGCCTGAGATCCTAGAGACTGTGCAGAAGCTGTTCCAGTTCATTGGGTCAAAAATCCACTGTTTGCGAAAAGCTAAATACGGATTTGCACGATTGACGGTAATGGCTTCAATTTTGAAAGATAGTGGTATCAGAGAGCACTTCCAGTTGGTGGGGTAATTTGAGATTCGCCCATGCTCAGAGGGCTAAACTATCCTGCTACTTTTGCTACTTCATCACCCCATTTTAAAAGTAGGGAGCTGGGGGCAGGGAGGCCTGTTGAGAAGGTGAAGGAATGTCAGTCGGAGAGTAAATGACACTAAGCCTGTGAAGTCACTCCTTAACTACTCCTGAAGGTTAACTGTTCTTTAGAAGCCGGTCAGTGTGGAGAGGCTGAACTGGGGGCTTCTGGTGTGTGTGTGAGCGCGCGCATGTTTGTGTGTGCACACGTGGGTGTGTGAGCACACGTGCGTGTGTGAGATGAAGAGGAGAACAGGAGAACAGGAAAAAAGGTGTGGAAACCAGAAAGCTAGCGGTAAATCCTAAAACTTGGAGTCCTGGGGAAGATTTGACTCTTTTAAACTGTTCTGCTCACTTAAAAATAGTAAAATTATACCATTATTCTTTCAGTATAGGAGGAGATAAAAATACAGTTTTTCTAAATTGGAAAATTTGCTGTAATCTTGCTGCTAATGACTGATTTCTTCCAACACTTGCAAGGCAGTTTTTGCTGTGATAGGTTGATAAAGGAAACAAAATCAAGAACATATTGGAAGTTCTCAGAGAAAATTACAGTTTAGGTATATGTTGGGGGTGGATAGTTAGACATTTTAATTGAAATAAAACAGTTTTATACTAATAAGGGATCACTGTGGGTGTACATTTGTAGTGCATCTGCTCTTGAGCATTTAAGTAGGGTTAAATGTATGTTAATGCTTTTGCAAGAAAATTATTTTTGATAACATCCGACTAAGGAAACTGGCTTAGGGAATTGGTGTTTTAAACAATAGAGATATTATACTTGCATTTGAGGAATGAATCAGGATTCTTTGTACTGCTTTAAAAATTTCAAAGAGTTGAGAGTTTTTTTGGTGTGTTCCTTTCCAGTGGTAAGGAAAGTTAACAGGAATTAACACAACAGATGAATTAGCAAGAATTAATACAAGCTTACACATCTGCAGAATGACCGCAGTCTACTGTGTATACCTCCACACACCATTTTTAATGACCTAATTTTGATTTTATGGAAGACTGCTAATGATTTATTCTCTCCAATTGAAAATAACTTTTTCTTTCAGATAGGTTGGAAATATCTCAGTTGGCCTCTCTCACTGATTTAGATAGTGCCTATGATAGAAGATTAGTGTCAAATGCCACATAGTTGCCAACTGGGAACATTTTTCATTGTGAACCAGCACTCACTATGATGGCTTAAATAGTGTATTAATCTTGAGGATTAATAGATCCATCACATTTTAGAATAGGAAGGATTCTTATCAATAAGGCAGAGCACAGGCTCTCATTGTAGTAGTGGGGGGTGTTCATTACAACTGTGGACTCTCTGGCTCCATCACAAATCTGCTGAATCAAAGTTTGTGGGCGTGGGGCTTGGGAATGTGTTTTGAACAAGCTCTCCCAGGGAACGCAGTTCACCCTGCAGTCAAACAATGGCTGGTGTCGTTTATGGCTTTATTTCATGGACACGGAAACAGGCACAGGGAGGGGAAGGTGACTGTTTCCATAGGAACCGCAACTTTGTCTTCTGACACTAACCGATGGATGATATTATTTTCTAGAATGCCCCGTGACCTCATATCTGGGTAGTCCATTTATCTCTATACACAGAATTGCAAGAGTTTTTTTTTTGTTGGTGGCGGTGTGGGGGCTTCTGAGCCTTCATTTATTTATTATTATTATTATTATTATTATTATATATTTTTGGCCACACCCCAAGGCATGTGGGATCCTGGTTCCCTGACCAGATATCTAACCCATGCTATCTTCATTCTGGAAGCTCAGAGTCTTAACCACTGGACCAATAGGAATGTCTTGGAAGAGGTTTAAATTTAACCCTAATTTCTGCATGCATCAACACCTCATATGGCTTCAGAACTATGTTCAGCTCGGCTTGACTGTGTGTGTGTACATGAGTCTGTGTGTACACTTATTTTTTGGAAGATACTTATTACTACTGTACCTGCATGTTCAGAATAATAATAATAATAGAAAGTTTACAGGGGCTTGTAGAGAACTCAATTTAATGGAAAGAGTCGAGCATGTGAAGCGCTCATTCTGTACTCGCCGTTTTAATGGCACCCATCTTCCCCCAGAACTTCCCTGAGTGAGTCTGAATTGTAGCCAGGACACTTCTTTCCTCTTCAGACCCTTAACTGTGATTAATAGGAAGAGGCACTTGTCAGAAGGGTTGGAAATGGCAAACCTTGATGCTGGTGCGTGTGGCAGTAGAGACAGGTCTTCATCCACTTTGCTCCATTATGTTATTTAGCTTCCGAATTCAACAATTTGCCTTTTGCTCTGTGCTTAGAAGATGATGGCCGTATAAGCTGCTGTTAACCGTATCAGCAGGGTGGAATATTAAATCCCTTCAAGCGAAACCACAACTTTCTTTGAGGATTTAGCCAGACAGTAGAAAAAGCACCCCAGTGAAGCTGTTGAGAAATAAAGGGCGCTGTTTGCAGCTTTCCCTTTGCCTCAGAGAGATGGATCACTTTTGGGTTTAACTGAAACATCCTTTCTGTGTTTATTGTATTAAAGAAATTTTTAGGGTCCATGAGAGTGAGAGAGATTATGGTTCAGTGTTTGGAATAATGTAGCTTGATGAACCTTTTTTATTTTAATGGGAAACTCGTTTTCCTTGATTTGCAGCTTCAAAAAGTGAATCTTTTGGAAATGAAAGTGCACTAATTTAGTTATACTGTATGGAAACAAAAATGTAGAAATTTGCATAAGTGAAGACCTCGATGATTTCAGATTATAGTGTGGTGGAGGTTAAGGAATAAGAGGCCATAGAATTTGTAAAAAACAAATTCAGTCTAACCACTTAATGGCATGTGCAAGTAATTTGCCAATTAAATATTTCTAGTATCTGAAAGATCTTCAGAGTAGAGTGGAGGTTCTTAATCTTTCTTAATTTCATACTTTCAGAAACATAATAGAAAATTACTTAGTTTTTGATCACTTTTCATTCAAAATTTTAATATGTGAGCTAAAAGATGAATTTTAAGTGTTTCAAGAAAATTATTGCTTTTTGAGAAATATATAAACTATGATATTTCCAATCACACTATGCCTGATTTTTTTTGTATCATTTGTAAATATTTGGTGCCCAGATAACAATCTTCATTATAATTAAGACTTTAGATTTTGAAACTTTACCATTTGCATGGTTACCTACTATGTTTAGAACATTGTACTGGGCACCCTTAGCTACAAAGCAACCCTTGAGGTGTTTTATTCTGTTTATACATTGAGAGAATGGAGTTAGAGAAAGTAATTTGCCTAATATGACTCATTAGCAGATTTGAGGGCTCCAGGTTTTTAAAAACAGCTTTTTTTTTTTTTTTTTGAGAAATAGTGCACCCATCTAAAGTGTATTATTCCATGTTTTTTAGTCTATACACATATTTGTGCAACCGTAAGTGTTAGAATATTTTCATCACCCCAACAAGAAACGCTGTTGCTTAGCAATCCTCACACCCCATCGTGGACACTGCATGTAGATGGTGTCATACATGTGGCTTTTATGACTGGTTTTTATGTTTTCAGGGTTCATCCATGTTGTAGCTTGGAATAGAACTGTTTTCCTTTTTATCTATCACGTTGTTGCTGGGTATACCACATTTTCTTCATCCATCTTTCAGTTAGGGACATTCTGGGTGTGTCCACTTTTTGGCTGTTGTGAATAATGCTGCTTTGAACATCGTGCACAGGTTTTTATGTGAACATGCATTTTCACTACTCTTGGACATATACCTAGGGGTGGAGTAGCTGGGTCACTTAGTGGTCAGTCGCTCAGTCATGTCTCTGCGACCCCATGGACTAGGCTTCACCAGGCTCCTCTGTCCATGGGATTTCCCAGGCCAGAATACTGGAGTGGGTAGCCATTTCCTTTTCCAGGGGATCTTCCCAGTCCAGGGATCGAATCTGGGTCTCCTGCGTTGCGGGCAGATTCTTTACCGTCTGGGCCATCAGGGAAGCTCTGGGGCACTTGGTAATTGTGTGGAGCTTTTGGAAGAGCTGCCAAACTCTTTTCTGAAGTGACCGTGCTCTTCTGCATTCCCACTGTCAGTGTATGTTGATTTCAGGTTTCTTTATGTCTCCACCAACACTTGCCACTTGTGGGGGCGAAGTGGTATCTGATTGTGATGGTGGTTTGGTGGTTTAGTCACCAAGTCACGTCTGACTCTTGCGACCCCGTGGACTGTAGCCGGCCAGGCTCCTCTGCCTCTGTCCGTGGGACTCTCCAGGCAAGAGCACCGGAGTGGGCCGCCGTGCTCTTCTCCAGTCTCGTTGTGCTATCTCATTTAATTTGCATTTCCTTAATGGCTAATGATGTTGAACATCTTGTCATGTGCTTATTGGCCATTTGTCTTTGGAAAAACGTCTACTCAAATCCTCTGCCCATTTGAAAAATTGGATGCATTGTCTTTTTATTATTTGAGTTGCAAGAAGTCTTTATGTTATTCCAGAGTTCTTTATCAGATACATGATCTGCAACATTTTTCTCCCATTCTGTATTCTGTTTTTTCACTTTGTCGATGGTATCCTTTGGAGTAGAAAAGTTTTAAATTGTGAAGAAGTCCAATTTATATATTATTGTCTTTTTTGCTTGTGTTTTTAATATTATATTTAAGAAACTTGTTTTCTAATGCAGAGTCACAAAGATTTATGCCCGTGTTTTCCTTTAAGAGCTTCACAGGTTTAGCTCATATGTTAGGTCTTTGGGCTTCCCACGTGGTGCTGGTGGTAAAGAGCCTGACTGCTGATGCAGGAGACATGAGATGCTGGCTTGATCCCTGGGTTGGAAAGATCCCCTGGAGAAGGGAATGGCAACCCACTCCATTATTCTTGCTTGGAGAATTCCATGGACAGAGGAGTCTGACTGGCTACACTCCATAGGGTCTCAAAGAGTCGGACATTACTGAAGTGACTTAGTGTACATGCATTTAGGTCTTTGCTCCATTTTTGAGTTAGTTTTTATATATGATGTGAGGTAGGTTCCACCTTCTTTTGCATGTGGATATCCAGTTGTCTTGGCAGCTTTTGTTGAAAAGACAGGTCTTTTCCTATTGAATCATCACCCTTGTTGGACATTAATTGACCATAAATGTAAAGGTTTATTTCTTGACTCTCAATTGTATTCCACTTGTCTTACATTCTAAGTCGCTTCAGCTATGTCCAACTCTTCACAACCCCTTGGACTGTAGCCCACCAGGCTCCTCTGTCCATGGGATTCTCCAGATAAGAATACTGGAGTGAGTTGCCAATTCCTTCTCCAATTTGTCTTATATGTTTATCTTTATGCCAGTACCACATAGTCTTGATTACAGTGGCTTTGAGGTAAATTTGAAATACAACTTTGTTCTTCTTTCTTGAGATTGTTTTGGTTATTCTGAGCCCCTTGAATTTCTATGTGAATTTTAGGATTTGCTTGTCAGTTTCTAGAAAGACAGTAGCTGGAATTTTGATAAGGATTACACTGAATCTGTCACTTTGTGGAATATTATCGTCTGAAGAGTATTAAGTCCTCCTGGCTCCAGACTGTCTTTCCATCTATTTGGGTCTTTCATTTCTTCCAACAGAGTTTTATAGCTTTTAGAGTGTAGGTTTTGCTTGTCTTTTGTTAATGTTTTTCCTAAGTATTTTATTCCTTTTAAGGCTATTGTAAATTGAATTATTTTCTTAATTTCTTTTTGGGGTTGCTTACTTCCAGTGCATAGAAGTACTTTTGATTTTTGTACATTGATCTTGTATCCTTCAATATTGCTGGGTTTATTAGTTCAAAGAGTTTTTTAGTAGATTCCTTAGGGCCTTGAATATAAGGTCATGTCATCTACGACCCAGCTTTTAAAAATCACAGCTCTTTTTTTTTTTTACTACAGTCATACTGTGTATCCTGGGAAACATATTGAGGAGAATCAGTTGAGTGTTTGAGATTATATTTAGGAAAGAAGTGATTATCACTTTGTAATTGTCTTTTTATGATCTTAAAAAAAAATGCAGCAGACTTTTAGGCTAGAAACATTTGTGTTGGAAGCAAAGTGAAAGTGAAAGTGAAGTCGCTCAGTCGTGTCCGACTCTTTGTGACCCCAAGGACTGTAGCCTACCAGGCTCCTCCCTCTATGGGATTCTCCAGGCAAGAGTACTGGAGTGGGGTGCTGTGCCCTTCTCCAGCAGATCTTCCTGACCCAGGGATCGAACCCAGGTCTCCTGCATTCCAGGCAGACACTTTAACCTCTGAGCCACCAGGGAAGTTGAAGTCCCTCTCTGAGCCACCAGGGAAGTCAAAGCCTCTTTGAGTTTATTTGGTAAAGTCTTGCTTTAAATAATATCATCGTTATTTGGTGATACTATGGGAACTTTAGACCTTCCAAACATAGTTTGGCCCATATTGCAATAACAATGATTATACTTTAAGAGATAAGCATTCTAATTTGTTTTTACTTTCAGAAGGAGTGACTGAGCTGAGAAAACTATTAAATATCCAAAATATATATCTAATATTTAGATATTTATATTTCAATTCTAATTCACTTCACTTCTAATTTCATTTATATTTCACTTCTAATTCAGTTTTGCTTCTTTGCCTATATGGGCTCAACCTGGGAGTAAGATTTTTAAGACCTTGTACTTTGGGGAGAGGCCATCTAATTTTTTTAAGTTAGTAATGAATCTGCCAAGTAATGCTTATTTGAAAGCCATTAGCTGGTGTGTTATGAATTACAGTCATCTGTATGTATGTGTGTATATATATATATATATATATATATATGTATTTATTTCACTGAACCAAATAAGAAACCAAAAAGCATAAAACATTTTCCCCTTTCCTTTCCAGAACTACAAGTTAGGATGATAGGTTTAGAAAGCTCAAATGGCAAAGGTTTAGTGATGGGAATGGTCCTAAGATAGCTTGCTAGAGTCTTTCATAGTAAAGCTCTTGGAATTTTCCATGAAAGCAAGCGTACAGAGCAGAATTTGAAAATATTTTGGTTTTTAGTTTCTCATTTCCAGCTATGTGATGGAAGGGGTACTGTTACCTCTCAATGCCTCATCAAAGCATGGAGAAATCTTAATCAAATGTTAAATGAAAAACTGATTTGAGTCTCCTAAAAGGAGAAAGGAATATTAACCAGGGAAGATATTACAGTGTCTTCCAAAGTGAGGAAGGAATTTCAGAACTCAGTGTGACCCTTGGGCTTTTCAGTATTCCTATTCATAAATGCACAGGAAAATGTCAAGGCCAAGAAAACCAATACCCCAGAGTGACTTATTGGAACAGGATGAAGTATTCAAATACTTAAGCATCTATAAAATATTTTCAGAGAAAAAGTGCGAGTTTTCCCAACTGACAAGATTTAATACTTTAATTTCTTAAGAGTTGATTAGCCTTGAAAGTTCAGTTCAGTTCAGTTGCTCAGTCGTGTCTGACTCTTTGCGACCCCATGAATCGCAGCACGCCAGGCCTCCCTGTCCATCACCATCTCCCGGAGTTCACTCGGACTCCTGTCCATCGAGTCGGTGATGCCATCCAGCCATCTCATCCTCGGTCGTCCCCTTCTCCTCCTGCCCCCAATCCCTCCCAGCATCAGAGTCTTTTCCAATGAGTCAACTAAAATGACTTCAGAAACCTTGCTCCTTTTCCTTTGTCCACAGCCCTCCTTCCCTCTTGCACGCATCATTTGGTTTGTTTAACTAGAATTTGGTAATCTTACAATATTTTAGTACACAAACCTCTGTTAGGTAAGTTTGGAGAGTGAAAAAGAAATTTTGTAGAGATTGTACCAAATAATAAAAAAAAACTCCAGGTCTTTTTTCTTTTTTTCTTTTTCTCCTGCAGAATTCCATGACCAATTGTTCTTCCCGTAGTGACCTTTTCTTCACCACAAATGTTGCGTCAAGGTCTTAGGATCTGAAAAATAATACCTGCTGTTGGCAAGTGATGTCGGCATCTATTAAGTGCCTCAGCCAGAATCTGTCCTGTCTCAGTGACACCAGCTGGTTTTGATCCTCAATATTCCGATTGGACCCTTAATTCACTTCACAAGAAAGGAACCCTTCTTCATGCTATTGCTCTTTACTGAAAAGACTCCCTCACAGATTCATCTGAATAAATCCTCCACAACTTTCAGGACCCAGATCGAGTTTTATCTTTTCCGGGAAGCCTTTTCTCTCCCACTTTGTAAATGCATCTGTCCTTAAACTTGTGTTTCCTTGCTGCTAGGAACCCTGGCCCTTTAGCCCTTAATCCAGCATGGTGTTTGGATGTTTTCAGTTATTTCTCGTGGACTGGCCTTGGAGTTGGCACTGTGTCTTCTNTTGTAAATGCATCTGTCCTTAAACTTGTGTTTCCTTGCTGCTAGGAACCCTGGCCCTTTAGCCCTTAATCCAGCATGGTGTTTGGATGTTTTCAGTTATTTCTCGTGGACTGGCCTTGGAGTTGGCACTGTGTCTTCTCCAGCCCTTCTGCTTCCCGGACCTGGCACAGTGCTCCCACCTGGGCGGGCCAGCTGACGGCTGGCATTCTTAAAGTGGCCAGCGTGTTAGAACAGAGGCGAACTGAAGATGGACACCGTTCTCAGGCCCGTGTAGTTTGGACACTGTCCAGCTCCAGGCAACACTGGCCACATAGGCCAGGACGTGACTGTTGTTCACCAGGTTATACGACCTGCCTGTCTCTGGGGTCTCCAAGTGGTCGGTGTGTACACTTACTGCCTTACATTAGCTCTTCTGAACAATCTTTCCTACTTCCTTCCTTTCATATCTTTGATCTGTTTCAATCCGGAGTTTAAAACCCTATTATAGCCCGTTAGGACAGTGTTTTTCAAAATGAGGTTCTGGACCCTTAAATTAGAAAAACACGGTGGTGGTTCAGTCACTAAGTCGTGTCTGACTCTTTGCGACCCCAGGGACTGTAGCCCGCCGGGCTCCTCTGTCCATGGGATTTCCCAGGCAAGAATACTGGGTTGCCATTTCCTTCTCCAGAGGACCTTCCTGACCCAGGTATCAAACCCAGGGTCTGTATTGTAGGCAGATTCTTTACTGCTGAACTACTAGGGAAGTCCTAGAAAAATGCAGGATGTTAATTAAAATGCAGCTGCTTTAGTCTGCTTGTATTAGCCTAGGCGAAGGCCTGAAGACTTCTGTAAGCAAGACTGATAATTCTTATGGGTGTGTGTGTATGGCGGGGGGCATCAATCCCTAAGTCATGTCCAACTCATTGTGACCCTATGAACTGTAGCCTGCCAGGCCCTTCTGTCCATGGGCTTATCTAGGCAAGAATACTGGAGTGGGTTGCCATTTCCTTTTGTAGCAGATCTTCCTAGACCAGAGACTGAACCTACATCTCCTGCATTGGCAGGCAGATTCTTTACCACTGAGCCACCAGGGAAGCCTGGTTAAGGATGCTTATGCACTTCGCTAAAATCTTAGGATATGATTGATGAAGTGACTTCAGTAGGGTGGAAACCGTAGTGCCTCAAAAGGTTAATACCACTGTCCTCAACCCACTATACTGTTGTAAACCTTTTCTTTTTCAGTTAAATTCAGCCACAACTTAGTGAGTATTTATTTACTCTATGCCCACCATGGTGCAGGCATGGGGAAGACCAGATGGGGAAAATATAGTCTTTGTTAATAATCTGTGTCAGTTCAGTTCAGTCGCTCAGTCGTGTCTGACTCTTTGTGACCCCATGAACCGCAGCACGCCAGGCCT
>SJYV01055110.1:0-17422 GCA_006410875.1 Neotragus pygmaeus
GGTTTTCATTTGTTGAGCCAATATTTGCTGCTAAATTTCTGTATTCCTTGCCCTTATAATGAATGTAACTAGCATACAGGAGAAATAAGTATTAACCTTTAAGATTAATCATGTTAACCTTAGGTTAAGTAAATTCCTTTCTTGTTGTAATCCACTACACCCTCACCCTATAGGAATGCAACTTTATTTGGAGGAAAACACCCTTAAAAAAAAATAAATTTTTTGGTTATCAGAAAGAAAGGGTCGTGAAACATCAGCAGGCCTCATGGCCAGAAGATGATGTAAAACCCCTAAGACCTTTTTTCATGCAAAGCACCTGATTTTGATAAAGGTCAGGACTGCTGACTCCTACGTGACTCTGTGTTCATCCCTATGGGTAACAAAAGTTATATAAGCAAACCTAAAAAATAAAGTAATGGGGTCAGTTTCTGGAAAGACTGATTCCCCCATGTCATTCCTTCTTGCTTCCTGTTTTTCTGGCTGTATTAATGTGGGTACTCACCAAGCCCGNCCCTATGGGTAACAAAAGTTATATAAGCAAACCTAAAAAATAAAGTAATGGGGTCAGTTTCTGGAAAGACTGATTCCCCCATGTCATTCCTTCTTGCTTCCTGTTTTTCTGGCTGTATTAATGTGGGTACTCACCAAGCCTGCTAATTTTGCCTGGGCTTCTAAGATCGGACTGGGGAGGCCTCAGTGCCTCCTCTCCTTCAGGAGAACGGAAAGATGCCTGTGGCCTATGTAGGTAGTGATTGGTATTCCACGTAAACCAAGTTATTCAGCCTCTTTTTCTCCACTAATTTTCCTACTACACTATCCGTTTCTAATCTCTCTCTATATCTGTAATTAAATAAGTTTTTTCCTAAGATGCCGATTCCGTCCCCACCTTCGAATCACCCTGGATCCACCGGGGCTGGACCCCGGCATTTCTTGACTTTCTACTTTTGCATTCCAGTCTCCTATAATGAAAAAGACATCTTTTGGGGGTGTTAGTTCTAGAAATGTTGCAGGAAGGTGGACCCCTTCCAGGGCCCGAAACTGGGCTCTTGTCTAACACTCAGAAATGAATTGTCCGAGGAGACACATCTGCTGACAAAGTAAGAGATTTTATTGGGAAAGGGCATCCGAGTGGAGAGTAGCAGGGTAAGGGAACCCAGGAGAACTGCTCTGCCACGTGGCTCACAATGTTGGGTTTTATGGTGATGGGATTAGTTTCCGGGTGGTCTTTGACCAATCATTCTAATTCAGAGTCTTTCCTGGTGGTGCACATATCGCTCAGCCAAGACGGATGCTAGCGAGAGGGATTCTGGGAAGTGGACAGACACGCAGTGTCTCCTTTAGACCTTTCCCGAACTCTTCTGGTTGGTGGTGGCTTATTAATTCTGTCTTCCTTACCAGGATCTCCTGTCATAAAACAACTCGTGCAAATGGTTACTTTGGTACCTGGCCAGGGTGGGCGGTTTCAATCAGTGTGCTTCCCCAACAGAAGGTCTTGTAGATCTTCATAGAACCGTTCAACTTCAGCTTCTTCAGCATTACTGGTCTGGTCATAGACTTGGTTTAGTGTGACACTGAATGGTTTGCCTTGTAAATAAACAGCAATCATTCTGTCATTTTTNTTGGATTTTATGTATTCTCTCTCTCTCAGGATACTGTTTATAATTTTTATCTGTATATTTAGTTTGACCTGTTAAAAGCTTCCTTCCAATATATGGCTATCATACTCTTGTTCATATTTAACTGAAAAATTAGGAACTGTTTGTGTGGATGGAGTTTGTTGGGGAGGGGTTTCACAGTAGGCATTAAGGCATGGACCCTTCTACCATTTTCCTAAGTACTTACAGATTGTTTTTCTTGGGTGGTCCAGAGTATACTCTCATCTGCTACCTGGGAGATATGAACTTAGCTACCATGTTCTCTAAGACAAATGTGGGAAGAAGGCACTGGGGCAGGTGGAGCATCTTTATTTACTGCATAGATATTCACTTAGTTTCATTGTTTTTAAAGAGGCATCCCTCAGTTCATTGTGCCTGGTTTCTTAGAATTCATAATCCCTTTGCTTCAACCTCACCAGAAGGTAAATCTCCAATTTCTTGTCAGATGGTGAAGGTTTATTTTCTTGGCTGGGTGATGAGTCTGGGGTCTAATTTCTAATATAGAGTTTCTATTCTGTTTTAGCTCCATCAGCACCTACAAAATTTCTTGCNCTTCCAATTTGCCTTGATTCATGGACCTAACATTCCAGGTTCCTATGCAATATTCCTCTTTATAGCATCTGACTTTACTTTCATCACCAGTCACATCCACAACTGGGTGGTATTTTTTGCCTTGACTTTGTCTCTTCATTCTTTCTGGAGTTATTTCTCCACTGATCTCCAGTACCATATTGGGCACCTACTGATCTGCGAGCTCATCTTTCAGTGTCCTATCTTTTTGTCTTTTCATACTGTTCATGGGGTTCTCAAGGCAAGCATACTGAAGTGGTTTGTCATTCCCTTCCCAGTGAACCACATTTTGTTAAAACTCTCCACCATGACCTGTCTATCTTGTGTGGCCCTACAGGGCATGGATCACAGTTTCATTGAGTTAGACAAGGCTGTGGTCCTTGTGATCAGATTGGTTAGTTTCCTGTGATTGTGATTTTCAGTCTCTCTGCCCTCTGTTGGAAAAGGATAAGAAGCTTATGGAAGCTTCCCAATGGGAGAGACTGACTGAGGGGAAAATTGGGTCTTGTTCTGATGGCTGGGGCCATGTCCAGTAAATCTCTAATCCAATTTTATACTGATGAGTGGGGCTGTGTTCCCTCCCGTTATTTACCAAACTATGGTGGAGGTAATGAAGATAATGGCTTCCTCCTTCAAAAGGTCCCATGCAGGCCCTGCTACACTCAGTACCCCCATCCCTGCAGCAGGCCACTGCTCACCCATGCCTAATCAATCAAATTGATTAGGATTCCAAGAATTATGAAGAAAATTTCTAGAGGATAAAGATGACAAATCTTAATTACAGATTCTATTATATAATATGGAAAATCAATAAATAATTATTGTATGACCATATAGTTCTTGCTGCTGATGAAATATTGACAAACAAGATAAACAGGGTTCCTGCTCTTAAAAGGCTTATGTTGTAGTGGGAAGAGCAAATAATAAATATATAAATAAAGTAATTTCAAACAATAGTAAATGATAATGGATTACTGTGGGAGAGCCTATCTAGGTAAGGGATAATGATGATGGCTTTAATGATAAGAAAGAGGCATCCATATGAAGTATTGGGAGGGAAACTGTCACATTCAGAAGGAAACTGTTCAAGTGGAAAATTTCCCTGATAGTAATGAGCTTGATATGTTCAAGGGACAGGAATGAATCAGTGCATTTCAGCACTGTGAGGATGAGAATGGTCACAGATGAGCCTTATGGAGGTAGACAGATGCCAGATCATGCAGTCTTAAGGGTCTTAGTAAGGAAATGAGGGAATTTTAGAGTTGCAGTAGGGACTGATAAGAGTGCTTTGTGTAGGGATGTTATCCTACTTGGCTTGTACAGTTTTCTCTCTGTCTGCAGGGAGTTGGTTCCAGGACCCCTTGAGGATACAAAAATCCAAGTCCCTCATATAAAATGGCACTGAGTGAAAGTTGCTCAGTCGTGTCTGACTCTTTGTGACCCCATGGACTATACAGTCCTGGAATTCTCCAGGTCAGAATACTGGAGTGGGTAGCCTTTCCCTTCTTTAGGGGATCTTCTGGACCTAGGAATCAAACCAGGGTCTCCTGCATAGCAGGAGGATTCTTTACCAACGTGAGCTATCAGGGAAGCCCTTAAAATAATAGTAGTATTTTCATATAACCTATACACATCCTGTTATATACTTAGAATCATCTCTAAATCACATATAATACCTGCTGCTGCTAAGTCGCTTCAGTCGTGTCCGACTCTATGACCCCATAGACAGGAGCCCACCAGGCTCTCCCGTCCCTGGGATTCTCCAGGCAAGAATACTGGAGTGGATTTCCATTTCCTTCTCCAATGCATGAAAGTGAAAAGTGAAAGTGAAGTCGCTCAGTGGTGTCTGACTCTGTGCAACCCCATAGACGGCAGCCCACCTGGCTCCTCCGTCCATGGGATTTTCCAGGCAAGAGTACTGGAGTGGGGTGCCATTGCTTCTCCCATATAATACCTAATAGGATATAAATACTGTGTACATAGTTGCAATGCATAGTAAATTCAAGTTTTACTCTTTGGAACTTTATGAATTGAAAA
Organism: Neotragus pygmaeus; assembly: GCA_006410875.1. NCBI lineage: Eukaryota > Metazoa > Chordata > Mammalia > Artiodactyla > Bovidae > Neotragus > Neotragus pygmaeus. The sequence continues at coordinate 4,263 of SJYV01055110.1, forward strand.
AAAAAATTGGTTTAATGTTTGGTTGAAACAGTGGATAAAGAACTCAAAGATACTGAGAACCAAGATCTTTTAAATGTGTTTTTAAAAAGATCATTCTAGTTGCTTTCTGGAGAATGGATAATAGGAAGACCAGAGTGGAAGCAGTGTGGCTGGGTTTAGGTTTGTGTTAGTGTAGCTGTATAAAGGAGAAGGCAATGGCACCCCACTCCAGTACTCTTGCCTGGAAAATACCATGGATGGAGGAGCCTGGTGGGCTGCAGTCCATGGGGTCGCTAAGAATCGGACACGACTGAGCGATTTCACTTTGACTTTTCACTTTCATGCATTGGAGAAGGAATGGCAACCCATTACCGTGTTCTTGCCTGGAGAATCCCAGGGACGGGGGAGCCTGGTGGGCTGCCGTCTATGGGGTCGCACAGAGTCGGACACGACTGAAGCGACTTAGCAGCAGCAGCANCAGTACTCTTGCCTGGAAAATACCATGGATGGAGGAGCCTGGTGGGCTGCAGTCCATGGGGTCGCTAAGAATCGGACACGACTGAGCGATTTCACTTTGACTTTTCACTTTCATGCATTGGAGAAGGAATGGCAACCCATTACCGTGTTCTTGCCTGGAGAATCCCAGGGACGGGGGAGCCTGGTGGGCTGCCGTCTATGGGGCAGCATAGAGTCGGACACGACTGAAGCGAGTTAGCAGCAGCAGCAGCAGCAACTGTATAAATGCAAACAGACATTCTCATAATCTTCCTTGACTTTGCAGACTAAAGGTTTCATCTTCCTATTCCATTACCTCACATAGCACTTACAATTACCATTTAATCATTTTTTGGGGGGTTATTGCCTGTTTTTCCCATCTAGGGTAGCCAAACAAGGCCGCTCAGTTGAATTTGCATTTCAGATACTAATTCTTTACTCCTAGTATTCGTGTGTTCTCAGTTGTGTCCAACTAAAGACTGTAGCTGGCCAGGCTTCTTTGTCCCCAGAATTCTTCAAGCAAGAATACTGGAGTGGGTAGTCATTCCCTTCCCCAGGGTATCTTCCCAAGCCAGAAATCAAACCCCCTGCCTCCCAGGTCTTCTTTACTGTCTGAGCCACTACGGAAGCCCAGGGAATTCTTTAGTCTGTGTGCTCCCAAATATTGCATGAGAAAGCCCTATACTAAAATTCTGTTCTTTATCTGACATTCAAATAAATGGGGCATCTCGTATTTTTATTTACTAAATCTGGCAACACAGTTGAGTCGCTCAGTCGTATCCGACTCTTTGCGACCCCATGAATCGCAGCACGCCAGGCCTCCCTGTCCATCATCATCTCCCGGAGTTCAGTCAGACTCATGTCCATCGAGTCCGTGATGCCATCCAGCCATCTCATCCTTGGTCGTCCCCTTCTCCTCCTGTCCCCAACCCCTCCCAGCATCAGAGTCTTTTCCAATGAGTCAACTCTTCTCACGAGGTGGCCAAAGTACTGGAGTTTCACAAACTCCTTGAGGGCAGGAACTTCTGTCTGGTTTCCCAATGTATATCTAGGACACAGAGTAGGAGCCCACACATGCTTATTGAATGAATTAACAAAGGATTTAAGCACATAGCGATCGAATAATAGAATCTCGGTGAGGGTGTCTCCGAAGACCAGAGACAACGGGGAGGAACACACCTGCCGAGCTGGAGACTGGGGTGCAGCGCCCCAGGCCTGGGCGGCCTGCGCGCTGAGGTCACGGGCGCCGGCTCCGGTGACGTCATCACGGCCGCGCTGTCTGCCGGGCTGGAGCTTCCCCGGCGCCGGCACCTCGCCGGCTGTTGTGGAGACGCGGGGCTTTCTGGTGCGCCCCGCGCAGTGCAGGCCGCCTGTGAGGCCGTCCGGCCCCGGCCAGGGCCCGAGAGGCCCAGTCTCGCCGTCGCTGGCTGTCAGCCGGCAGGCCTGGCGGCTCTATCGCCGGGAGACCGTCTCCTCAGGGCCATGTCTAGGCCGAGCAGCGTCTCCCCGCGGCCGCCGGCTCCCGGTGGGGGCGGGGGCGGCCCCGCGCCCTGTTGCCCTGGGGGCGCCGGCCGTGCCAAGGGGCTGAAGGACATTCGTATAGACGAGGAGGTGAAGATCGCAGTCAATATCGCTCTGGAGCGCTTCCGCTATGGGGACCAGAGAGGTGAGGTTCCTGACAGGGACCCCGCCGGCTGCCCCACCTCCCGGAAGCCCGGCCCCTCGGTGGGCAGGGGCTGCTTCACGCGTGCGAGGGAAGACGGCCCGGCCCGGGCGAGGAGGGCGGGGGGCGGAGGCCGGCGTGGTCGCCCTCTCCCGGGTGTGAGGAGCCGCAGGGTCCTGCCGGTCAGCCAAGTATCGGGACCCTTCGTGGCGTCCGAAAGCGAAAAAATCAGGTTGCTCCGTAGCAGGAGGCATTTCTTTCCCTAGGGAGAGGCCTTCCGGTAGCTTTGCCACAACTTTTAGGTATTGTTTAGCCCCTGCCTTTTTTTTGTTTTTTCTAAATCGAGGTAGGTTTAGTTTGAGTGAAGGAAGTAGAGGAGCGGAAGGAAACCGTACAGATAAATGAAGTGGCAACATGTAGTCCTTTGCTTAAATCCTGGAAGCATCACTATTGAACTAGACAAAGCATCTTCCACACCTCTTAAGGTTAGGAAACGACTTGAGTCACACAGTGCAGAACCAGCAGTCGATCAATACAGTATATATTAAGTGCTCATTCTGTTTTGCTGTCTAAATACAAGGGCCCCTTACTCTGGAAGCTTAATTAAAAGCGTCTTAAAAAAAAAAAAAAAAGAAAACAGATATGAAGCCCCAGAAATACGCAACATATCCACATTTTACTATCTAGTAAAATATGAATTCTGTGCAGTTTTGAAGGCAGACAATGGAATCTGATGCTGAGCGTTCATAATTCTTGAGCATACCTCATCATTGAAGGAAATAAGCATTTTGTTAATTAAACAAGAAGTAAGATAGTAAACTTCGTCAGTTTTTATAGGAGCTCAAGATTTCAGCACAAGTAAGAGTAGTAATCTTTGGTGAATATCAGAGTCCTTTATCATATTTAGGTTTAAGTGTTACTGATATCAGAATTCTGGTAGACATTAAGTGGTTAATTAGTACAAGTATATCTGATTATTACACTTTATTTTACTTTTCAGATTTTTAAAATAGTTTTTTCTTTTTTAAACAGTTGAAGGTTTGTGGCAATTCTCTGTTGTCAGATGATGGTTAGCATATTTTATCAATAAAGTATTTTTAAATTACTGTGTATACATTGTTTTTTAATACATAATGCTATTGCACATTTAATAGACTACAGTGTAGTGTAACCATAAATAGGCCCAGGAACAAACCAGCATAGGCCCTGGAAACCGAAAAAATTTGTATGACTTGCTTTATTATTTTTTATTATATTTGTTTTATTGCAAGAGTCTGGAACCAAACCCACAATCTCACTGAGGTATACCTGTATCTACTTTTCACATAAAATATGGTAAATGTGCTTATATGATTATATGATTTTTTCAAATTTTATGAATATATGTGGACTGAAATACTTTGAAAGAAATTTGCCTATCAGCAAATGATGCTTTATGGTTTTTTTTTTTTTNCCCATTACCGTGTTCTTGCCTGGAGAATCCCAGGGACGGGGGAGCCTGGTGGGCTGCCGTCTATGGGGCAGCATAGAGTCGGACACGACTGAAGCGAGTTAGCAGCAGCAGCAGCAGCAACTGTATAAATGCAAACAGACATTCTCATAATCTTCCTTGACTTTGCAGACTAAAGGTTTCATCTTCCTATTCCATTACCTCACATAGCACTTACAATTACCATTTAATCATTTTTTTGGGGGTTATTGCCTGTTTTTCCCATCTAGGGTAGCCAAACAAGGCCGCTCAGTTGAATTTGCATTTCAGATACTAATTCTTTACTCCTAGTATTCGTGTGTTCTCAGTTGTGTCCAACTAAAGACTGTAGCTGGCCAGGCTTCTTTGTCCCCAGAATTCTTCAAGCAAGAATACTGGAGTGGGTAGTCATTCCCTTCCCCAGGGTATCTTCCCAAGCCAGAAATCAAACCCCCTGCCTCCCAGGTCTTCTTTACTGTCTGAGCCACTACGGAAGCCCAGGGAATTCTTTAGTCTGTGTGCTCCCAAATATTGCATGAGAAAGCCCTATACTAAAATTCTGTTCTTTATCTGACATTCAAATAAATGGGGCATCTCGTATTTTTATTTACTAAATCTGGCAACACAGTTGAGTCGCTCAGTCGTATCCGACTCTTTGCGACCCCATGAATCGCAGCACGCCAGGCCTCCCTGTCCATCATCATCTCCCGGAGTTCAGTCAGACTCATGTCCATCGAGTCCGTGATGCCATCCAGCCATCTCATCCTTGGTCGTCCCCTTCTCCTCCTGTCCCCAACCCCTCCCAGCATCAGAGTCTTTTCCAATGAGTCAACTCTTCTCACGAGGTGGCCAAAGTACTGGAGTTTCACAAACTCCTTGAGGGCAGGAACTTCTGTCTGGTTTCCCAATGTATATCTAGGACACAGAGTAGGAGCCCACACATGCTTATTGAATGAATTAACAAAGGATTTAAGCACATAGCGATCGAATAATAGAATCTCGGTGAGGGTGTCTCCGAAGACCAGAGACAACGGGGAGGAACACACCTGCCGAGCTGGAGACTGGGGTGCAGCGCCCCAGGCCTGGGCGGCCTGCGCGCTGAGGTCACGGGCGCCGGCTCCGGTGACGTCATCACGGCCGCGCTGTCTGCCGGGCTGGAGCTTCCCCGGCGCCGGCACCTCGCCGGCTGTTGTGGAGACGCGGGGCTTTCTGGTGCGCCCCGCGCAGTGCAGGCCGCCTGTGAGGCCGTCCGGCCCCGGCCAGGGCCCGAGAGGCCCAGTCTCGCCGTCGCTGGCTGTCAGCCGGCAGGCCTGGCGGCTCTATCGCCGGGAGACCGTCTCCTCAGGGCCATGTCTAGGCCGAGCAGCGTCTCCCCGCGGCCGCCGGCTCCCGGTGGGGGCGGGGGCGGCCCCGCGCCCTGTTGCCCTGGGGGCGCCGGCCGTGCCAAGGGGCTGAAGGACATTCGTATAGACGAGGAGGTGAAGATCGCAGTCAATATCGCTCTGGAGCGCTTCCGCTATGGGGACCAGAGAGGTGAGGTTCCTGACAGGGACCCCGCCGGCTGCCCCACCTCCCGGAAGCCCGGCCCCTCGGTGGGCAGGGGCTGCTTCACGCGTGCGAGGGAAGACGGCCCGGCCCGGGCGAGGAGGGCGGGGGGCGGAGGCCGGCGTGGTCGCCCTCTCCCGGGTGTGAGGAGCCGCAGGGTCCTGCCGGTCAGCCAAGTATCGGGACCCTTCGTGGCGTCCGAAAGCGAAAAAATCAGGTTGCTCCGTAGCAGGAGGCATTTCTTTCCCTAGGGAGAGGCCTTCCGGTAGCTTTGCCACAACTTTTAGGTATTGTTTAGCCCCTGCCTTTTTTTTGTTTTTTCTAAATCGAGGTAGGTTTAGTTTGAGTGAAGGAAGTAGAGGAGCGGAAGGAAACCGTACAGATAAATGAAGTGGCAACATGTAGTCCTTTGCTTAAATCCTGGAAGCATCACTATTGAACTAGACAAAGCATCTTCCACACCTCTTAAGGTTAGGAAACGACTTGAGTCACACAGTGCAGAACCAGCAGTCGATCAATACAGTATATATTAAGTGCTCATTCTGTTTTGCTGTCTAAATACAAGGGCCCCTTACTCTGGAAGCTTAATTAAAAGCGTCTTAAAAAAAAAAAAAAAAGAAAACAGATATGAAGCCCCAGAAATACGCAACATATCCACATTTTACTATCTAGTAAAATATGAATTCTGTGCAGTTTTGAAGGCAGACAATGGAATCTGATGCTGAGCGTTCATAATTCTTGAGCATACCTCATCATTGAAGGAAATAAGCATTTTGTTAATTAAACAAGAAGTAAGATAGTAAACTTCGTCAGTTTTTATAGGAGCTCAAGATTTCAGCACAAGTAAGAGTAGTAATCTTTGGTGAATATCAGAGTCCTTTATCATATTTAGGTTTAAGTGTTACTGATATCAGAATTCTGGTAGACATTAAGTGGTTAATTAGTACAAGTATATCTGATTATTACACTTTATTTTACTTTTCAGATTTTTAAAATAGTTTTTTCTTTTTTAAACAGTTGAAGGTTTGTGGCAATTCTCTGTTGTCAGATGATGGTTAGCATATTTTATCAATAAAGTATTTTTAAATTACTGTGTATACATTGTTTTTTAATACATAATGCTATTGCACATTTAATAGACTACAGTGTAGTGTAACCATAAATAGGCCCAGGAACAAACCAGCATAGGCCCTGGAAACCGAAAAAATTTGTATGACTTGCTTTATTATTTTTTATTATATTTGTTTTATTGCAAGAGTCTGGAACCAAACCCACAATCTCACTGAGGTATACCTGTATCTACTTTTCACATAAAATATGGTAAATGTGCTTATATGATTATATGATTTTTTCAAATTTTATGAATATATGTGGACTGAAATACTTTGAAAGAAATTTGCCTATCAGCAAATGATGCTTTATGGTTTTTTTTTTTTTTCACATGTAGAAATGGAATTTCCTTCTTCTTTGACCAGTACAGAAAGAGCCTTTATTCATCGATTGAGTCAGTCTCTTGGTTTGGTTTCTAAAAGTAAAGGGTAAGCTGATAACTTTTCTTAATTAAAAAAACTTTATTGAAAAAGAGAAATGTTTTTGACTAAATAGTTAAACCGTTTTAGATTCACATCCTTAATTATATTGTATATAGAAGATCTGATTTATGTTTGTACCAAACTCAAACCTTGCTTTTCTTCCTATCCCCCCTTTTTTTGTTTTCCCTGGTTGGGAGAGGGTGGGAGAAGAAGGTCAATTTTAAGATGTTAGAAAAATGGTTTAAAAGTTGAAGNATTGTATATAGAAGATCTGATTTATGTTTGTACCAAACTCAAACCTTGCTTTTCTTCCTATCCCCCCTTTTTTTGTTTTCCCTGGTTGGGAGAGGGTGGGAGAAGAAGGTCAATTTTAAGATGTTAGAAAAATGGTTTAAAAGTTGAAGTTGATTGCGTTCAGAAAGATTTTCTTTTTTTTATAGAAACCAAAACTTTTTTTTTCCTTGAAGAATGGATAGCCTTAAAATAATAAACACAACTATTAACAGAACTTCTCTCTTTCAAAGCTACTGTACTATAAATGTATGCTTTAGAACACATACTTACTGTTTTCTTTCATACCAAGTCACAAAGCTGATGATTAGAAATGATTAAATGAAATGGAACTTATGTTCACTCCTGAGTAAAGATCTTTTTTTTTTAAATCTCCTAGAATTAACTTTGTTAATTTAGCAAATTCCTCTTTCTCTTTTTTTTTTTTCTTTTGTGCCTGGTATTATGGTTCCATTATACCTACTTGAGAGGTATGGAGAAAAGGGCAAGAATCCTGGATTCTACTCCCAGTCTCTCAGTGCTTCATTCTTTAGTTTGATCATGTCCTTTAACTTTAAATGCCAGTTTTTTTTTTTTAATGTTAAAAAAAGAAAGATTTTTTGATCATGTCCCTTAACTTTAAATGCCAGTTTTTTTTTTTAATGTAAAAAAATGAAAGAGTTAATCTCTTTGTGCTAGTTGAGATTCTGTGATCCTGCAGTTTATTTTGAACTTCTTACTTGAGTTTTAAAAACAGATTGCAGAATTACTGTGTGATAATTTAGTTGTTTTTCTGATNTTTTTTTTTTAATGTAAAAAAATGAAAGAGTTAATCTCTTTGTGCTAGTTGAGATTCTGTGATCCTGCAGTTTATTTTGAACTTCTTACTTGAGTTTTAAAAACAGATTGCAGAATTACTGTGTGATAATTTAGTTGTTTTTCTGATCACTTTTTAAAAAAATATCCTTTGTTTTGAAATGAAGCTATGTGTGTTGGATTTTGTTTTTCATCTCCTTTTAGAGAGTTGAATTTACTTTGAATTGATTTTTTTTTTTTAAATAACTGTTCACCTTTTGATGAAAATATTCTTGTTAGAATAGCACTTGTTTTGTGTTCTTTACTATATCCTTACATTTTCTTAGAAATTCCAGTCAAGTATTCCCATACCCCAGATTTTACCTCCTTATAATTTGCTTCATTTTTCCTGAACTGATATCACTATGTTTTTGTTCTAAGAGCACACTTTTCTGAGTCTTTAATTTGTTCATGAATAAAACAAAATTGTTTCCTATTCGTCTTAGTCCAAGTTAGACAAAATGAAACTTACAAAGTGAACTTGTTAAATACTTGTAGAGAGAATAGATATAAAGTATGTGAAAACAGGTTTTCCAAGTACAGGTTTTTAATGTTGTGATTGCTGAAGGTGCTGCTTAGTAGGTATCCAAGTATTTCACTTGGGTTTCCCAGATGGCTCAGTGGTAAAGAATCTGCCTGCCAATGCAGGATATACAGGAGACGCTGTTTCGATCCCTGGCTTGGGAAGATCCCCTGGAGGAGGAAATGACAACCCACTCCAGTATTCTTGCCTGAGAAATCCCCTAGACGGTGGAGCCTGGTGGGACATGGAGTCACAATAGTCCAACATGATTTAACTACTGAGCACACACACATGCAGGTGTGCATGCAAGTATTTTTCTCACCCTGACCAGGACACTGCACCCTACAATAAGACCTCCCTTTCAGATTTGAATTATTGCCTCCCTTACCTTCTGCCTTAAAAGACTGAATGCTGCACTTCTCCTCTCTTCCCATAGCTAAAATAAGAAAATTGGAGGAACCCTTTCTCTAAAAGTGAGGAACCCTGTTAGTGAAGTTTTGGAAATCCATTAAAACCCTGTGATGTACAGAAATAATAGTAACAGTAGCTAACATTGATTAAGTGCTCTTGTGTGTGCGACAGGCATTGTGCTAGGTGCTTTAAGTAAATTATCATTTGATCCTCACAGCATTCTTGTATGGTAGGCTCTACTTTTTTAATACCTGATTCTTATATAACAGATGAGGCAAGTCAAGCTTGGAGATATTAGTTTTCCCAAGTTCACACAGCTAGCAAGCGGGAGAGCCAAGAATCAAACATAGTTAGTGTTTAGCTAGTTAATTTTTGTTGTTTGTAGTGAATTCATAGCAATGTTTTAGGAACTATGAGTAGTTAAGAGAGAAATATTAGATAATGCTCATTTCTAAGTTGTTTATAGTCCATTAAGTCACAAAAAGAAAAAGAAATGGTCACGAACATAGTGAGCATGACATAGAAATAATTGTGTTTAGTGACAAAATTAACTTGGTTTATTATTTCTGAGCTAATCATAAAAAAGCATAGATTTGTGTGGTGTAAACTTCAATAAGTTTGTATATTTGTATTGCAGTATTGAAGATAAAATGGTTTGGAGTTAGGTCTTTGCATCTGTCTGCCTGTGCTTAGTCGCTCAGTAGTGTCGGACTCTTTATCACCCATTGGACTGTAGCCTACCAGGCTCCTCTGTCCATGGGATTTTCCAGGCAAGAATACTGGAGGGGGTTGCCGTTTCCTACTCCAGGGGATCTTCCTGACGTAGGGATTGAACTGGCATCTCCTGTGTCTCCTGCACTGCAGGTGGATTCTTTACCTGCTGAGCCCCTGGGGAAGGCCCTCTATCTGCCTAGTGGAAGTACAGATTAAAGGGAAATGGAATCAAGTATTTGCTAGACATTAAACAAATGTGTATCATCTTTGTGAAGTGAAGTGAAAATCACTCAGTCGTGCACGACTCTTTGTGACCCCCTGGACTATACAGTCCATGATATTCTCCAGGCCAGAGTACTAGAGTGGGTAGCCTATCCCTTCTCCAGGGGATCATCCTAACCTGGGAATTGAACCAAGGTCTCCTGCATTGCCAGCGGATTCTTTACCAACTGAGCTATGAGGGAAGACTTTGAATCTTTGTATAGAGATATTAATTCCTTGGTGGCTGAGAACTTTTAAGTAGTGATTTCAGATGTTTGCTCTTCAGCAGATTTTTAAACTGTTCTCAGGTTTGTAAAGTGGGGAATAGCTGTATGGTTGTATTTGAGGTAAATTATTCAGTAACACACTGTGTAAATGCTGCATTTATGTCATGGTCCATGCGTGAAGGAATTTCTAGACATGAGACAGAATGAGAGGGAAATAAAGTTTATTAGAGTTGGGGATGCTGTTAGAACAGCGGGCTGGCCCAAGGGAGAATGGACATTGAACAGGTCCGTGGTCTATTTTTATAGCCAGGGCACAAGGAGCAGAATAGGGGTCTTGCAGGTCATTAGCTGATTGGATGAAGCCCGTATACTGAGTGGGGGAAGAGTAAGGCAAATACTTTCTTCCTGTGGGGTAGAAGGGGAGACAGGTTATACTGCTCAGGAGGACCTGAAATTCGTTAATAGTTACAACATGGGTGTGGGAAGGACAATAAGGGTCTGTTTTTTCTGTTCCTACATTCCAAGGCCCTCCTTGGTTTTATCTGCTCTTTCATCCTTGGGTCACCACAATTTATTAATATTAAAATTGCATCAAATTTGATTAGTTATATCATCATTTCTTTAAAAGCAATTGAAAGAGACACATGTACTCCAGTGTTCATTGCAGCACTGTTTATAATAGCCAGGACATGGAAACAACCTAGATGTCCATCAGCAGATGAACGGATAAGAAAGCTGTGCTAAATATACACAATGGAGTATTACTCAACCATTAAAAAGAATACATTTGAATCAGTTCTAATGAGATGGATGAAACTGGAGCCTATTATACAGAGTGAAGTAAGCCAGAAAGAAAAACACCAATACAGTATACTGACACATATATATGGAATTTAGAAAGATAGTAATGATGACCCTGTATGTGAGACAACAAAAGAGACACAGACATATAGAACGGACTTTTGGCCTCTGAGGGAGAGGGAGAGGGAGAGAGTGGGATGATTTGGGAGAATGGCATTGAAGCATGTATACTATTATGTAAGAAATGAGACACCGGTCTATGTTTGATGCAGGATGCAGGATGCTTGGGGCTGGTGCACGGGGATGATCCAGAGAGACGTTGTGGGGTGGAGGGTGGGAGGGGGATTCAGGATTGGGAGCTTGTGTACACCTGTGGTGGATTCATGTCGATGTACGGCGAAGCCAATAGAGTACTGTAAAGTAAAATAAAGTAAAAAGAAAAAAAAAAAGGCAAGAAGCTATTGAAATATCAGAACTTCATTATAATGTATGATTACTTTTCCCTTTGAAAGTTAGAAGTTACAATGTTCTTACCGGTACTTTCGTTCCATTTATACTTAAATATAACATATGTGGCTTGCATGTTACTATATTTTTAAAACTTCTTGTGAGCTTCACTTATCTAGCATCTTTTCCACATTTTGCAGGTAGTTTCTAGTTAATTTTGCTTCGTAAAGGGACTACTAGATTTTCATGGTAGTGTGTTAACGTTGGAATGAAGTCATGGTGAGATTTCATTGTATTAATTAACCTAGGACAGCTGCTGTATAGAATGTTTTCATCTGCACAATAACAAAGTGAATATTTTGCCAAAATTTCACTAATTTTTGAACTATATATCAGTGCCACTGTCGGAGAAGGCAATGGCAACCCACTCCAGTACTCTTGCCTGGAAAAGCCCATGGACGAAGGAGCCTGGTAGGCTGCAAGTCCATGGGGTCGCTAAGAGTCGGGCACAACTGAGCGACTCCACTTTCACTTTTCACTTTCATGCATTGGAGAAGGAAATGGCAACTCATACCAGTGTTCTTGCCTGGAGAATGCCAGGGATGGTGGAGCCTGGTGGGCTGCCGTCTATGGGGTCGAACAGAGTCAGACACGACTGAAGCGACTTAGCAGCAGCCACTGTGGTGTTGAATGGTATAGGAACAGCACTAATATTGACAAGTAGAATTTTTTACTAAAACATAAAAACTAGCAAGTTGGTATTATCTTTCTGTCCACCATCATTGTTCAAACTGAATTTAGTAAATTTTAAATGGTAGTGGCTAAGTACTCCCACTGCTTAGCATGAGTTATTTTTATACATTGTTTTGTTGTCTTTTGCAACCCCATGGACTGTAGCCCACCTGGCTCCTCTGTCCATGGAATTTTCAAGGCAAGAATTCTGGAGTAGCTTGTCATTTTCTTCTCCAGGGGATCTTTCTGATCCAGGGATCAGAGTGGCATCTCCTGCATCTCCTCTTTATCACTGAGCCACCAGGGAAGCTCATTCTTACACATTAATTCTGTATGATTATTAGGCAATCTATGTTAGGAAAGTTTCAATCTAACCTATTAATTTAGTTGTGAGCTTACTGAGGAAAGAGTGTATTCTCAACTTTGTAATCCTGGCCTCTAGCATAGTGCCTGGCATACAGTAGGTATTCAGTATATGATGAATGATTGAATAAAAGAGAATTAAAAGTAAAATCTAGGAAAACTTCACTGAGATGATTTTTGAGAAAAGTAAAACATCTTGGAACTGATAAATAATATATTCGAGATTTTAAAATTAATGGTTCTACTGTGTCAGAGAAGTAAATTAATTTATTTTTGATCACATCGTTACTTGAAAGATTATTGCTAGGTGAACACAGGCCTCCCAACTCTTGCTCTAGTGCTCATTTCAGCACACTTCTGGCCGTCTATAGTTAAAATTTTATGAAGTAAATGGGAGAGAAGGGGAATGAGTGACTGATGGGAAAAGAACGTACTACGGAGAACATCTCTGCTGCTGCTGCTAAGTTGCCTTAGTCGTGTCTGACTGTGCGACCCCACAGACGGCAGCCCACCAGGCTCCCCCGTCCCAGTAATTATGATTTACCATGGAGTTGACTAAAATTTCTAGATAAGAGTAAATTTTAATAAGTTCATCTTTATGTCATCATTTAAGCATCACTAAGCACTTGTTCAAGAGTAGATGATGACATGGAAAGGTTATGATTCATTGAGGAATTTTCAGAAATTAAAAATCTTGGTAAATTGAAGACCAAGACTTAGAAGACTTACATAGCTAAAACTGTATAGGTTAATCTTCGGTTTCATGACATTTTATTTTATTTTATTATTTTAAATTTATTTATTTTTTAAATTTTACTTTACAATACTCTTTTGGCTTTGCCATACATCGATATGAATCCACCACAGGTGTACA
>SJYV01055113.1:0-23783 GCA_006410875.1 Neotragus pygmaeus
TAACTTGTAGTTTTATTATAAGGAAGAAATTGCCCCCAAATTTGTCTCTTAACAACATAACATTTCGGGGGGAAAAAAAAAAACCACAGAATGCTGAAAAAATACACTGTGAAGACCAAATACCTCTTTAGACCTCAGACACTGGATCACCGCCTTCAAGGTACTACACTCCTCTGTCAGTAACTGGATGGCAACATAGTGATCCCTCTTTAAGGTTTCAGCTTCTGAAATGTGTCTGGATTCCATATCCAGGATTTCGGCAGCATGTAGTTCTTGCATCTGCTCAATCTTTTCAGTAAACTGATTAATTATTTCAGTGACTTCTTCTGATAAACATTCCCTCTGTAAGTCAATCTGGATTCCTGCATTTCTAACAAGAACTTGTGGAGTCTGATTGCTGCTGCTGACCTTGAGGGTCCCATCTGTCTGGGATGCGGAGCTCTGATCCACTTTTATAGGAAGGGGCTCTAATGTGCAGACCTTTCTGTCTTCTTGTACTTCAGTATTATCTTCTCTTTCTGAGAAGCAGGATAATTTTGCTTCTGCCTTTTTGAGCTGATCCCTAACTTGGCTTAAATCTTTCTGGAGAAATGCCGTATATGTTTCTTTTACCTAAAACATAAAACAACTGTTTAGAACATTCAGGTAAAAATATCACATGTAGATTTAGGGTTAAGAGTATAATTCATGTTAATATGCTCATTTTCCACAGAATAACAGGGAAAACATTTCAGAAACAGAGTTTTCATACTTATTTGCATATATGTAGAGTCACAGATTAACAAAGAAGTGAAGTCATTTTATCGGACTCATTTTATCGGTTCTCAGGGGTTAACATCCATCTTTCTCCTTTTTCATTAACTAGACTAGAAGATTAACAGCATCCCCCTTTTAAGAGACTAAAAGATTAAAAGAGATCCCAAGTAAAACCAAACAAGAAAGACGAGAGCAATGAAATTTATAATAACTTCTCATCAAATTTATGAACGTTCCTTTAATCCTAGCTGTTAAGTTATAGATCTGGGATTGTTTTCATATTGAGAGAATATACACTTTGAAATAAAATAGGGAGAAATAGAAGCTACGTTATTAATTTTACCAAAAGCTCTTCTTGAAGCTTCGCTGCCTTCTCTTTGTAACTGGCAAGCTCTTCTTTGGTAGCTGCTGACTCTGCTCTAAGAGTCTCGAGCTGACCCCAAAATCCACTTTCTTCATTGGTATGAAACAGCGCAGCAGTTGTCTGAATGGTAGTGGAAAACACAAACACGTCATTTTCAAAAAACAAAGCCAAATTCAAGGTACTCGAATATTTCAATAAAGCTTTTTCAGGAACAACTGCCTATCAGATTAAAGGGGTTAAAATGACTCATGTTCTTTCAACAAGAACAGAACCACCATTTTATATTCTTGAGTCAGCACACACACACACACACACACACACACACACACACACACACACACACACACACACTTAAAATGACTCATGTTCTTTCAACAAGAACAGAACCACAATTTTATTTTCTTAAGTCAGCACACACACACACACACACACACACACACACACACACACACACACAAAGAATGATTTTTCTGGGAATGAAAGGTAAATAAATCATGTCAATTGAACATATCCTAAAAAATTTTATAATTATGAAACAGTTTCAGTTATCTATTCAAAAATTTTTCATATCACTCTCCTCAAAAGATATGAGGTGCTTTACTAAGATATTTCTTAGATATTAAGAAATAATAAAATCTTACTAAGATATTTTAATCATATGGAAAGTCACATTACTATTTTAAATATTATTTACAGTAATTTATATAGTTTCAGTTAGCTAGAAGGAAAAAGCCTCGTAAATGCAAAGAATTACTACTCTTTGACAAATAAATATTCATAGGAACCTAATATATCAGTTAATTTCTGGTGTTCAGATAAGACTACACATTACTCAAAATTACAAATATATACAGTGAGAATCTGAAAATTAAAGTCCTTCCATATCTGTCCTATGCTAAGAAATACCTACACTTTCAGAACTTTACATAAACAGACTTTCAGAGAAGAAAGGATGAAATCTAACAGAGGTTTGTATAGAATCTGTAAAAGCTAGTGATTTATCACTCATACATTAATGCACTAGACCACTAATATATTCTGATATGTTTCATTGTGTAAAAGGAATGGTAACACTTAACATGCATATTAGAAGAAAGAGGGAAAAAAATCCATACAAGTTCCAGAGGACATTTGCCATACTTAACATTTCTACGTTTCTTGGGACTGCTCTACTTACGACTGCTCATAATGACTACGGCAGTAAAATAAATACTGTGATTTTAAAACTATACAAAATACAGTCTGTATCCATTAATCTAGTGATAATAATATGACCGTACAGAATGGCAATTTTTTTTTATAAAAACCCTTTATATATGCAATTGCTAGATATAAAGAACATTGTATGAATTTAATAAGTTAGCAGTAAGTTTAAGGAAAAGGGAAAAGAGTTTCTTAAGGTATTTAAGTGAAAAAGATCAAATACAAACTAACCTTGAGAACGTCAAAATCTCCTGGAGGGCTTCTTTCCCTTTCTTTGCTTCCCTGTTTTTTCTCATTGTCTTCCAATAGCTTCTGCAGTTCTAGTAGCTTCTTTTCTTTTTCCAGAGCATTTTTTTCTGCAATTTCTATCTGTTCTTTTTCTAAAATCAAACTAGTCTGCATTTCAACCACCTGGCTTTCTAATTCTGATATTCTCAAGGTCAGTGCTGACACATTTGACTCCATTTCATTTTCTGTTAGTTGAGTCAAATTCTGTATATTTGTTCCTTCAGGTTCTGATGAAGTTGACTGTTTATCTTGCCAGAGTTTGGCATACTCTTTAACTGCTTCAAGTTGGACTTGACTCACAAGAGCAGCAGCAACTTTTTCCTCAAGTGTATTCTGCAGGTTTACAATCTTCTTTTTCAGCACCTCTTTTTCAGACTGGCCTTGCTCCTGCATGTCCTTCATCTGTTTATGACACTGGGTAAGTTCTAAGTCCTTTGCGCTCACAGTGCTCTCGAGCTGGAGCACCTTTGTTTCTAAGCTGCTTATGGAAACTTTGCTGTTTTCTTCAAAACAGTTGAGGTGAGACTGATGTTCTAGGGGCTGAGGAGCATCCTCAGGGGAGACTGCCTCTGGTCCTGGTTTGCTTTTGTTCGGGTCCCCTGCAGCCGCGTTAGCACTCTTCCCTGGCATGCTATGGGTTTTTCCAGTATTTCCACGTTCTCTCTTTAAGTTGTGTAATTCTTCTGTTAGTTGGTTCATTTTTAAATTGGTTTCTTTAAGTGCGTTTTTCGTCAAGGCCATTTCCTCATTAGTGTTTTCTACTTGCTGTTCCAAAGCCAGTTTTTCAGCTGTTACCATATCCAACTGATGTTTTAAACTATCTGCTTCTTCTGGGAGAGAATTAGCAACCACTGATGTCTTTTGTTCAATATTTGCCAATTCCTGTTGCAGTTTTTCAATCACTTCATTCAGCTGCTCGATTTCTTCTTCTCTATTTTTCTTCACACGTTCTTGATCACTCAACAAACATTCTACCTGGGTTTCAAGATCCCTTATAAGTTCATTTTTCTCTTCAATAACCTATCAGTTAACAAAAAAGCAACATATGTAATAACTGTGTATTTATACTTGGGGAATTTTATTTTATTAAGGCAGTATCTTTAAGTATTGATCACATACAGAAAAATAATATACTTCTCAGAAGTACTAAATTAATTTTAATATAGACCACGTCTTACATCAGACCAAAAATGACCTTAATTAGAACTTCTTTCAGAAAATTATTAAATATAGAGTAACTTATGCATTTAATAGCTGATTTCCTATAAGTAAAATAGTATCAATACATTCTAATTGAAAAGGATGAAAAGTATTAAAGTCTATAACAGATAGTGCTTACATATCACTATCTTATTTAAAAACTCAACATAATAGAAGAATTTTGAAGTTTTCAATATTTCGGTTAGAATGATATGATGAAATTTGAGTTACCAGAGACTATGAAACATCAAAAATGTTTGACAATATTAGGAATGGATACAAATACACATAGCTTGTTAAACTAATATGTCTCAATAAATTAAAATTAATGGAAAAAAGAGAATTAGGTTTTCTTTGGTTTTTACATTCAAAAACAAACTGAAAAATAACTATTTTGCCCTTTAAAATTCTAGCTTAACCACTATGAAAAACAGTATGGAGGTTCCTTAAAAAAAAGGAAAACAGAACTACTCTATGATCTGGCAGTTCTATTCCTAGGCATATATCCAGAAAAGGCAAGAAGTCTAATTTGAAAAGATACACACATCCCAATGTTCACAGCAACATGAATTACTATACATAAAAAAGATAAGCATGAAAGGGTCACTGTATAAGCAGGGAAGGAACTCTGTTTAATATCTTGTAATAACTTATGATGGAAAATAATCTGGAGAAAACTGGATCCGTTTGTTGTACACCTGAAATTAACACCATAGTGTAAATCAACTACTTCAATAAAAATAAAATTCTCATTTAAATAGCTTAATATAGTAATTTTTAATTAGTGTACCTTGTTATCTGTGGTCATTTTAAGTTGATGCTGAAGTTTCGCAATTTGCTCATTCAATCGGTCAATTTCTACCTCTTTTTCTTGCATTATTTGAGCAAATTTCCCAAACAGTGCATGTTGATCCGGATTAGAGATAGCATCAGATTCCTTTATGATAAATCCCAGTTTCTCCATTTCATCCTAGGAACAAAGATAACCATCCCAGTTGGATAGAGCATTACATGTGATCTTTAGACCATTCTGTCAGTTAACTCTTACCAAGCTACAGCACCCAAAACATTCAAAGCTACTATATAATTATTGTAAATCAATAAATCTTAAAACTGTTTTGATAAAGGTCTCCAAAATTTTTCATATCTGATGAATTCAAACGTTTATGTTGGGTTGAAGATAAACTCTATGTAAATCCATTTGCAGCTATTATTCCTCTGTTAAGCATTACGTAGCAGCTGGATTTAGCAAATGCTTTATACTACAACTATACAAGACAAAAAAACAATGAATTATTTAGAGGCAAACTTTTCCTTGAGCAATTACCTTAAATAATTTGTTTTCTTGTTCAAGTTCTTGTAGGCGGGTAGTAGATTCCTTTTTCTGTATTTCTAACTGCATATGTAGTTGCTGGACTTCTTCATTCTTATTTTCCAGTTCTTCTCTGAACTGTTCTAACTGCTCTTCTAAGTTTGTGATCTTTGATACCAAAATTATCAAAGGGAAAGAGAAAAACAACTGTTCATATAGATGTTTATTTGTCAAGAGAGAATGAATAGTGCTGGATTAAGCTATACAGGATGCATGCTTAAAACAGGTGAGCCATGAAAATAAAGGAAAGGGGTTTCTCTAAGCCAGATAAAACTGCGTGGTTTCCAGACATTTTCAAACTAAATACTTTAAAACTATCCTTCCTT
This sequence comes from Neotragus pygmaeus, assembly GCA_006410875.1. Taxonomy (NCBI): domain Eukaryota; kingdom Metazoa; phylum Chordata; class Mammalia; order Artiodactyla; family Bovidae; genus Neotragus; species Neotragus pygmaeus. The sequence continues at coordinate 5,510 of SJYV01055113.1, forward strand.
CAGAGGAAGGCTACAAAGAGCCATTTCCTACCAAATATTATCTTCTATCTGCTAAAGCATAAAAGAGTCATGAGAGGAAGGGAAAGAATCTACATTTTAAATCTTACTTTGTTAAATTAACTGCTATCAAAAAGGCTCAAGAAACCTATAGAATTAAGTCAGTTATTTTAGCCACCAAGTGAGACTAACTCAATTTAGTCCGTATTAATACTTAACCTCATAAAAGGTTTGGCAGCCACATGCCTTATTTGGGCAGAAGGGAGCAGAGGCAGACTCTAAGACCAAGAGATACTTAGGTCTGACATACAGAAACTTACAGAGTAAGTTAGTAAAATCATTTTAGGAGGAAACTATAGTGTTCCCATGCATAAGACAACTGAAATTCAGCTCTGGGCGCAGATTACCTCTTTGATAGTTATATAGAGATTGAAACTAATGGTGAACAGTAAGAGTTAATAAAAATTGGGCTTGCTTGAGGACAGGAAGAGTTGTTTACCTCAATGCTTTGCAAGTTCTTAGTACATTTTTAATGAACAAATTTTCAAATGTTTATTTATCTAATGATCAAAACTGCTGCATTAACACCAACCTAAGATACAAGGGCAGCATTTAGTGGCAGGTGGCCAGAGAATACTTATAAATCATTCATCATCTTAGAACTTGAAAGGGGGAACGTTCTGATTACACACCAACATGTAGTCAGATGGAGGAGGAAATGGCAACCACTCCAGGATTCTTGCCTGGAGAATTCCATGGAAGAGGAGCCTGTAAGGCCACAGTTCATGGGGTAACAAAGGGTCGGACACAACAGAGGGACTGAGTACAAGCAGTCAGAATTAGATCTCAGCATTAGCAAAGCAAAGGCCTTCAAAATCATTTAACCTAACATTTCTGTAACAGAAATCATATTTATATTAGTGATAAATAGCCATCATTTATAGCTTCCCTGATGGCTCAGATGGTAAAGAATCTGCCTGCAATGCAGAAGACTCAGGTTCGATTCCTGGGCTGGGAAGATCCCCTAAAGAAAGGAATGGAAACCCACTCCCTATTCTTGCCTGGAGAATTCCATGGACAGAGGACCCTGGCAGGCTACAGCCTGTGGGGTTGCAACGCGTCGGACGTGACTCTTAACGCTTGCAGGCAATTTACTGTTAAGACACTGCATGATATGCTTTCTATGTATTATTTTTTAAAAGCCCTGTAATGACGTTATACATCTTTACTAGGATTATCCCCATTTCAGAGATGAGGAAGGGAGTCACTGAGACAGGAGTCCTTTGTTCTGCAGTCACAAGGCTAGTATGTGGAAGCCACTTTTGAATGTCAGGAGGTTACCTCTGGAACCTGACATTCTTAACTATTATTCATCCTACTTCTAACAACTAATGTCTAAGACTTACATTTAAATAATTTTCTTTAATACTGGTATTAAACTCAGTAATAACACCTGAAATATAGTTATTAGTTGCACACATATAATTATCAGGTTAGTCTCCTGAAAATTGTGATGATTATATCTTCTTCAAAGTTACCTAACAGATGACATTTACACTTCTATCTTCTATGACTACTTTTGGTGACAAGGTATTATTTCAACACATACATAGATATTTAAGCTCAAATTGCTGCCCTTGCCTGTCTCACCTCATACTTATTTTCTTTTTTGATAAAAGAGTTTACGGTCAAATTCTTAGCCTTAATATTCAAAGTGTAGTCCCGGGAGGAGAACTAGCATCACATGGGAACATGTTTGAAGCACAGATTCTCAAGCCTCACCCCGGGCCTACTGAGTCAGAGTCTTCATTTTAAAACGATCCCTAAGGGGATTCATAGCGCATTCAAGTTTCAGAAGCACTCATCTGAAGCACTAACATTCCCATCACGAGCAGCTGAACTTGAGTCATCAAAATAGAGACTTCAGTTCCCAAAATGACGCTGCGAAGCATTCTTTCCTCTTCTCAGCCAGACTTCAGTTTTGGTCCCTGGCTGTCCTATTACTGAGGCTATGATAACCAAGAACCAGAAAAATATTATTAAGGTTTAAAAATAAAATGGCAGCTTTTTGGCTTAACCTTGTTTAATTTAGCTACCAAATGATATCTAGATTGTCTGCATTACATTAATTAGCACCTATTTGTGTTTTAATAATTTTTTTCTTTCAAATGTGTACACACACACGGGCTACACGCACACATGCACGCACACACACGCGCGCTCCCCAGGTGGCACTAGCGGTAAAGAACCCTCCTGCCAATGCAGGAGACATAAGTGACACAGGTTAGACCCCTGGGTCTGGAAGATCTCCTGGAGAAGGACATGGCAACCCACTCCAGTATTCTTGCATGGAGAATCCTATGGACAGAGGAGCCTGGTGGGCTACAGTCCATGAGGTCACAAAGAGTCGGACACGACTGAAGCAACTTATCACAGTCCAGCACACACATACATATATATATATATATATATNAGAATCCTATGGACAGAGGAGCCTGGTGGGCTACAGTCCATGAGGTCACAAAGAGTCGGACACGACTGAAGCAACTTATCACAGTCCAGCACACACATACATATATATATATATATATATATCCTAATTAGACACAGGATTCCTTGAGATTGGTGCTGGTTTTAAAATTGGACAGTGGTGCTCTACACATGGCAATTCAACAAATACTGAATGACTGTCTATGATAATTTCTCATCAGCAAGGCAAAACATGCCCGGATGTTTTGGTAGTAAAGCATCACAAAGGTCCAGAATGAGAGATATTGAGGAGGAATTCTTGTTCAGCCACTTACTGTGTGACCATGAGCAAGTTCCTTAACGTTTATTAAGATCTGGTTTACTCAAGAATAAGGTGGAAACACCAAAAGAACCTATCCTCAGGGAGAACGTAAGGTTAAGGACACAAGGCATTAATTAAAATACCGACCACGTTCTAGCACAGACCTCAACAAAGTTAACTATTATTATTTACTATTGTCACTTGTAAGTTAGATCTCATTGCTGCTACTGCTAAGTCGCTTTACTTAAAACCTATCCTACTGAAAGCATCTTTTTTCTTAAATTCTTCTATTTCTCTCCACATTATTCTCCTTCTCTTATACAGCCTGAAACCCTTATCTTTTAAGGTTTTCTTTCTTTCTTTCACTCGGCATTTCTAAATATTATAATAAACTTTTTAAAAAGTTGTACACAAATTTAGGCTATGAGAATAGTGAGAAGTATCTCAAATATAACAACACACAGACATCCTACGTTTATACTGTCAGATATCTGAAAACATTTGTCTAGTGCAGGAGAGAATGCTAAAGAAGATATTTTCATTAAAAGATATGTTTCAGTTTTACATCCCCATCTTTCAGTCTCCAGTTACTGAGTGACTGGGCTCTGATAGAACACTTGTCACGATTATTCAAAACCAGTAGCCAAGCGTGCTGCTCAGTCGCTAGCTCATGCCTGACTCTGTCGGGACCCCATGAACCGTCCCCCGCCAGGCTCCCTCCCGGTGAGGACACTGGAGGAGATCAAGGTTGGCTGTCAACTTGATTCTTTACTCATTCAACAAGTCTGGCTCTGTGCCATCTGTAAAAACTGGGAGCTAGTTCATACAAGCTCTCTAAGGTCTCTTGCAATTCCAACAAACATAATTCTAAGTAAGTAGGAGACAGTTACTGGATCCTTACTTCAAGAAATTAAGCAGTTAAGTAGTGTTAAATAAAATTCAGATGATGATATAAAATTTTACTATATTTAATCAATTATTTCTGCCTTGTGACCAGTTTTGGAGTCCCATCTTTTTAGCAAGCAGATCATGTATTTGACTATATAGTGTAAGAGAAATCTTTAAATGTTAATTCTTTTTGAAGCACACATCAACAAAAGTCATTATATGTCAACAAAAGTGTCCCCAGTCACTTACATAAAAGCCAAAAAATAAAATAAGCAAGAATCTCTCAGATAAACATTAGTTGGTACTATGAGATAATGAAAAAATAATACTTTTCATGAAAATAATCATTTCCATTATTTATATAGATGACTTTTTTCTTCTCTAAACTACAAGTTCTCTGAACTATAGTTTTAGGTGACATCTAAATCAATCTTCATTTTTTCAAAGTACTCATTAACATTTATAAACTGTTTACACTCAATAAATACACATCAGATGTTCTGAGAAAATTATATGGAAAGAGATAAAAATGTAATTGAAACTTCTGAAACATTTAAAATGATATGCTACAGCTAGATAGCAAGGTACAATATGCTAGAGAAAAACTGATGAGAGACAAAGGTTCAAATAATTAGGACTTGAAAATGATGGCTGTTTTAAAAGTGCATTTTCTGGTCTTCTTGGGGTAGGGGGAAGGGAGGGAGCAGAAAAACATAAAAGAACTTTATAGAATTAAGAACATGTTTATTAGTACACTGCAAAAAGGCACTACTATCTCCCAGGGAAATGTAACTTTAGAAAAAACAAACTCCACAGGAAAGCAGCCGTAATCCAAGGCCTCAGGCAAGGCCACGAGGAAGGCCTTGTGCCCCAACACTAGTCTCTGTCCTCTCGTCTTCATTTAACTCATACTTACCAAACTGGCCACCTTTTTGTCCTCAAAACTCCCTCCTCTGTCAAGGCCACTTGCCCCTCTCCCTTCATGCCAGTTTACTCGTTCAAATGTTTACTGTCTTCAGCGGCAACTTAGGCAATGAGCTAAGAAACGGTCTATATACTTTGGTTTCACACCATAAACTCCATTCTAATCAAATTAAATTTTCTAATGTAATTCAATCCACATTTTGTCATTAAAAATAAACTTACCTCTTTTTCCTTTCTGTCTATGGCATCTCGCTCTGCCTGCAATTGTATTTCTAGAGACAATTCTGCTTTAGCTTCTACAGCTCCAAAGTGTTTTCGGTCCTCTACCTTTAAATACATAAAATTTTTCTCAAAATTTCAGACATTAAATCCTAATTATCCATTTTAATTGGAGAAGTAACAATTCTGTTTCTTGAATTAGAAGTAGTCTACATTAGTGAACAATCAAAAGTTACAACATTCACTCTTGAATGCACTTTATATAAATCAAAACAAGAATGCCTGACAATCTTAAAATTCATTTCTCAGGTAAAATGAAAGCTAACCCCTCCTCTCCTCCACTCCCAAATTTCCTTATCCTGCTTTTCTTTAGCATAATAGGAACAGATCTCACAGCTTCTCAGACTGGGGCACAGCATCAGCCTGAACTGGTGCCTACAGATTTTCACTTGGCTGTTATTTTAGAATTTTATTAATGCTTAAAAGGGTAATTAAGTCTTCTGGCTTAATTAATCTTTCTTAATCAGGACCCAGTATGCAAGGGATATTTGGAGAAAAGAATAAACAGAAATGGTTATGATGTTAATGAAGACATACAGATACATTATGCAATAATATCAACAGAGTCCTTAGTTTATTTTCATGTAATTAAGCATAATCTGTACTAAAACACTTGATAAAATTAACCCAAAGAAAATGTCACACCTTTTGAAAAGTGTCTGCACCAACGAGTAAGGCTTGCTCTAGCTCTCTTACTCTGAACTCCAGTTTCTCAATTTCTTCATTCCGCTCCTGTATATCCCTCTGAAGCTGCTCTTTAGACAGCAAAAGCTCACTGCACTTGTCTGTTTTTTCTTTCAGATGATTTGTTAACTGCTCAACCTGGAAAAATAATAATCAAAAACTGTAATGTTAAAATATGTAAGGATGTTAGTAATAAATCTATCCTCCTTTCAAATTTTTTTAGATATTATGCTTAATTTTATTTTTGATAAGGACGGCACTATCACCTCCAACTACAGCAACATTTTCTGAGTTGATGCATCTAAGCAGCACAAGTTAAAGAGAAATAATATTGCTTTCCTCAATTCTTTTATGAGCTCTGTTAAGACTAAGATTTTCACTAGCTAGGAGGAAAAAATAAATGCATTTTTGAATAATGTTGAATTGCAAGCTCTAATGGCACAACCACACTAAAACCTAATAAAGAAAACAAGTTTACACAGTACTTACATTCATATGTGAGATACAATGACCTAAAAAAACTTCCACGGATTATACTTTTCTTTCTACCAACTGTTTATCAACACATATAATAATACAGTAGTTCTAAAGCACCATAGGGGTAGAAGGGAACTGGGGACCCTTTTCCAATACAGTTCCTTGGCAAAAAGCTTTTCAGCCCACACATTCCACCAGCCCAGGAGAGGGATCAGGATGCCAGGCAGTGCAAGGGATCCATGTGCCCTGAAAAAGTGATTCGGATAAGAAGGAGACGGAAGGATACAGGAAAGATCAATAAGAGAGCTTGTGAAATTAGTTCTGCTCAAATGGAGAGAGAAAGCTTATTTAAAAAAGAAATACGATGGTAAGAAAAAAAGAAACTACCTTATTTCAGTGAAATTCTTAGAGGAAATTATCTAAAAATAGCATTTCTTCTTTAAAACAGTAAAAGAAATGCTAGCTTACCTACAATTAGGGGTTGAGAAAGGACAGTAATAAAGCCTGAGAAGCTTGAACACTAAAAGGTGGACTAAGACCTGAAGTCAGGTTAAAGGAGAAGACAATAAAAAAGGTATAGCAAAATGACACAGTGCACTGTTAACGGCTAGATGTTTCTTTTTTTGTTTTTTTTGATCCTGAGAAAATCAGAAGCTGGAGAATCAGATCTGGCTAAAGAAGAAGAAAGTAAATGGATCACAATGTTTTGGAAGAAAATCAAAGACATACTTTCTTGTTAGTCTCCTTAAGTTTTATGAATGAGGCAAATCACCCTTTTTAAATGTAAGGAAACAAATAGTAGGAAATGACTAAGTTCTAGAGCTTAAATATTCTTTTGAGGCTCAACAAACACACATCTATTTTTCAAAATCTAGACTATGTCAGGAACACGATGAATGACTACAAACTCTGGGGATTGCTAACTTTTCTACTGCTCCAGTAGAAAATGCTTTTCTACATCAGATTCCTTCTGGCTTTTTGTTTTTAAAGATACCTTTTGTTAAATAAGACTCTAGATAACATTTTATGACAACGAGTTATAGGTATTTTATACTTCTTTGGTATCTTTACCTTCTCATATTGAAGTAATATTTAAATTTCTGATTTTGAAAACTGATATACAATGGAAAGAATTAAAGTTTTTAAGATATGAATCTTATTTTATACATAATATACAAATTAATGTATGGAAGACAATATCAGTAAAAACATTACCTCTCTAGTTTGGTGTTCACTGATAGGCTGGAATCGAGGCACGACTTTAAGTTGTTGTTCTAGCTTCTGTATTTCCTGTTGGAATACATCTCTCTCATGTTCTCTATCAACAGCTTGCTCCTAAAGTTTAATAATGATAGTAAATGAAGAAATAGTATTTATTGACGATATTATTTCCCTTACTTCCCTTTAATTGTAGGTACAGTTGTCTGTTTGAAGATGGACAACTGATGATCACAGAAATGCTCTAAACCAAAAAGGTTTAAAAAGATAACACTTGTTGCATGGTACATAGCGGCGACTAGTAAGGCTCTTATTGTATGACACATAACCTAGGGCTCTTCAGCAAAAATGCAAGCACTTAAATGTTATCTGAAGCACAACATTTTTTAAAATTCAAGTAATGTTAAATACGAAATGAAATTTAAATGGTCTCCTTAAAATGAATTTACTTTTTTGGAACAAAGGAGGACTCCTAATATTTAAGCTATAGTAGAACAAACTGTGCTGTAGATACATTTTTTTCATTTTAATCTAGGTTCTTAAAAATACCTAAAATTACAAAGTGTGTTAGAATCTGATTCTCTCATCTGTGAAGATTATAAGACTTAAATGAAACTCCAAAGAAGAAAATCCACGTGAAATTAGAGATTTAACATCTTTTTTGGAAGACAGTAATGACAGCATAAAAACAGTCGCAGTTCTCTGCTTCCAGGGCACACTGTTACTCGTGTGTATACATTTTACGGGTGAAATGGTGGACAATTAGCTCTTAGGATCCTTACCTGCTCTGACTACTATTCAGAAGAAGACTAGGACAAGTTTCTTAACTATGAATCTGGAAAGGCTAACTGGTAGGGCTTATTCATAATCTGTTTGTACTGCTTTTAATTCTGAAAGCTACATAATAAAAATTTTTAATTGAAATAATACTTTTCAATTAATTAGATGACACAGATAAAAATAGTAGAATTTAAGTCTTTTCATAATTTAAAATCCACAACATAGAATAGTAGCAAGTAGCATTCCAATGAAAAAATTATTAAACTTAAGAATACTTACATCTAAAAATTTTCTCGTTTTTTCTAACTGCTTTTCTAGTGCTTGGTTTTGTTGTCTTAAATCCATTAGTTCAGCATTTTTTTCCTGTTCCAGTTCTATAAATCTACTGACTTGTTCTTCAACATCTATTTCTAGAGCTTTCACTTGTTTTTGAAGGTCATCACGCACTTTTTCAGCTTGACACTGTACCTCTAGTTTTTCCTTCATCAGTTTTTCTGTCTCCTGTAGTAATTCTGTTCATGAATGCAAAAATATACTACATTAAGTCACAATTAATGATGTTATGATAGGGAAACCACCCATAACTGTGTTCAGATTTTAACTTCATGAAATTAAGGGGCTGAGTTTCATTTCAAAAACACGTAAAGAAGGAAAATACGCATTTGAAAATATCAAAATAACATATTCCGATATAAGCAAGCAAGCTAGTACCAATAAAATCATACAGAATTAACAAAAAGAATTACGTCTTATCACTAAAAACAATAAAAGAACACAGCAAATGACCCCCTCAAAGTCCACTTTCACTACAAGGAAACGAGCAAAATCTAACCAAATTCAAGCATAGAAATAACTCACCTCAGGCGAAAATCAATCCGCTCTAAACCTGTAAAGTCATTTTTATATGCATACACAACACACACGAAAATCAAATACTGTAAATCTTTAACCAAGGTAAGTAAGAGTTACAGAGAAGAAGCCTCACCCGAATCAGAGTTTCCTGTTAGTCTTGCTCCTTATTTGACCCACATTCCCGAGTTAGTCTTACATGTTCACATGCGTGTGTCAAGGGAAAACTGACAGGTATGAGAGGCAGTGTGGCGCCAAGGCTGTGGGTTAACGTCCTGACTCCACCACTTCTGACATTTAATATGATGTCCTTCAATTTCCTTGTATGTCAAATGGGAGTTAGTAATGACCTCTGAGTTATTTCCCCACAATAAGTTAATTTATAACATGTCAAATAAGTTAATATATCAATGTGTGAAAAACAGTGCCTAGACTATGTAAGCACTACATATACATGTAAGTGTTAGCTATTATCATTATTAATCATACAATAGTAAATTTTATACAGCAAAGTAAAACAATTCTCTAATGAAGAAAATGGAATGACTATAACTTCAGAGTCTTTACACTAACTGCTCGGTCAACACTGTACTCAGGATTAGGAATCTACAGAAAGCAGGTTCCCTTTAAAACAACACTGATTTAGATGTTAATACAAAAGTAATCAACCAGAAAGTCTCTTCACTAAATTTCACTGATCTTGTTGATACCATCATCTTAGATACTGATTTAGAAAAGAGTACTGTAAAAAGTCACAGGTTGTAAGAACTTAATATATTCGTTAAAGAAAATAACTTTTAATTTACATTATACTGCCTACCACTATTTCATCCATTTTCTTGAAAAAACTGAAATAGTCTTAAGCTCTGTGGGAATAATATGATGATGGTCACTATGAATCTCAGTTTTTAATTCCAAATTTAAATTGTAAGAAAAGTTTATTTGTTGTTAGAAAAACTTGTAAGTATGAAACACAGCAGCAAAATTAGAGATATGTTAATTGATTGAAAAATCCAAGGGTCACCCAATGGCCATGCAACTGTGTAAACACACCTGCTCCAGGCGCTGCATCGACTGCAGCATCTACTAGTCCTATTAGGAAAAAACACACACACACAACAAAACATGGTGATTTACACGTCAGCTATTTCCTAAAACAGAGCAACACACACACACACACGACGAGGAGTAAAAGCGGAGCACAATGACTGCCACAGGTTACGTTTTGAGCTGTATTCAAATTCCTTGAATATTTTACATGCATGATAAATATACTTTGCACATGACAAATGCCAACCCTAAACCTGTGTTAAACAAATTTGAGCAATCAGAAAAGCTTCACCATATTATAAGAATGCTTGTTGTATCTCTAAATTGATTAAATTTAATTAGCAAAACTACACATTTATAATTCTAACTGCATGTATAATATAAAGGTGAAAGTGAAAGTCATTCAGCTGTGTCCAGCTCTTTGCAATCCCATAGACTATACAGTCCATGGAATTCTCCAGGCCAGAATACTGGAGTGGGGGGTAGCCGTCCCTTCTCCCAATCCAGGAATCGAACCAGGGTCTCCTGCATTGCAGGCAGATTCTTTACCAACTGAGCTACCCGGGAAGTCATAATATAAAGGTGACAGGATATGACTAAAAGGATTTAAAGTTTCATTGTTACAAAGACTGGCACCTATTTTTTAAACCACTAATTACCTAATTTCTCATTTAAGAAAAGATTAGAGGTTATCTGTAAACTTATTTATTCTTTGAACTCCTGCTTATATTCAACTAAATGTCAGTCAGCCTGCTTCTAACAGCCTTTCAGTCTATTATCTTGCAGGCTGAAATCCACCCCACCCTGCTCACAACTAGTGCCTGATCAGTGCTCTTAGTTAATCCAGGCATACACGTTGCTGCCTTTCTGCAACTAAAAGAACTAAATCTCATACAACTTAAAAAAAAATCCTCCTTCATTATATCCAGCTTTCTCTTTAGGCAGAGGTTTGAGGAGATACAAAGAATTATCTTTCTTGTTATCATATGCCAAAGGAAAAAGAAAAAAAAAAAAACCAAACCTGATTCCACATGGTTGGCTAAGAAGACAATTACCAGTAAGGTAGACTTTCTTATTATTTTTCAATCCCTATATAAAACATAAATAATGGCACTGAAAGGGGAAAAAGAAGTCCTCTTGGACTTTTAACAGTTCACATAAAGTTGAGGAATACGTACGCTGTTCGACAGGGCCTGCCTCTGCCTTCATAGCCTCCTTCTGCCTCGACAGTAACTCTCTTTCTTCTTGGATCTGCTGTTGCTCTGCTTCTAGCTCTTGTAATCTATTACCTGCACATAACAACTCCTGCTCAAGACGATCTATTATATCAGTTTTTTCCTGAATTTGCCTTTCAAAAAGTGTTTTCTCATCTGCATAGCCATCAATGACACCTATAAAATAAAATTAACAAGAAATGCAATTATTTCAAATTTTGCTATTATATATTTATATAAATAAAAAAGGTGTACTGTCGGCAAATTTTAAATCATTTCAGCCTATTAAAAATCTTAAATCAATTTGCTGCTCATGATAGTAGCAACTATAATATGTTCAATACAGTATTCTTATTAGCCATTGTGTTTAAATATTAAATTTCTCTGAATTTTCTCTTACTTGTTATGCTAACTTATTACATCATGTTGGTGTAACTTATTTCATTAAAGAGATAGGTTCCTGGAAAGCTTAATATAAATCAAATGTCTGTGAACTGAATCACATTTTAAATATACTAGAGAAAGTTGATACTTTAAGTGATTCTAGAAGCCTGTCACCCACAATAGCATGGTACGATATAAATAGCATGGGGCTTCAGAAGCTTAAAGCCTGGAATCAGCATTTAAAGGTGACTTCGAACAATTTATTAGAATCTCTGTTCCAGTTCCCTCATCTTTAAATGAAAAGAGCTGTCTGAGGATGGAGGGATTATGGTAATAACTCACTATCATTCACTTTTGTATTTTCTAAAATTTTAAATACTTTCATATAATTCTATTAAGTACTTTCATAATTAAAAACTATATGTAGTTTTAAAAGCTGCTTAGAGGAATTTTGAAGACAAGCTACAACTATTTTTCAATGGTCATTTGAACTTAAAAGTAGATTGCTGGTTTCCAAACTTGGCTTGCACCAAAATCTATTTTTACACTTGAAATTCCCATCCTCAACAGCAACAGCAGGCTGCTCACCCTCGGCCTTACTGAGCTCCACGGCCAGCTGCTCCCTGGCCCTGGACTCCTCATGAAGGCGCTCTCGCAACTCTTCTTGGCACTTGAGGGACTCAGTCACTTCTTGTTTCTGTCTAAATGACTCACGCATCAATTCTGTCTGTGTAACTTTTGCATGTTCCAGCTAAAAAAAGGGAAAATATACACGAAGGAAGACAAAGTGTTAATATCAGTGCCATTCTCCATGAAAGCTTTAAAAAAATTTTTGATGAAAATAAAGATAAATATTTCTAGTGCATGCTAATATTAGTAGATAGCACAATTCTGTAGATACTTTAGCTGTGCACAAGAGATGTATACAGAGATGTATTCCAACTTTACTGAACAGAAAGAATTGCTTCTTACTGCTAGCACCTGCTTTCTCTGTTTTTACTGAAACAAATATAAGGGGGAAAATTGAGCTCAAATGTTTCTAGTACTTAATATCAACATTATTAAATTAAAAAAAATTTACCACAGAATTTTAAAATGTACCATAGAAAATAGATTTTAGAGTTACTAAATAAGGCTTTTGGTGGTAACTTTTTGTTTTTGGATAAATCAGTATCCAACCAGCGTGTAACTAGCCTTGTTTTAAATATCATTCATAACTTATTACTTGAAAATAATATGAACATACATTTAAGAGTCATAATTGAAAATTAAACACATTTTAATCACAAAATATTTTCTAAAATGTCTCTAGTAATATGCTATTACCTCAACAAAGATAAAAATTCATATATATATATATTTTTACTTTTGACTGGCAAAAAGATTACTTTCCTTTAATGTGGATAACCAGTACGTATTAATTTTTAATATTAGAAAGTGATCATAAAATATGAACTATTTATATACAGCATGCTTCTGCACTTATAGTCAGAGTCGATATTTTAAAAATAAATCAACTGCTTCCACATGTAATTTTTTCCTGCACATTATTAAATGGCTGCCTGGTAAAATATGTGAATCTCTAAGAGTTCACAGCTTGAACTAACTAGGATATGAGGCTTTTCCTTCTTCAAATTTACTATACAAATACAATATACTTACAACAAAATAAATACTTCCTTTAGAAAAAATTTTAAAGTTTGCTTCTATATTCTATCTCTTGACAAGGTATAAAATTTCATTAAGATGCATTTAAATATTACTGTAAAGCCTACAAGAAATATTAGTAACTTCAGTTTTACAAAGCAAAACAAAAAAGTTGGCAGGGACTCAAATACAGTAGATCTAGCAAACAAATTTCATTTATTATAGCAGAGAGCACCAATACCTTTTTCGAATAAGAGATTCCTTCAAATATTTATGTAAACATTTTAAATGTTAAAAAAATCTCTTCTATCTAGGTAAGGTACAGTTTATTCCTAATATTTATATAATACCTATACCTAATAATGTGAAATATATAATCATATTCAATATTTTCAAATAATTTTAAAACTACATTAAAAGCACTTATAAACAATTAGTAAATATTTTGTCACTCTAACATATAAAAGCTTCAGGGGAGGTAATGAAACTATTCTAAAAGCATTTGAAATATTAGGGAGTATATCGCTAAAGCCATGGAAGTCATTAAAAGGGCTGAATAACTTGGGAGTAAATCATTCACAACATTTAAAAGTCAAACGAACCTGAAAGACTAACTATGCTAAATATGCTTAACACTGTTAACAATATACATTTCACATAAAAAGGAGAAAAAGGTATTTTCTCACAGGATTAGTAGGCATATTAAATATGAGTTCCTAGGGCAGTTAGCAAAAAAACTGAAATTAGAATCCAGGAATTCTTTTTTCATTTCTGGAACTAGAGCCAATATGCCAAATGACTGGCTCAATGACAATTCACTTAGCTATTTTAGGTATGAGAGTGCCTATTCCCTCAAATACAACCAGCCTGCTTTTACTAAAGATTGGCATCATAAACACAGAGAAGTAAGATTCTTAAGGACAAGCAAGATCTTTTTAAATAGCTTATCTGGCGAGGCAGAACTGAAATATTATCTCATTTAGCTTTGTGGAATTAAGCATATTGCCAAGTTGAGGCTTGTGGACGAAATTTTGCCCTTCAATACATTAATCATTACAGGATGAATGAACCAAACAGGAAAACAAGATTCTATTCCATTTACCCTTACCAAAGACATTTAAAGTTCATTTCTCATTATAGCTTTTTTCACTAAATATATAAAAAACTGCAAGCATAAAACTATAAAAAACCAAAATTTTATACTTACTGAATAAGGAGGGGTAGGCAGGGAAATTTTAGAAATAAGCTTTAATATGTGTCCATTTCTTTTATGAATAATATGAAAAATAGAAGTATTAATAATTACTGAGTTATTTTCATCCAAATGTTCACACAGAGGAAAAGGATGTGGTAATGGTACACGGGATTCAACCTCATAGATGTCTTCATCTTGTTCCTCCAACCACGAGTCACTAAGTTTGACAGTTGCCAAATAGGTCTTGTACGGATCCATTCTAGAAGTTATAGCTGCTAATTTTCCTCATTTGCTTTACCAGTTTTCCACTACACTAAAAAGTTCTGTTTACTTTATAAAGATATACCATAGCAATATGAAAATTTTTCTTTAGCACTATCAAATAAACATAAAACTTAATTCATACAACAACAAAAGAAAAAAAAAAAAACCACAAATAAGAAAAATTAGGTCCCCATCAGTCTTCAGCAAAACAAAACAAAGAAACCAGAAGAAAACAAAAACATAAAAACAAAACTAAAAGCAAGTAAACACGTTTTTAATCAGAATAATGACTAAAATGTTGAGGAATGAAAGAATGAAAATATAAACATCTAATTAGCTAAGCAATAAAACTGCTCTCGTTATCAAATATGTCTGTGGAAGTAAAAGCCTTCCAAGTAAAACCTGGCCAGGGAAGTCAAGTTTGAAGTCTCCATAGCAGCAGTCTTAAGAATCGCAGTTGCAACTTTATTTCCCTTGTTGTTGCTGCTTCATTCAATGCTCTTCTGAACTGAGCTATTCAAATAGCCTCTCATGCTGAGCCAAAGGATTCTAGTCAGTGTCCCCTGAGGAAAGGTCAGAACACAGGGTGTGGTTTAATGTCTGTACCTATAGGTACACTGACAGGTGGAATCTGAATTAACACGCCCACAAAAAAGCCTGCCTAACAGGATCCAAGTTCCACGTCAGAACTCTGTAAAGGATATTTAGATAAGTTTATAATACTTCTAAGATAAGCCAGTGTTTTTCCATTTCATTAAAACATGTTTTAATTTAAAAATGTAAACTCAAGAAGGTCTGAATTCACATTATCAATCAGTTTTTCAACTATACCCAATAACTGTAACTCTTTCTGGAAAACTAAGTACTTCCTTTTGATATTTCCTTAAAATAATACCCATTCTTTTGAGCAGTCATTAAACTAAATATAGATGGTTCGGTTATAACCTATTTCTACACTGAATTATTTAGAGAGTAGTTGTTAAGGAAAAAAAAACCCTCTTTTTAAAAGCTGCATTGTATAATATACAATAGCTGATAACTATACCACTTAACCTACACTATGAACTCTGACTAAGATTTAACAGCACAAGTTGTATATAGTGGCCCTCTGGTACCTTCAGAAACCTTGACAATAGTGAATACGCCAATTACTCAGATTTTTTTTTAATTTAAATTTATTTCTTTTAATTGGAGGCTAATTACTTTACAATATTGTATTGGTTTTGCCATACATCAAAAGCTGAACAACATGAAAGTTGTTTTAAATAAATGAAAAATCTTTCACTGTGGTGACTTTTCTCTACCCAGTAACTAAATATCCTTAAATCAAAAAACCTTATCTGCTATGGGAAAATCCCACACTAAACCAGGCCTACCAACAAAAACCCATTTTTATAGCCACTTTGACTACACAAAATATCTTCAGAGCAGTCAATACCAAAACCTTTCACAGTCTGTTAATAATTAGGACAGAGAAAATGACATTTTTTACAGAAATCTCAGAATCTATAGCAATATGATTTGGGATGGGGGAGGAGCATTGCTGTCTAGAATTCCAGACAGTTCAGTCACTCAGTCGTGTCCACTCTTTGCGACCCATGAACCTCAGCATGCCAGGCCTCCCTACCTGAACCAACTCCCGGAGTCCACCAAAACCCATGTCCATTGAGTCGATGATGTCATCCAACTATCTCATCCTTTGTCATCCCCTTCTCCTGCCGTCAGTCTTTCCCAACATCAGGGTCTTTCAAATGGGTCAGCTCTTTGCATCAGGTGGCCAAAGTATTGGAGTTTCAGCTTCAACATCAGTCCTTCCAATGAACACCCAGGACTGATGTCCTTTAGGATGGACTGGTTGGATCTCCTTGCAGTCCAAGGGACTCTCAAGAGTCTTCTCCAACGCCACAGTTCAAAAGCATGAATTCTTCGGCGCTCAGCTTTCTTTAGTCCAATTCTCACATCCACACATGACCACTGGAAAAACCATAGCCTTGACTAGACGGACCTTTGCTGGCAAAGTAGTCTCTGCTTTTTACTATCCTATCTAGGATGGTCATAACTTTCCTTCCAAGGAGCAAGTGTCTTTTAATTTCATGGCTGTAATCATCATCTGCAGTGATTTCTGAGCCCAGAAAAATAAAGTCAGCCACTGTTTCTACTGTTTCTCCATCTATTTGCCATGAAATGATGGGACTGGATGCCATGATCTTTGTGTTCTGAATGTTGAGCTTTAAGCCAACTTTTTCACTCTCTTCTTTCACTTTCATCAAGAGGCTCTTTAGTTCTTCACATTCTGCCATAAGAGTGGTGTCATCTGCGTATCTGAGGTTATTGATATTTCTCCTGGCAATCTTGATTCCAGCTTGTGCTTCATCCAGCCCAGCATTTCTCATGTTATACTCTGCATATAAGTTAAATAAGCAGGGTGACAATATACAACCTTGACATACTTCTTTTCTTATTTGGAACCAGTCTTTTGTTCCATGTCCAGTTCTTGCTGTTGCTTCCTGACCTGCATAGAGGTTTCTCAAGAGGCAGGTCAGGTGGTCTGGTATTCCCATCTCTTGAAGAATTTTCCACAGTTTGTTGTGATCCACACAGTCAAAGGCTTTGGCATAGTCAACAAAGCAGAAAGAGATGTTTTTCTGGAATTCTTTTGCTTTTTCAATGATCCAGCAGATGTTGGAAATTTGATCTCTGGTTCCTTTGCCTTTTCTAAAACCAGCTTGAATGGAAGTTCACAGTTCACGTATTACTGAAGCCTGGCTTGGAGAATTTTAAGCATTACGTTACCAGCATGTGTTAAAGTTAAGTCACTCAGTCGTGTCCGACTCTTTGCAACCCTGCAGACTGTAGCCCATTGGGTTCCTCTGTCCAGGGGATTCTCCAGGCAAGCATACTGGAGTGGGTCGTCATTTCCTTCTCCAGGGGAGCTTCCCGAACCCAGGTCTCCCGCACTGGAGGCAGATGCTTACGTGAGATGAGTGCAATTGTGCGGTACTTTGAGCATTCTTTGGCATTGCCTTTCTTTGGGATTGGAATGAAAACTGACCTTTTCCAGTCCTGTGGCCACTGCTGAGTTTTCCAAATTTGCTGGCATATTGAGTGAAGCACTTTCACAGCATCATCTTTCAGGATTTGAAATACCTCAACTGGAATTCCATCACCTCATTAGCTTTGTTCAGAGTGATGCTTCCTAAGGACCACTTGATTTCACATTCCAGGATGTCTGGCTCTAGGTGAGCTATCACACCATCGTGATTATCTGGGTCATGAAGATCTTTTTTGTACAGTTCTTCTGTGTATTCTTGCCACTTCTTATTAATATCTTCTGCTTCTGTGAGGTCCCTACCATTTCCGTACTTTATTGAGCCCATCTTTGCATGAAATGTTCCTTTGGTATCTCTAATTTTCTCGAAGAGATCTCTAGTCTTTTCCATTCTAGTGTTTTCCTCTATTTCTTTGCACTGATCGCTGAGGAAGGCTTTCTTATCTTTCCTTGCTATTCTTTGGAACTCTGTATTCAAATGGGTATATCTTTCCTTTTCTCCTTTGCTTTTCGCTTCTCTTCTTTTCACAGCTATTTGTAAGGCCTCCCCAGACAGCCATTTTGCTTTTTTGCATTTCTTTTCC
>SJYV01055119.1:6613-62669 GCA_006410875.1 Neotragus pygmaeus
TCAGATATGCAGATGACACCACCCTTATGGCAGAAAGTAAAGAGGAACTAAAAAGCTTCTTGATGAAACTGAAAGAGGAAAGTGAAAAAGTTGTCTTAAAGCTCAACATTCAGAAAATGAAGATCATGGCCTCCAGTCCCATCACTCCATGAGAAATAGATGGGGAAACAATGGAAACAGCGTCAGACTTTATTTTTTGGGCTCCAAAATCACTGCAGATGGTGACTGAAGCCATGAAATTGAATGAAGCTTACTCCTTGGCAGAAAAGTTATGAGTAACATAGATAGGATATTCAAAAGCAGAGATATTACTTTGCCGACTAAGGTCCGTCTAGTCAAGGCTATGGTTTTTCCTGTGGTCATGTATGGATGTGAGAGTTGGACTGTGAAGAAGGCTGAGCACCAAAGAATTGATGCTTTTGAACTGTGGTGTTGGAGAAGACTCTTGAGAGTCCCTTGGACTGCAAGGAGATCCAACCAGTCCATTCTGAAGGAGATCAACCCTGGGATTTCTTTGGAAGGAATGATGCTAAAGCTGAAANGTCATGTATGGATGTGAGAGTTGGACTGTCAAGAAGGCTGAGCACTGAAGAATTGATGCTTTTGAACTGTGGTGTTGGAGAAGACTCTTGAGAGTCCCTTGGACTGCAAGGAGATCCAACCAGTCCATTCTGAAGGAGATCAACCCTGGAATTTCTTTGGAAGGAATGATGCTAAAGCTGAAACTCCAGTACTTTGGCCACCTCATGCAAAGAGTTGACTCATTGGAAAAGACTTTGATTGTGGGAGGGATTGGGGGCAGGAGGAGAAGGGGACGACTGAGGAGGAGATGGCTGGATGGCATCACGGACTTGATGGACGCAAGTCTGAGTGAACTCCGGGAGTTGGTGATGGACAGGGAGGCCTGGCGTGCTGCGATTCATGGGTTCGCAAAGAGTCAGACACGACTGAGCGACTGAACTGAACTGAACTGGGTCTTAGCTGCAGCATGTGGGAACTTCCATCTTAACTGTGGCATGTGAGATGTGCTTTCCTGACCAAGGATTGAACCTGGGCCCCTTGCATCAGGAATGCAGTCTTAGCCACTCAACCAACAGGGAAATTCCTTAAATTTTATTTAAATGATCTTTCCTTTTTGTTTATCACTTTAATAAGGAAAAGTCACCTATCTACCCAGAATGCAAGACATGAACTTGAATACTAACAAGTTACATTTACCTATGTGCATCCTCAATTCTGTTCCCATACCTCTCCCCATCTGAAATGGTTTTATTGAATCTTCTCTTCACAAAAGCTTTACTTTTTAAAATACAGTCTTAAGACATATGTGTGTATTCCTAAAATTGTAGGATTAATTAAAATTTGACATGCTAAACACATCTGAAACAGTATTTCACCTTATATTTTATTGAACATGAGATATTATACATTCTTTTCACTTTTCAACTCTTTCATAGTTTTGTCCCCTTGATCTATCCATTACTGAGAAAGATGTGCTAAAATCTCCCTAGAGATTTGTCAGTTTTTCATTGTAGCTAGTTTCGGTTTCATGTATTTTGAGGGTGTGGTTGCTAGGCAAATTATCTTTAGAATTTTTGTATTCTTCTCATAAATTGGAACTTTTCTCATTGCATAGCAACCTTCATTATTTCTCATGTTGTTCTTTACTGTAAAGTCTAAAGTCATTAATATTGCTTCACCAGCTTTATTGTGACTAACATTTGCCAGCTGTATCATTTTCTATACCTTTCAAATTTTTGTATGTAATGTTTTAAAGTTCTCACTTTTTAAATGGCACATGGCTATATATATATTTTTAAACCCAGTCTGACAATCTTTGTCTTTTAATTGGAATATTTACAATTTAATTTTTTGCAATAAGAAATACATGTAGAATTACTTCTACCTACTCATTTCTTATTATATATTATATATAATAAACAAATTATATATATTATATACATATGAAAGAAGTGAAAGTCCCTCAGTCATATTTGACTCTTTGTGACCCCAGGCTCCTCTGTCCATGGGATTTACAAGGCAAGAATACTGGAGTGGGTTGCCATTTCCTTCTCCAGGGGATCTTCCTGAGCCAGGGAATGACCCCCAGTCTCCTACATTGCAGGCAGATTCTGAATTAGGGAAGCCCATTATGTACATATACACATATGTACATATTTGTGTGTGTGTGTGTGTGTGTGTGTGTGTGGCTGCACTGGGTCTTAGTTGCATCTCTCAGGATCTTAGATCTTTGTTGCAGCATTCGGCATCTTTAGTTGCAGCAAGTGAAAGCTTTAGCTGTGATATGCAAATTCTTAGCTGTGGCATATGGGATCAAGTTCCCTGACCAGCGATCAAACCCAGAACCCCTGCAATGGGGGCAGAGAGTCTTAGCCACTGGACCACCAGGCAAGTTCCCTCTACCAATTTATTTTGTACTTTATACTTGTCTCATGTGTTTTTCTTTTTTGTAATCTTCTTTCAGGGGCTTACCAGGTGGCTCAGCAGTAAAGAATCCACCTGCAAAGCAGGAGCCACAGGAGATGCAGTTTGATCACTGGGTCAGGAAAATCCCCTGGAAAAGGGAATGGCAACCCACTCCAGTATTCTTGCCTGGAAAATTCCAAAGATAGGGGCCTAGGGGGCTACAGTCCATGGGGTTGGGAAGAGTCAGACCTGACTGAAGTGACTTAGCATGCACACACCGTCTTTTGAATTGATTTTTCCCCCATTCCACTGTCTCTTCTAATGATTTAGAATTTATGATCACTAATTCTATTGTTCTAGATTTCCACATAAATCATAAAGTCCAAAATTAATTATATCTTTATCATCTTCCCATGAAATACAAAGCCTTAAAACACTTCAATCCAATCAGTCACTTCCAATTTGCACACTATTGTTATTCTGTGTATTTAATTGTCTTGGCTTATCACCATCAATATTTTATAAAATTGATCTTTATTTTAGACTTATATATAGATTTACAACTTTTTAAGTAGTCATTCCTCCTTGCATCTAAGAACCTTCTATATGGAGACACCTCTGTTATTCTTCAAGTACATCCTTTCAGAATTCTCAATAGTCACAAAGAATCTGTTACTATCAAACATTCTCATTTTTATTCTTTCTGAAAATGCCTTTATTTCACTTTCACTGTTAGGTATTTTGCTAGGTAATACTAGGTTGACAGGTATTTTCTCTATACATTCACAAAATTCTAGTTTTTTCTGGCTTTCATAGTTGCTGTTCAGAAGTCAGTTCTATTCAATTGCCATTCTTTTGTAGATAGTCTATTTTTCTCATACACAATAGCTTTGAAATCATTATCTTTCTTTGGAGATTTTAAAGCTTGATTGTAAAGTTTCCAAGTGTGTATTTCTTATTATTTGTCCTGATTGGGATGGATTCGCTTCTTAAATATGAAGATTGATGCTTTTCATTGGTTCTGAAAAATCCTTTGCTATTATCTCCTCAAATACCCTCTTCCTTCATCCACCTCTTCTCTTCTTCTGAGACCCCAAATATTAGACCATCTCACACTTTTCTTGTGTCTCCTCTTTTAACTTATCTTTCATCTTTTTATTTCTTTTTGCTTTGTACTGGATACTTCCTTCAGGTCTAGCTTCCAGTTCATCAATCCTTTTTCTTACTCTGTCTAATCTACTATTAAAATCCATCCACTGATAATTTTTCTTCTAGTACCAGGTTTCAAGGCCAGCCATTTTCCTTGCTGTTCTCTACTTGGGGGGCTGGCAGCTTTATTTTTAGCTTACCCTTCATACTCAGCCTGTATGGACTTGTGGGGTTCCAGCTATATTGGGGACCTCCCTTATGCTTCCCATTACTTTCTCCCATCTATAAGAGGCCATTACAATCAAAACCCAGCTTCGCTGGGGTTTCTTCACATGTCCTCAGAATGAAAGTATCTTTAGTACTTTGTTTACCTCTTGAGATTCATTTCCTCCTAACAGTTAATTGATGCATTTTAAGATTTTTAAAATTTTATTCAGCATTTGAGGATTTCACTAAGAGGATAAGTAGAGTATCTTTTCTACTATTCTTCCAGAAATAGAAGATTGGTTTGTTTTCAAATGGGAATCAGAACAGACACCAAATCTAACACACATTCCATTTTTATTATGAACAATTCAAACAGATGTTGGATACACCAGTTATATGAAGAACAAGTTGTAAGCAAGTGTATACAGTATAACACAATTTTTGTAAAGATAAATATGTTTAAATATTTAAATATATATTTATTTGTATATGTGTATGAGCATAGAGAAAGATTTAAAGAGCTACATACAAACTGTTTTGATTACTTCAGAATGGCTAATACTTGGTGTGAGAAAATAAGGGCAAAATATTATAAAAAGACGGAAAATATACAAGTTGTTAAAACATATATATTCTTCCAAACATGTCTAAATCTATAGACAAGGACTGAAAGGTAACATGGACAAAAGGGTGGATGGTTAAGTGCTATCTTGCCCAACTATAAAGGGGTTGACCAGATGGTCTTGCACATATCCTTTAAATTGCCACTGAGGTAAGGGGTAGTCTTGAATTACAATGGACCCACAGCAATCAGGAGCTTCCCTGGTAGCTCAGTTGGTAAAGAATCCACCTGCAGTGCAGGAGACCCCAGTTTGATTGCTGGGTCAGGAAGATCCACTGGAAAAGGGATAGGCTACCCACTCCAGTATTCTTGGACTTCTCTGGTCGCTCAGCTGGTAAAGAATCTGCCTGGAATGCAGGGGACCTGGATTGGGAAGATCCCTTGAAGAAGGGAAAGGCTATCCACTCCAGTATTCTGACCTGGAGAATTCCATGGACTGTATAGTCCATGGGTCACAAAGAGTTGGACATGACTGAGCAACTTTCACTTTCACAGCAATCAAACCAGTCAGTCCTAAGAGAAGTCAACCCTGAATATTCATTGGAAGGACTGATGCTGAAGCGGAAGCTACAATACCTTGGCCACCTGATGTGAAAGGGGCCAACTCATTGGAAAAGACCCTGATGCTGGGAAAGATTGAGGGCAGGAGAAGGGGGTAACAGAGGATGAGATAATTGGATGGCATCACCGACTCAATGGACATGAGTTTGAGCAAACTTCAGGAGACAGTGAAGGACAGGGAAGCCTGGCATGCTGCAGTCCATGGGTTTGCAAAGGGTTAGACATTACTTGGCAACTGAACAACAACACAGTAATCTTTTCTCTTTCCCAGTTTCATTTCTGAAACACTTCCTCTGCCGTATCTATACTTGTATTTCAAACCACATCTCAACCTGCTTGTGACCTCAGAATTATTTTGTCTGTTTACAATTTTTCCTTCATTCTTAAACCCAAAGCTCAATATTGTTGAATTTAATTAAGACTTCTCCATCTGGATAGGGTGACTTTGTAAAAATAGGAACAACTAGTATTTCTTGAGCACTTACTGTCAGGCACTAAATAGGTGCTTGCTCTGCATTACTATTTCTTTAAAACAACCCTGTGAGGAGAGGTACACAGGCTGAGAGAAAGCCTCTGAGGGAAATCTGATTAGAAAGGCGGATCAGAAAGTCATTCTGATGGAACTTCCCTGGTGATCCACTGGTGAAGAATCTGCCTGCCAATGCAGGGAGCACGTGTTGGATCCCTGGCCCAGGAAGACCCTGCATACCACCTGGCAACTAAGCCCGTGCACCACAATTACTGAGCCTGTGGTCAGGAGCCCACGCTCCACAACAAGAGAACTCACCAGGAGAAGCCCATGCACCACAACTGGAGAGTGGCCCCTGCTCACAGCCAGAGAATCCACACGCAGCAGTGAAGACCCAGCACAGCCAAAAATAAAAGGAAGGAAGGGAGTCGTCCTGAGGAGAAGATGATGCAGCCAAGCCCTGAAGAATGGGGAGGGGCTAAACTGGTGATTCAATCCAAGAAACTGCATCTAGAAAATCCAGCATATAATGAACCAGTATTAACCTTCTAACTGACTGGCAAAGGAAACGATCTAGATTTTTTTTAAGACCCAATTACAATTTTGCCCCTAAAGAGGAACCAATGTTTGAAGTCCCAGTGAGCTTCAGGCTTTTACAGAAAGGTCTTGTCATGACTCCCTGAGGGAATGATAAGATAAATTCTATTTTTTAATTATCACTATTTTCCTCATTACTTTTAGGGGTTTTTGTGACTTTGTTGTTTAGATGATGAGTTGAACAAAATAAACACTTAGGAGAAACAGTATTTCCTGGGGATCTTAAGGGATGTGAGAGAATAGGAGAAGAAAGAAACTGATGGTGAGGTGGTACAAAATAATTCTGAGGTCACAAGCAGGTTGAGATGATGGTTTGAAATACAAGTATAGATACGGCAGAGGAAGTGTTTCAGAAATGAAACTGGGAAAGAGAAAAGATTACTGTGTTGTTGTTCAGTTGCCAAATGTGAGGTGTTTTGAAGGATGTCATTATAAGATAAATGAAGAATGTTGAAGTGTGAAGCTACTATGCTTAATAACTTATCACCTTTCTGTGCTGTCCAATATGAGGTCAAAAGATACATACAGCTATTTAAACTAAATGAAATGAAAAATTAAATTTCTCAACCTCACTAGCCATGTTTCAAGTGCTCAGTAGATATTTGTAGCTAGCAGGTAATGCATTGGAGAGCTCAGATATAGAATATTTCCACTGTTGTAGAAAGTTCTGTGTGAACTGAGAGCAACATCTTGGAAGGGAATAGCCCTCCCTAGTGTCCTGTTGCACATTTACAGATACAATTTTTAGTGATGTTTGCAACGGTCTAAAGTTAAATGCCTTACATGGAAATTCTACAAACTTCAGTCAATAGTTATCTATTCTACCAACCCCAATCTCCTAGATACAAGACACTGAACCATCCATGGGAGGGGGAAGAGGGAGATGTTCAAAAAAGAAAATTATACATGGCCACTGCCTTCAAGAAGTTTATTACCTAGAAAGGAAGAAAGATATGCAACCTGCTTCAGGGGATAGATGAACCCAGGAAACTTTTCCTTAGGCACAATTTCTTCTAGACTGAAACTGTCCAAAGTACCCCAATCCAAATTCTCCAATTTTAGTTTCAAGGAATGTTTTTGGAACTCTGGGGACAATGGAATGAGGTTTGCACACTGTGACAACAGAGGTCTCTAACAGAGAATCCTAGACGGGGGTCCTTTTAAAGTTGTCTCCCTCGCCCATTTTCAAGATAAAAGGGAGCATGTTCAGACAGCATCACATGGCCCAGTGTGGTTCACTGTTGTGTGATATTAAGTGTTCAGATTCCTCCAAAGAGAGAATGTAAATCAGTTCAGTTCAGTCACTCAGTTGTGTCTGACTCTTTGCGACCCCATGGAGTGCAGCACTCCAGGCTTCCCTGTCCATCATCAACTCCTGGAGCCTACTCAAACTCATGTCCATTGCGTTGGTGATGCCATCCAACCATCTCATCTTCTGTCATCCCCTTCTCCTCCCACCTTCAATCTTTCCCAGCATCAGTGTCATTTCCAATGAGTTGGTTCTTCAAAATCAGCTTGTCTTATTTCCTCATTTGTAAAATGAACAAGTTGAGACTATAAGACCATCCCCTGCAGCTTCCAAAAGATCATGTTCAAATAACTTATATTTACTTTTATCTGAAAACACAAGGAAGCCAGTCTCACTCACCTGGATTGACCAAGGTGCGCACCTGCGGGCTGTGTCAGAGGCTCTGTGGTCACATAAGGTTTGTGAGGGATCGTTAGGGAGCAGCGAGATCTCCACAGCGTGGAGGCTCTGCCACTCTGCCTTGAGCTTATGGTGACACATGACAGCTGCTGACCCAGAGACTAGATGGATATGTTATACTAACTAAATCATCGGTTTTTCCAAGATAACAGTTTAAAATTTTCTACAAAAGAATAAATGCAGACTGAAGATAATGCAAATAGCACAGCTATAGATGGTTAGACTGAATGAAATTGCCAATGTTTGCTCAGCTCTTATATAAGAAAAATAACAATTTAATGTGGTTCAAGCTAATGCTTGCAAACAACAAGGAAATGACACTATCCCTGGGGCCAACCAATCAGCCACGTTACCAGGCAAGACAATGACCATCTCATGAGACTTCACAGGAAGTGAGTTCAAAGAAGGTGAAATTATCAAGATCATTAGAAACGTGGACAATATACCCACTAGCCTTAACTATCAACTTCCCTGTAAATATATACTCTGCCTTACAACATTAGCTAACAATAGAATGAAGATATTAAAGTGGCTTATTGACTTCATCTTTGCGTTATTTTTAAGTCCTCTTCAGTGGTTTATTTTCTAATGTACATAATATGTTAGTACCACAGTGCTGATTGGACTATACAATCAAAACCTGTGTAGCTGACTCCTTGATGGCCAACCACGGGGCCTCACCAGGACCTCTGAAAAGGATGGTTTATGTTCTGCTGCCATCTCGTGGTGAGCAAACCGGGAACACACTATTGGGAAGAGTGGGGAGGGCTGGTTTGGACCATTGAACTCCAAACTTCCAGGGATCCTAGTGCACAAAGGAGAGACTCTGAGTTCTCCTGCGTGTCACTGTCACAACACCTGGAAAATTTCACAGCTCAAACCAGTCTCTTTTGGGGTCTACAACCTTATTAGGTAACCTTACCTCTTTAGACCCCTCTTTCCTTACCTGTAAATGTTGACTATTTTCTAACTCTAGATGAACCGCACAGACACCTCCAGTTCTAAAATGGCTATGATATTAATAGTGTCATTTTTTATTTTACTAGCTTCCAAATTCTTTATTATTTTCTTATTCCTTATTCCATAAAGAGCTATAAAATCTCAGAGTTGGTGCCCCCTTTTCTGCTTCTATCATACTGTGCACACATCTGTATCTTACAGCACTGATGGGGGGTTTGGAGGGTTTTGCTGGTGGTGGCTGGGTTTGGTTCAATTTTACTTCTTATTTTGGTGTGACTTTTAGATTCACAGGAAGTGGGGGGAGTGTACAAGGAGTTCCTGTGCATCCTTCTCAACCTGCATCAGTGGTAACATCTTACGCATCTATAATACACAGCTACTGTACAGAAGCAAAGCCAGGAAACTGACTTCAGTGCAATCCAGAGGTTATTCAGATTTCACCAGTTTTATGTGCACTTAAGTTTGTGTCTGTGTGTGAGCTGTTCGTGTGTGTGTGTGTGTGTGTGTGTGTGTGTGCTCAGTCATGTCCAACTCTTTGTGATCCCATGGACTGTAGTCTGCCAGGCTCCTCTGTCCATGGGATTTCCCAGGAAAGAATACTGGAGTGGGTTGCCATTTCCTCCTCCAAGGGATCTTCCCAACCCAGGGACTGAACCCGAGTCTCCAGCATTGCAGGCAGATTCTTTACCACTGAGCCACCAGGGATGTTCAGAGCCTGGGTAGCAGCTGTTGAAATATGCAGATCTATACAGTCCTGTGGGGTCACGATTACAATCCCTGGTGGCCTCTGGACCAGGAAATCTGGGGAGTTCCCTTGGAGGACAATTGAAAAAAATCAAAGCTCCTGATGAGGGTATCAGCTGCTTTCTGAGGAGTCTTTTTGAGCTGTAGCAAGGCAAAGGGGGGTACACATAGATGGCACTTCCCTATTTACATTCTCTAGGAGCACCTCCTTAGCCCCAGTTCAGTTCAGTTCAGTCGCTTAGTCATGTCCAACTGTTTGCAACCCCATGAACCGCAGCACACCAGGCCTCCCTGTCCATCACCAACTCCTGGAGTTTACCCAAACTCATGTCCATTGAGTCGATGATGCCATCCAACCATCTCATCCTCTATTGTCCCCTTCTCCTCCTACCTTCAATCTTTCCCAGCATCCAGGTCATTTCAAATGAGTCAGTTCTTCTCATCAGGTGGCCAAAATATTGGAATTTCAGCTTCAACATCAGTCCTTCCAATGAACACCCAGGACTGATCTCCTTTAGGATGGACTGGTTGGATCTCCTTGCAGTACAAGGGACTCTCAAGAGTCTTCTCCAATACCACAGTTCAAAAGCATCAATTCTTCGGCACTCAGCTTTCTTCACAGTCCAACTCTCACATCCATACATGACTACTGGAAAAACCATAGCCTTGACTAGACAGACCTTTGGTGACAAAGTAATGTCTCTGCTTTTAAATGGCCTCTGAGGGAGAGGGAGAAGGTGGGATGATTTGGGAGAATGGCATTGAAGCATGTATACTATCATGTAAGAATCGAGGCGTCAGTCTATGTTCGATGCAGGATGCAGGATGCTTGGGGCTGGTGCACGGGGATGATTCAGAGAGACAATGTGGGGTGGGAGGTGGGAGGTGGATTCAGGATTGGGAGCTCGTATACACCTGTGGTGGATCNAAAAAAACACAAACACATGAAAGATAAATAATATGCTATTCAGTTCAGTTCAGTCGCTAAGTCATGTCCGACTCTTTGCGATCCCATGAACCACATTACGACAGGCCTCCCTGTCCATCACCAACTCCTGGAGTCCACCCAAACCCATGTTCATTGAGTCAGTGATGCCATCCTACCATCTCATCCTCTGTCGTCCCCTTCTCTTCCTGCTCTCAATCTTTCTCAGCATCAGGGTCTTTCCAATGAGTCAACTCTTTGCATCAGGTGGCCAAAGTATTGTAGTTTCAGCTTCAACATCAGTCCTTCTAATGAACACCCAAGACTGATCTCCTTTAGGATGGACTGATTGGACCTCCTTGCAGTCCAAGGGACTCTCAAGAGTCTTCTCCAACACCACAGTTCAAAAGTATCAATTCTTCAGTGCTCAGCTTTCTTTATAGTCCAACTCTCACATCCATACATGACCACTAGAAAAAGCATAACCTTGACTAGACAGACCTTTGTTGACAAAGTAATGTCTCTGCTTTTCAATATGCTATCTAGGTTGGTCATAACTTTACTTCCAAGGAATAAGCATCTTTTAATTTCATGGCTGTAATCACCATCAGAAGTTATTTTGGAGCCCAGAAAAATAAAGGCTGACACTGTTTTCACTGTGTCCCCATCTATTTGCCATGAAGTGATGGGACCAGATGCCAGGATCTTTCGTTTTCTGAAAGTTGAGCTTTAAGCCAACTTTTTCACTCTCCTCTTTCACTTTCATCAAGGGCTCTTTAGTTCTTCACTTTCTGCCATTAAGGTGGTGCCATCTGCATATGTGAGGTTATTGGTATTTCTCCTGGCAATCTTGATTCCAGTTTGTGCTTCCTCCAGTCCAGCGTTTCTCATAATGTACTCTGTATAGAAGTTAAATAAGCAAGGTGACAATATACAGCCTTGACATACTTCTTTTCCTATTCTTGCCACCTCTTCTTAATATCTTCTGCTTCTGTTAGGTCCCTACCATTATCTGTCCTGTATTGAGCCCATCTTTGCATGAAATGTTCCCTTGGTGTCTCTAATTTTCTTGAAGAGTTCTCTAGTCTTTCCCATTCTATTGTTTTCCTCTATTTCTTTTCACTGCTCGCTGAGGAAATAACCAAGAGATCACTGAGGAAATCAAAGAGGTAATCAAAAACACCTAGAAACAAATGACAATGAAAACACAATGACCCCAAATATATGTGATGCAGCAAAAGCAGTTCTAAGAGGGAGTTTTAGAATACAATCCTATCTGAAAAAAAAAAAAAATTCATATAAACAACTTAACCTTATGCCTAAAGAAACTAAACAAAGAAGAATAAAAAATAATAACAGAAGAAAAGAAATTACAAAAATCAGAGCAGAAATAAATGAAAGATAAATGAAAAAAATAATAGCAAAAAATCAATAAAAATAAAAAGTGGTTATTTGAGAATATAAACAAAGTTAATAAACCTTTAGCCAGACTCATGAAGAAAAATGGAAGAGGATACAAGTCAATAAAATTAGAAATTAAAAAGGAGAAAAACAACTGATACCACAGAAATACAAAAGATCATAAGAAGTTACTACAAACAACGATTGCATGAAATGTTCCCTTGGCATCTCCAGGTTTCTTAAAGAGATCTCTAGTCTTTCCCATTCTATTGCTTTCCTCTATTTCTTTGCATTGTCTNGGCAATCTTGATTCTAGCTTGTGCTTCATCCAGCCCAGCATTTCACATGATGTACTCTGCATATAAGTCTGTGGAAAACATGAAGCTTGTCCCTCAAGGTGACTTTCCATGCTAAGTAAACAGGCCTTTTTCATAAAAAGACTGTGAAGCCCTCTTGCTTCACAAAGGCATGAGGAAATAACTACATGTACCCAGGAGTTTCAGCAATGCAGCAGTAGACTGCCTTGTATGTACATACTTCGGTGTTAACACCAGCCCCAGCCAGGGAGTAGGGGAATGCTGCAACCGACAGAACTTTCAACTTTAGCAAGGCAGCAGGATAATTCTGTGACTGCTCACTCCTGTTGGAGCTTTCCCACCTGAGCTAGCACATTAGATGGGACTCACAGCAATGTCCACCAGTGCCTCTATCTCTGGGGACCAGTTCTTCTATCCGCTGCCCATCTGGCCAATGCTTTTAGCTTTGGAAATAACTCTCCTTTGCATACAATCTCTGCAGTTTTCAAACTTCTGCTATCTAATGGCGTCTCAGGGTGACTGAGACTGCAGGAAAGCCTTGTAAGAGGGCACTTTGGGGTGTTTAGATATCAGCCCCATTATTTTCCAGATGCTTTGGGGGCTCATCCTTCTGATATAGATTCTAGGGGACATGGCTGCCTAATGCGGGATGCCAACCCTTCAGTCATCCAGAAGTACCCATCTGGTGGGATCCCTCCCTACTGTGTGAATCACACCAGGGGTAGAGTTTTGGCAAGAGCATCTTTCTGCCTCTCCTACCCCTCTCACTGTGGTCCTTTTAGCCTTCGTTGTGAAGGAGATGTTCACTAGTTCTCAGGTTGTTTTCAGAGGGAAATGATTGACAGGTAGCTGTGTATTTGTTGTGCTCATAGGAGTAGGTTAAGTTCAGACTCTTCCTGTGCCACCATCTGTGTTCAACTGCCCTCCCTCTAACTTTTGGTCTTTATCTATAAATGGGGTATTTAAACTTTCCCTTTATTCTTCGCTGTCATGAACATTACAAGCCAAAAACTGTGAATGTAACCGTGAACATGACCTTGTTTGGACCAAGAGTCTTTGCAGATATTAAAGGTCTCAGAATGAAATCATCCTTGACTATCCAAATGGGCCCTCAATCCAATGCCAAGTGTTGTTCTAAGAGGAATATGGAGGAGAGATGGGGGGATAAGAGGAGATAGCCAGGTGAAGATGGGGCAGAGAGTGGAGTTATGCAGCCACAAACAGAGGAATGCCTGGAAACAAGGAAGGAATCTGCCCTCTAGCCTTCTTAGGGAACATGTCCTCGAGGGCTACAAGGAGATAAATCTGTTCAGTGTTAAGTCACCCAGCTGGTGATCATCTCTTATGACAGTCCTGGGAAACAAATACAGCAGCCAAGAGCAAAATAAACAATATTCAGTTCCAAGAAAACATTTGAGTTCATCCAGAGTCATGCAAGAAAGAATAGAAAATGATAGGAAGAAAGATTCAGCATAGTGAAAGACACAAAGTTTAGAAATTAAAGAAAATGTGTCAAAAATTTTTAACTCAAAAAAATGCGTTTAATTTTTTTAACTGAAAACAAAACAAAATCAAAAGTATCTATGCTCCCAGAAAAAATAAAGTAAAATAAAAAAAATAATAATAAGTGTCTATGCTCACACATTCAATTATTTATAAAGTATTTCAGTTATTGTTGTGAAGTTGCTCAGTCGTGTCTGACTCTTTTTGACCCCATGGACTGCAGCATACCAGGCTTCCCTGTCCTTCACCATCTCCCAGAGCTTGCTCAAACTCGTGTCCATTGAGTTGATGATGCCATTCAGTCATCTCATCTTCTGTCGTCCCTTTCTCCTCCTATCTTCAATCTTTTCCAGCATCAGGGTCTTTTCCAATAATTTGGCTCTTCATATCAGGTGGCCAAAGTATTGGAGCTTCAGCTTCAGTATCAATCCTATCAATGAATATTCAGGGTTGATTTCCTTTAGGATAGACTGGTTTGATCTCCCTGCAGTCCAAGGAACTCTCAAGAGTCTTCTCCAGCACCACAGTTCGAAAGCATTAGCCTTTCGTTCAGCCTTTCATTCAGCCTTCTTTATTTTCACTGTGTGTTAAAAGTTGTAGGCCCCACCACGTGGGCCTTCCATTACAATTTGGCCCAACTGCCAACATCTGCACCATTTTTGCCTAAAGTTTTCCTTTGGTCACCAGAGACTGCTCTGCCTGGGACACATGGCAAGGTGGAGTCCTGAAGGTCCCAGGAAAGACCCTCAAGCAGTGTATAACTGGAGCTGAGGTGTACACACCCCCGTGCCCCACATCTCTGCTGGGACTCTCTGACCACTGAGTCACCAGCAGGACTAAGCCCCAAATGCCTAGAGGACTACCCTGCTCCCCTTCCTATCTTCTTTCTCTACTCCCCTACCAGTGTCTCCTGGGATCCCCTCCCAAATAAACCACTTCCCCTTGGATCTTTTTCTGTGGGTCTGTTCTTGAGGAGCCCAAACTAAGGCAGATTGCAAACACACTAAGCTGGAAGCTGTTCAGAACCAAAAGCATAACATGAAAACTTTTCTTCAAGAATTTATTTGAACTGCCTACCTGTTTCATTTTAATGTTAGAAAAGTATCTAAATGTTAAACTGGCCTTGCTTGACATCAACATCTACCAAGGAGATACACAGCACTGTAGAACTCTTCTTTTTCTCAACCTTATATCCACCTTCCATCAAGAGGTGAGTTCTAAACCCCAAACACATCTCATGTCAGTCTACTACTCTCTGTTCCCACTGGACATCTAAATGCTTGTGGACCAGAAGTCATTACCTTCAAGGAAAAGAGGTTGGAGGAGATAAAAGGAGACAGGGCCTTGGTAAGGTGAGGTTCTGATGCCCACGAGCCGAGTAACTGGGACACATGCAAAGCAGACTTCATGTTTAAGCCTGTGCGCATAATTACTGGTGCAAGGATACATACTTAGCTCTCATTAGATTCTTAGAACAATGTGTGACCCCAGAATGGTGAAGAACAGCCAGTATCTGTGTGCATGATCAGTTACCAACAGTACAAGGAATGGTTATGTGCAGGTTCTGGAGTGTGACTGGATTGGAATCCAGTTCAGCTGTTCCTAGTTCTTTCCTGATGTCTATGGCTCAGTTTTCTCATCCTTAAAATGAAGGTGAAAGAATACAGACCTCATGGAGTCACTGTGAGGACACAACAAGATAATGCCTATAAAGCAGAGAGCATATGGTGCTTCTCAATAAATGTTAGCCACTGTCACTGTTCCACAAGTCATCCAACAGCAAAATCCATGGGGTCAGTCAGAGATTCCCAACCTTTTTGGCAGGGACTGGTTTTGTGGAAGATCATTTTTCCACACACCGATGGTTTCAGGATGATTCAAGAGCATTACATTTATATAATTAAATAATTACACAATTCACCATAATGGAGAATTGGCAGGAGCCCTGAGCTTGTTTTCCTGCAACTAGATGGTCCCATCTAGGGGGTGAGAAGAGATAGTGACTCTCAGGGTGTGTTTCACTCCCATGAGAATTTAATGCTGCCGCTGACCTGACAGGAGGCAGAGCTCAGGAGGTAATGCAAGCAATGGAGAACAGCTATAAATACAGACAAGCTTAACTGGCTTGCCCACTGCTCCCTCCTGCTGTGTGGCCCACTCCCTAACAGGGGCTGAAGACCCCTGACATGAGTCATCCTTCTCCCTCACCCACAGAATCCAATTAATAACTATGACAATTTTCAGCCTGAAGCTCTTCAGCTCATTCAGCTCATTTTCACTCAAATTTCATTTCTCTAACCAAGGCGCTATCTTGTCTTCCAGAAGATCCCCATGCTTAATCTCCTTGAATCCTCCCTCCACTGGAGTGATCAGTAGACACTAAAATCCTAACATGACTTAAAACTCTAAGACCTTGGCCTCGACATGACTCTTCACACCATGCTCCAAGGGGCCTCTGGAGTGCCTGGGAGGAGATGAGGCTGCGGCAGGGGCCACTTTTGTTTGAGCCAAAACCAACCAAGTGTGTAGATTCTGTGCACTGGGCTTCCTCCTAGTGTGAAGAAAGGGCTGCACTTCTTCAAACAAAACACACACACACAAACTAGACAAGTAACCACACCCACTCTCTTTTGAAAAATAGATAAAATGGTAAAGAATCTGCCAGCCAACACAGGAGATACAAGTTTGATCCCTGGGTCAGGAAGATCCCCTGGAGGAGGAAATGGTATTCCACTCAGGTATTCTTGCCAGAAAATTCCATGGCCAGAGGAGCCTGGCAGACTACAGTCCATGAAGCCGCAAAGAGTTGGACACAACTGAGCACACACACACAAGGTCCTTGATACTATTGTGACATGCCCTCTGGCTGCATCTTTGCCTTCTTCTCTGTTTCCATGTCACTCACCTCTGCCTATGCTACACGATCCAGAATAGTATTTTTCAAATTTTCTGGTCCACCCTCAAACCTTTTTAAAAGTATTGAGCCTCAGTAAATGACCACCAATTTAGTGCCTTAAAAACAACACAAATGCCTTTTTTCTCTAGTAAGAGGCCTAAAGTGACCTCTAAAAACAGGTCACTATTCACTTGACTCAGAAAGCCCCACAAAATCATGTAAATCAAGAGGTTCAAATCTTTGTGTACACTTTAAGAACACTCGTGAAACTGCCCAGGCCATTGAGGGTATGCACATCCAAAATGCCACCAAGTATCTGAAGGATGTCACTTTTAAGAAGCAGTGCATGTCTTTCTGTCATTACAATGCTGGAGCAGGTAGGTATTCACAGGCCAAACAGTGGGGCTGGACGCAGGGCCAGTGGCCCCAAGAGTGCTGAACTGCTCAAAAATTTTTTTGCACCTGCTCAAAAATACAGAGTAATGCTGAACTTAAGGGCTTAGATTCTCTGGTCATTGAGCACATCCTGATGAACAAGGCCCCAAACATGCGACACTGGATTATAGGGCTCATGGTCAGATCAACCTGTTCATGAGCTCTCTCTGCCCCACGGAGATGATCCCTACTGAAAAAGAACAGATTGTGCCTAAACCAAAGGAGGAGGTTGCACAGAAGAAAAAGATATCCCCCACCTCAAAAAAAGGATATCCCAGAAGAAACTGAAGAAACAAAAGCTTATGATCAGGGAGTAAATGCCACAAAAAATAAATGCAAATAAAACTTAAAAAAAAAAAAAACCANTCATATTTTGACAACTACTGTTGAAATGGAAAATGTTAGCAATGGGAAATCAAGCAAGAGATTAAAGTTAATATAAAGTTTAAGAAATGTCAAGAAAAAATAAGGACTAAAATTAGAATAAATCATGAAGACCATAAATCTAATCCTCAAAACATTCAATTTTAGCCTCAAGAAGTTTCTATTGAAAAATCCAAATTCCTATAAGCACATTTCTTTCTCAAGTACATAAAATGTGCTCTTAGGTGTATATAGTGAATCCTTATACCTCATATAAAAAAATGTAATGGCAATACATCGTCTGAGACACATATATAATTCCGATCACATCCAAATAACTTGTCTTGTTCTTATTAATAATCTCTCAAAGACTTAGTATGTTATTTTAGATAAAATTACTTGACCCAATTAATATGCTATAGAACTCCATTGAAAGACTGTTGCACAATTTACATGCTTCCCACGACTGTCCCCTAATGTTAGGCTTGCATACCTCAAGTGCATTAGAGGCACAATGTGAGAATTTCGTGAGTGTGACTTTTAATGAAAGATTAAAAGGCCTCTTTAAATTCAGGGCTTCAAAAACCAATTTCATAAGTTTGTTTCTTTTAAAATCTACAGCGTGATCTTCTAAGAANATACCTCAAGTGCATTAGAGGCACAATGTGAGAATTTCGTGAGTGTGACTTTTAATGAAAGATTAAAAGGCCTCTTTAAATTCAGGGCTTCAAAAACCAATTTCATAAGTTTGTTTCTTTTAAAATCTACAGCGTGATCTTCTAAGAAATAGTTAGAAGTAGTTTACATTACTCTCTTTAAGTAGCCTTTGCAGGATACTATTGTAATCACAAAGGAATGAAAGCTTAAATTTTTATCATTTTATAACTCTTTGTAAATTAAGCCATGTTTGAATAGAAACCCACTGAGAACAGAACAAGTGGGGAAACATTTCGATTACCTTTCTGAAATATACAAGTGGTATTGAATTCAAAAGTTTGCTCAGTGGCTTCATGGGGAAATAAATTGTCTGCAAGGTATAAAGGGGCTGATGTTTTAACAATTATTTTTGTGGACAGAATTTGAAGAGGTAATAATTGGATTAGAAACAGAAGGAGATGCTAGGAATGGAACTGAGAAATGCCCTAAAGTCTGAGCTGCTCTTGGAGAGGGGAACACCAGCAGAGAGAGAAATATGGACATAGAAAAGAGAGCTCTGTTTTCCCATTTCCAATCTCAGTTTCAATTTCTTGATTCCTGAGTATTCTGCACACTATGGACAAACTGTTCCTATAAACAAGCTCCATTCGAATAGGGTGCTAATCATATTATTTATAAAAGCAAGGCAATTTTCTTATGTAGAAATCCTAAGCCTAGATAATAGACATTTTACACCAGACTTTCTGCAGAAAACATGTTCCCTTAGACGTAAAGTTGCATCAAAACCAGGACTGGAATCTTCACATTTCAAAATATAAGACCCATGCATGATGAGGGCCTGAGCCCTCAAAGGTTTCCCTGGAGGCTCAGATGGTAAAGAATTCTGCAATGCAGAAGACCCAGGTTCCAACCGTGGGTTGGGAAGATCCCCCTGGAGAAGGAAATGTCTACCTACTCCAGTCTTCTTGCCTGGGAAATCAGCCAAGCCTGGCGGGCTACAGTTCATGGGGCCGCAAAAAGTTGAACACGACTAAGCAACTAACATAAACACACACACACACACACACACACATATACACACACATGCATGATAAAATATATGTGATTTTCTTTCAAGCTCTTCTAGTCCCCCCAAAAGAATAAATAATACCATGGTATATATAGAGAACAATGGCTGAGTGAGCTGAAGAGAAAAAAAAAACTGTTGAAGATTAAAAGAGTTGTAGAAGACCTGTAGATATGTTGACAAAATACTTGAAAACCAGAAGAGCGAAAAAGTTGGTAACCTTGGAAAAGCTTGTCATCCCTGAACCTGTAATCGAAACATTTTTCCCAACCCATTTCAGTTTGAGTTCTGAAGTTACCAGTCTGGGATAGAATTCTATTTGCTTGAAGTTCACACTTATTGCTGGTGACAAGATGAAACTACACATACAGCTAGGATAAATATAGCCAGAATCCTGTCTAGTTAGGCTACATCACACACACACACACACACACACACACACACACACACAAAGGAAAAAAGAGAGATGAAAGTATAAATAAAATAACACTCTATGAATCTTCAACCAACTCACTATCAAAAGCTCAAATCTGATGCAATCTGACATTGCACCAAAATTGAATTTTTATTTAGAGCAAGCAAACAACATCTTCTAAGAGATTTC
The DNA here is from genome assembly GCA_006410875.1 of Neotragus pygmaeus. Taxonomy (NCBI): domain Eukaryota; kingdom Metazoa; phylum Chordata; class Mammalia; order Artiodactyla; family Bovidae; genus Neotragus; species Neotragus pygmaeus. Next base: position 26,225 of record SJYV01055119.1, read on the forward strand.
ATCAAAAATTCTATACTCTAAATATTCCGGTTTTCATCTAAACGTTACTGGTCAATGAGTTATATTGGGGATTGCACTGCTCTTCTCTTAATATCAACAGTGACTTTGAAAAATATTATATCTATGTTTAATCTTTTTGTATGTGTGTGGGATAAATGATTCCAAATGCCTCATTTTTTCTACTAATACTCAAGAAATTTATCTCCTAAAATCCAGATGAGCTAGATTTTTTTTTCTATATTAGCACTCTAATCTATCTTGGACTGACTGAACATCTGCACAGTATATTTTGGCTGTGTGATTCTGAATTAAGAGACCCATGAGATTGATTGCATGTGTGTGTGCTAAGTCACTTTGTTCATGTGCAGACTCTTTGTGAGCCCATGAACCTGCCTGGCTCCTCTGTCCATGGGATTCTCCAGTTTAAAAAAAAAAAAAATAGAGTGAGTTGCATGCTCTCCTCCACGGAATTTTCCTGATAGGTCCAACCCACATCTCTTATGTCACCTCCACTGGCAGGTAGATTCTTTACAACTAGTGCCACCTGGGAAGCTCAGAGATTATGTTTACTCTGAAACAATTCAATGATCATTAATTTTATGAAACATTTTTCACAAACACATTAAAAGAGGAATGCTGTTTTGCGGGAATTGTAAAGTAAGGAGAAATAGTAGGTTGAGGAGAGAATTAGATGCATACAACTTTAAACTCAGACAATGCATAAAGATGAGGAGCCTAAGGCTATATGCAATGGAGTTTTCAATAAATGCACTTGATAAATGTTATTTGATTACCTGCCATGTGTAAGGCAGGTACTGAAGTAACCTGTATTCTCAACTACACTGGAAATAACAAATTTAATCAAAGCCTTGGCTAGTGGAGATAGTAAGATATGGTGGATCGTATTCTCTGTCAGTTAGGCTATGGCTAGGCTATGTTGCCCAGTTTTTAGGTCAACAACTAATCTGATAGAGAATGGATAAACAGAATCTCACTGTATGACACAGGGAACTATATTCAGTATCCTGTGATAAACCATAATGGAAAAGAATACATATATATATGTACAAGTGAATCACTTTGCTGTACAACAGAAACTGATATAATATCATAGATCAACTAAACTTGAATAAAATAATAAAAAGAACTAGTCTGATGTCTTTGTGAAAGTGTTATGGATATGATTAACATTTAAAATTAGTTGGCTCTAACGTAGACCTAAGATAGATCATTCCTCCTATGATGTGGGTGGACCTCATCCAATCAGTTGAAGGCCTTCAGATTTAAGATTGAGGTTTCCCACAGAAGAAGAAATCCTGCCTTACAGCTTCCATAGAAATATGCTTGAGTTTCTAGTCTGGCTACAGATGTCAGACTCAAGACTCCAATATTGACTTGTATCAACAGTCTGCTGACTCAGTCTATGGTTTTTGGATTCCATGATGAATATCAATTCATATTTGAATTTCCTGCTGCCTGGTCAGCCCTACAAATCTGACACACATTCCACACCACCAACCATTACCAGAGCCTGTTCCTTAAAATTAGAATATGGAGCCAAAGTTAGTGATGGAGAGATATAAATCCAGATCTAATATTAATTCTACTGGTTCTGCTTCTTTTCCAGAGAAAAATATTATTTTGGCATCAGTTCAGGTCAGTTGCTCAGTCATGTCCGACTCCTTGTGACCCAATGAATCACAGCACGCCATCATCAACTCTTGGAGTTCACTTAAACTCATGTCCATCCAGTCAGTGATGCCATCCAGCCATCTCATTCTCTGTCGTCCCCTTCTCCTCCTGCCCCAAATCCCTCCCATGATCAGGGTCTTTTCCAATCAGTCAACTCTTCGCATGAGGTGGCCAAAGTATTGGAGTTTCAGCTTCAGCATCAGTACTTTCANCTTTCCCTTCTCCAGGGGGTCTTCCCAACCCAGGGGCCGAACCCAGGTCTCCTGCATTGCAGGCAGATTCTTTACCAGCTGAGCCACCAGACAAGCCCAAGAATACTAAAATGGGTAGCCCATTCTTTCTCCAGCAGATCTTCCTGACCCAGGAATTGAACCAGGGTCTCCTGCATTGCAGGTGAACTCTTTACCAACTGAGCTATCAGAGAAGCCCTGGCCAGGGACTGAATCTGCTCCCCTGCAGTTGAAGTGCAGAGTCTTCACTGGACAGGTGGGGAAACCTGACTCTTGACTTCTTCATATGTCTCCCTACTCTACCTGAGTTTCCAAACCAGTAAACAAGCACCCCGGACCAAGTGGGTCAAGGAGAAGGCAGCCCATGGTCTGCTCAGGGTAGGCTGTTCCCCCAGTCACCCGGGGACCCCTACTAGCTTCCCACTATCTGCCACGCGCCCATAGATCTATTCTGTGATACTAAAATCAGCCTGTAAATTGGTGTAATCACTATGAGAACAGTAGGGAGGTTCCTCAAAAAACTAAAAATAAAGCTATCATATGATCCAACAATCCTACTCCTAGGCATATATCCTGAAAAGATGCAAACTCTAATTCAAAAAGATAATTGTGCCCTAATGTTCATAGCAGCACTATTCACAACAGCCAAGACATGGAAACAACCTGAATGTCCATCAACAGATGAACAGATAAGGAAGATGTGGTGATAAATACAATGGAGTGTTACTCAGCCATAAAAAACAATGAAATAATGCCATTTGCAGCAACATGGATGGACCTAGAGATTATCATACTAAATGAAGTTAAGTCACAGAAAGACAAATATATGGTATCATTTATATGGGGAATCTAAAAAAAAAAAGATACAAATGAATTTACTTACCAAATAGACTCAAATTTATGTTTATCAAAGGGAAAAGTGGGGAGGGAAAAACTGGAAGTTTGAGATCAACAGATATACACTACTTTACATAAACAAGGACCTGCTGTATAGCACAGGGAAGTACATTCGGTATCTTATAATAAAGTATAAGGAAAAAGAATCTGAAAAAGAACATATCTGAATCCTATTGCTGTACACCTGAAACTATCACCATTGTAAATTAACTATACTTAAATTTAAAAAAAGGGAAAAAACAAAATCAGCCTGTATGGAAAAAGGCGAGCAGTGTGCTGTAAGAATGCCACAGGGATCACTAGGTTTTCTTAAGATTCACTTCACTGCTCTTAAAGTTAACCTCACATTTCAAAACTCTGACTAGTGGCCTTATGACAAAAGAGCGTTGAAAATCGGTTATTTTCTCTAAAGCCTAAAACTTAGCTGAGTGTAAGTACTGTCAGCAAAATTACCCAGTGCCACAAAGGGAAAAAGATTTAAAACTAAAGTTCTGGGCTTACATATACTTACTATTAGGATTATGTTTACTGACTGTGAGAATCTCTTACAGTCTCTTACAGGAGGGAAGCTTTGTGGGAGACAGGAGGAGATTGAGATGAGGTCAAACCTGGTGCTTACTAAGATGGAGAATTTAAAGGACAAGATGACCCTAGGATGCCAGGCACAGAGGCAGAAGAAAAGGGAAATGGACCCCAAAGATACATGTGGTCTCTTTTTTCAACTTGGCTAAAACCCTTAATATGGATTCTCAAGAAAAGATTGCCTTGGCTCCATTTTCTTTTATTTCTCTCAGTTTTCAGGATTTGATTAGCACCTGCTCTGTGCCAGACTTTACTTATAGTTTATATTACCCTTGCCCCTCATAATTGCCCTGTGAGGGGTCGATACAATTTTCCCATTTTGCAGAAGGCAAAAATGGAGATTGGGGAGGGGTGACCTTTACAACATCACCAGCTTCGGGACTGTAGGACCCAAGATGAAAGGCCAGTCTTATCTGGCCTGTGTTCTTTCCATGACATCACCCTGCCTGCCCTGGCATCATCTGGGCAATCACTGGCCTCAGTGAAAACATCCAGGCCTCTGGTAATGAGAGGGAATTTGTGGTGCTGTCCACCTCCAAAAGGAACAGATGCCCGTCCAGGGCCACTGACAGCAGTGCTCTTATCTGGGATGCTGCCTCTGTCCCTCATGGATGACTCTTATCCCTGTGTAGACTCTGCCTCATGCCTCGTCTACACCACCTGTGGTTTCAGTGAAGCTGGAGTAACGTGTCTTGTCACTCCATCCCCGTCACATTTCTGTATTGGCAAAATGTACTATCGCTCTTCTCCCTGCAGAATGAAGAAGGCAAATGAGGCTACTAGGTTTCCCAACTACAGTCTTATATGGCCTCGGAGCTCTCCCTTGCATAAATACACACTGATACACTAAATCAGAAGCCAAGAAAAGACACTATAAATAGCCCTGGTTCCAGCCAGTAGAGGAAGCCGACCCCGTAGTCATGCCAACTTGTACATACAAGCATAGGGATGGAATCTTCCGGATGCATCTTTTCTTAGAGCCTCATCTCTACCCAAGGAGTATACCATAGAGATCACCACTTGCCAATGATGAGCCAAAGGTGGGTGTGTGTGTGCTTTTTTTTAAGACCCCTGGAGGGGAAATGCAGCTTGGATAACTCACCTGAGTGCAAAGAGTTTTAAAGTCCTTCTTTCCTGGTAAAGTACCTCTTAAACATAAGCACACACATGTTTATTAATAAGCAAAAGAAAATAACCAATAGCCAAGAAGCCATCAGGCAAACATGTAAGGCCCAAACTCAGACATAAATGGTTCAGCTCAAGTCCTTGGGAGAAACTGAGTTCTGTCTTTAAAAATTCACTGACATGAGTTTCACTTTGTTCAAAGATGTCAAGTCATTTGAAAGAAAGGAGGTAAATATGCATGGCTCATTATGGGATGTTCTGATATCAAAAAAGGTATATCTGAGCCCAAACATCAAGGTTTCATTCAGCAGGAGTGAGCACTCATGTTAGAGACTAAGTGGAAAGGAGGTGGCAGTGTAGGGAAAGGACTGCGAAAAGAAAGACGGTGATGTCAGTTCACTGTGGATGCGCTGATCCAATCACCCCGCTGGGAACCAGAGGCACAGACGACACTCCTTAATGGCTGTCGGATAAATATCAATTTTCCACAACAATTTACAAGATAGCAAAGGCTACCGTCCAAGCGCTTTACAAGCTTTCTCACTCCAGACCTCCCAATGCTATCATGTTTTCTGACATTCTGCTAAAAGGAGGTGAAGTGAAAAATTAAAGTCCCTGGTAATTTATTTTCTGGTAATTACATTGCAATGGAAATGTTGGCAGTTATTCAATCAGTAGGAACCCATTTGAAAGTAAAGCCTAGAAATCGACGATTTGTTCCTGTGCATGTCTCTCTAGAACACAGAGATGCCAGAAGGTCACTGTCTCTCTCTCTATAGAGTGAAGAGTCTGATGCTACTCTGTAATTTGGTCACTCCCTTGCCTCCTTCCCCACAGGGTTTGGTCCTTGAAACACCCAAGCAGTCCCCCAGGGATCCATTACCAGCCCTACTCCACACCACTTCCCTGTGGCTCAAAGGTTCTCAGAGTTTCAAATAGACTTGCTAATGGTGGCTCCTTCTAAGTCCCCATCCCCATGGCAACACTGAGGCCAGTCCTTATCAACTTCAGAAGCAGAAGGCAATACAAGAGAAAGGTTGATTCAGATTTCTCATCTGAATTTCTGCTAGCCTTCCACCTAAATGATCTATGCACTCTCACTCTCAATATTCTCACCTTCAGCCCAAGTTGTTTCTATCAGTCATGCTAAATGAAACAATAAAAGGGGAAAGATCCCTCCACCCCCATCAATATCTTTTTGGGGACCTTATCTTACCCTGATGAAATAAAAAATAAAATGCATTGAAAAAGAAGAGATTCTGTTGGTCAATCAGATCCTTGAGAATGTAACCTCTGTCTGATTAATTCCTCTGATTTTCAGTGTCTGGCATGTATTTAAATGATGATAAGCAGCCACTAAAAAGATATTTAATAAAAGTTTCCTGAATAAGAATAAATCTCAGAAGTTTCATTCTCACTTAAGCTTTTTAAAAAGACTAATAAGGTATGCTTAATGCTTAAAGAACCATGTGAAATGATTTTAAAATAACTAGGAATTGCTTGTGGAGGGACTGATTCCTTCATCAGTGTTGGAAATAGTGCCCAATGCAGAGTAGGCCCTCAATAAATGTGCCCTGACTTTGTGACAAAGATCAAGACCTCAATCCCTAGAAAACACACACAGCATCCCCACAATATCCCAATGCAACTCTGCTACCTCAATAAGAATCACTAAACAATGGAGAGGGAAGAGGATGAGCATGTGTTCCCTGGGAATCTGAGATGAGGGATGGGGTACTACATCTTACCATCACTCAGGTATCTTCTGTCCTCCCAGGATGGTTACCCTGCTCTGTCAGATGGGTGTTTACCTTCAAACACACACACAATGCCTCCAAAGTATAAGCCAGCTACTTTCTGAATACCAGATGAATTCAATGCTGTATTGAATTGTATATCTTGAGTTAACCAAACAGTTCATTTGGTTTTGTCCATATGGAAAAACTCAAATGAACTTTTCGGGCTAACACAATACATTTGGTATTTTAGAGGGGATTTGTACAACTCTAAAGGGTTTCACGGGAAATAGATGGGGAAACAGTGGAAACAGTGTCAGACTTTATTTTGGGGGGGCTCCAAAATCACGGCAGATGGTGACTACAGCCATGAAATTAAAAGACGCTTACTTCTTGGAAGGAGGGTTATGACCAACCTATATTGAGAAGCAGAGACATTACTTTGCCAACAGAGGTCCATCTAGTCAAGGCTATGGTTTTTCCAGTGGTCATGTACGGATGTGAAGTTTGGACTGTGAAGAAAGCTGAGCGCCAAAGAATTGATGCTTTTGAACTGTGGTGTTGGAGAAGACTCTTGCGAGTCACTTGGACAGCAAGGAGATCCAACCAGTCCATCCTAAAGGAGATCAGCCCTGGGTGTTCTTTGGAAGGAATGATGCTAAAGCTGAAACTCCAGTACTTTGGCCACCTCATGTGAAGAGTTGACTCATTGGAAAAGACTCTGATCCTGGGAAGGATTGGGGGCAGGAGGAGAAGGGGACGACAGAGGACAAGATGGCTGGATAGCATCACAGACTCGATGGACGTGAGTCTGAGTGAACTCTGGGAGTTGGTGATGGACAGGGAGGCCTGGCGTGCTGCAATTCATGGGGTTGCAGAGTCGGACACGACTGAGCGACTGAACTGACTGACTGAACTGAAAGGGTATTTCTGCTCCTGTATTTTTTTCTTCACTAAATGTCTTTACAACCTAAATCCCAGGTACAAGGAGACCACAGTGTGAGTGAAATGCTTTTCCCCAGTCACTGTCTAAAATGGAGGGTATCTCCCCCCCCAGCCTCTACACCCTTCTCACTGTCATTGTCATCAAATTCTGGGATTCTTCGTTGTTGTTTAGTCGCTAAGTCATGTCTGACTCTTTGCAACCCCGTGAACTGCAGCACACCAGACTTCCCTGTCTTCGCTATCTAAGTTTCCTCAAACTCATGTTCGTTGAGTCGATGATGCCATCCAGCCATCTCATCCTCTGTCACCCCTTCTCCTCTTCCCCTCAATCTTTCCCAGCATCAGGGTCTTTTCCAGTAAGTTGGCTCTTTGCATCAGGTGGCCAAAGGACTGGAGCTTCAGCATCAGTCCTTCCAGTGAATATTCAAGGTTGATTTCCTTTAGGACTGACTGGTTTGATCTCCTTACTGTCCAAGGGACTCGCAAGAGTCTTCTCCAGCACCACAGTTCGAAGGCATCAGTTCTTTGGTCTCAGCCTTCTTTACGGTCCATCTCTCACATCCATACATGAGTACTAGAAAAACCACAGCTTTGACTAGATGGACCTTTGTCAGCAAAGTGATGTCTCTGCTAAGCTCCACTCATCCCCTCCGTGTTTTCTCTTATTTCCCCCTTGCTCTCCCCATCTGTCCCCTGAAACTCTAGGCTGAAGTAGACAGGCTGCCCATATCCCTCTCCTGTTAAGCTGAAATGGACCCAGGCTTCTCTAAGTTACAGCTACTCCTAGGGGACCCTCTCTACCGCAGCCCCCTCAAATGGAGAAGGTAGTTCTTAACCATCTGTCTCCAACCTCTAAATGCAAATTCCTTTATCTGGTGTTCTATCTGTCTACCATTTCCTTCAACCCACCTTTCTATACTTGCCTGTCATGAATTTTTAGTGTTCCCTGAATGCCAGGTAAAAGATTCCTCATTATTCTACAGAAATCAAGCTTCTCTCTCTGCCATGTCTGCATCTCCCTGGTCACTCCTCCTAGAATGCCCTTCCTTTCCCACCATCGGTGGATCACATCTAATTTCTTCTGCAATCCTTTTGTGATTCCCTAGTAAGAACATAATCTTCCTCCCCCAAAAGAACACAATCTTCCAATACTCACCTCCTAAAGCACTTTATTTCCCTCTTTAAGACACACCCACTCTCTTCTACTGAACACAGTGTGCATATTTTAGCTCCTCTGGAAATCTGTAAGCTTCCGGGATCAGAGACCAAATCGAGCAGTGTCCACTGGTAGGAATCGGTGGCAGGTCAATGTCACTTCCCCTCACAATTACTGAGCTTTCTCTTTCCTCACCCTATGCGTATGAAACAAAATATGAGGACACTCACAATAATTACTCTTAAATAATAAGATGAGTAAACACTATCTGGTCATGAATCAATGTGCTGTTTTCCTTGGTATGCAAGGAATGACTGATGAAGACATAAAAGATGTCCTCATCTCTAATGTGCTGAATTCTGAACTCAATCCAGTCTCAATGCTCTGAAAGTGTCTGCTGCAAGTAGAACAGTAGGAACTAGCTCCTCACTCTAGGTTTCTCCTGGAAGAGCACAAAATGTGTGTGTTTTCTACTGGACAACACAGAGTTGAGGGCAGAGCAAGGGCAGATGGTTCTGAATTTAAAATCAAGAAGACTGTAGCTCCTAGTCTCCTGGCAACGACTCTGTACATGTACTGATGTGTGTGTCTGTGTGTGTGGAGAGATTCCCAAAGGCTTAGCAAACAGGAACCTTAACTTTAACAAAATGACCACTCCTCCTAAAACATCTGGTCCTAAATGTTGATTTGACATTTCAATCATTCTCATTATTTCTTCAAAAGGGAAGGAGGAAGAGGGATAAATCAGGAATTTGGGATTAACATATACACACTACTACATATAAAATAGATAACAAACAAGGACTTACAGGATAGTACAGGGAACTCTACTTAATATCTTGTGTTGATAATAACCTATAATGGAAGAGACCATAAAAAAGAATATATATATATATATATATAAAACTGAATCACTTTGCTACATACTTGAAACTGACACAATGTTGTATATCAACTACATTTCATTCAATTTTTTTTTGAAATTTGGCTAGTGAGCATTTCCCTCTCAATAGGGTCTTGTTTTTAAATCCTTTTATGTAAATCTATAGAATCCTTGAATTAGTAATAGTTTTATTCTGACCCAGTCCTTTGACTTGCATCCAACTTGCTCATTTAATATGCAACCAAGTCAACTTGTAGAAGGTAAGCTATATATACATTCTTTTTTACATTCTCTTCCATTTTAGGTCATTATCAATACAAGATACTGAGTGGAGTTCCCTTGTTTGTTATCTATTTTATATATTGTAGTGTGTATATGTCAATCCCAAACTCTTAATTTATCCTTCTTCCTTCTTTCCCCTTTGGTAACCATAAGTTTGTTTTCTACATTTGTGATTCTACTTCTATTTTGTAATTAAGTTGATTTGTATCATTGTTTTAGATCCCACATGTAAGTGATATCATATGTTTGTCTTTCTTTGACTTATTTCACTGAGTATGACAATCTCTAGGTCCATCCATGTTGCTTCAAATGTACCAAATAATTGTATGACATCAATGTTCTAACACTCCTCATTTTGACTTCTGCTTCTAAATTTAAGTCTTGAAACAAAAGCTAAAAGTTTCGATTCTTTAAGATGAATTTGTTTTTTAACATTTTCATTAGTTCAATAAAAAAGTCTAAAGGCCATGCTCTATGAGTCTAAATTCTATTTAAATCTGGAATAATGTTAGAAAGAAGAGCTATCTGGTTCATATACTTGAGGAAAACAATAAAGCAAATCTGAAATCAGAAATAAAAGTCTTTCAACCTCCCCATTTTCAAAGGTGCTAAATTTTTATTCTCTAAAATAATGGTCAAATTAAACAAAGGAGTCAAAGCAGTTAAAAGATAACTTATAGAACAGAAACTTTATTCAGTGGCTATTATAGAACAATCTCTTCCACTTTCTATGAGTGTTTAACTAAATTTCTAATCAAACTTAGTATACATTTACTCACTTAATACATGGCATTTCAGACTAGCAGCTTCAACTTGCTGCTGAAAAACTACCCCGAGCTTACTATCTGCAAGGATGCTTGTGGTACTTCATGGAAATGTTAAATCCAAACATTTGAAAGTTTCAGTGAATTGCCAAGCATTTTAAAATCCTACAAAAATGTAACAAAACACAGCCCAACCACAGGATACAAACATCTGAATATCAGCAAAACACACCATGTTCTTACTTTTTGTGTTAAGAAAACATGTTATATTCAATAATAGGAAGCATCTCTCTCCATATTCAGAAACTTCAGTGACTCATCATCTACCTCTAAATTCAAAGGTAGAAAATGTTAAGCCACAAACTTGATTTTTTTTAAGGACTCCTAACCCACCTCCCAAAGTCAAAATTAAACCTAAATTTCCTATGACCTACAGCTCTCAGGAACCTTTCTTAACATGTTCTAGAATCTTTCCATTACAAATACATCTCTCACCTGTGGGCATCCTGTAAAGATATATTTGTTTTTGTTGTTTACTCAGTCATGTCGGACTCTGTGAAACCCCATGGATTACAGCACACCAGGCTTCCTTGTCCTTCACTATCTCCCTAAGTTTACTCAAACTTACTTATGTCCATTGAACAGTGATGCCATCCAACCATCTGTCACTCCCTTCTTCCCCTGCCCTTAATCTTCCCCAGCATCAGGGTCTTTTCCAATGAGTCAGCTTTTCACATCAGGTGGCCAAAGGACTGGAGTTTCAGCATCGGTCCTTCTAATGAATATTCAGGGTTGATTTCCTTTAGGATTGACTAGTTTGATCTCCTTGCTGGCCAAGTGACTCTCAAGAGTCTTCTCTAGCACTGAAATTTGAAAGCATCAATTCTTCAGCACTCAGCCTTTTTTATGGTCCAACTCTCACATCTGTACATGACTACTGGAAAAACCACAGCTTTGACTGTACGGACCTTTGTTGGCAAAGTGATGTCTCTGCTTTTTAATATGCTGTCTAGGTTTGTCATAGCTTTCCTTCCAAGGAGCAAGTATCTTTTAATTTTGTGGCTGCAGTCACCATCCGCAGTGCTTTCGGAGCTCAAGAAAAGAAAATCTGCCCCTGCTTCCACTTTTTCCCCTTCTAAAGATATATACACTGACCTAAAACAAGCCATTGACCTGAATCTGTTATTAGCACCTTTCAAGCCAATATTTATATATTTACCTGGTACCAGCCGGGTGCTGTTATAAAGCAAAATATTTGATGAATTATCTTTCCTTCATCTCCATCAACATTTTCATTTCTTGAAAAAGCTTAATAAGAGAGGCCTTATAACTTTTCCCATTTGAAGAGAAACTGAAACTCACAGACGGTAAGTAACTTGCCTGAAGTCAGAGAACTTGAAAGTTTAGAACTGACTTCAGGCAGTCTGATTCCAGAGTCTGTGCTCAAAATGGCTAGGTGATCTTGCTGCTAAGTGACCAATAGAAACACACTAGTCTTAGCACTTGTCAATTAAGACAGATATTGTTGAAGGTAAAATAAAACAGGTATCAGCTTTTAGCAGTGAATGCTTGTGACCCTAAGATAAGAATAGAAACTTGACAACCAAGACAGCCTGGGGTGGTATGATGGGCATAGGACACCGGGGTTAAATCCTGCCTCTGGGGACTTTCTTGGTGGTCCAATGGTTAAGAATTCTCCTTGCAATGCAGGGGACATGAGTTCAATCCCTGGTCAGGGAAGTAAGATCTCACATGCTGCAACGAAGACCTGATGCAGCCAAATAAATTAAAAAAAAATTTTTTTTTTAAATCCTGCCTCTGCCCTTTCCTAGCTCTGGGACTTTGGGCCGAATTTCTTTGAACTTTTATTGCCATACCTTCAGAAGAGAATGTATAGTTGGAAAGAAATGATGTATGGAAAAGAAAAGAAATGATGTATGAAAACACACATGGGAGACAAGAAAATACAACATGAATGGAATCTAAGACATTTGAATGAAGGAAAAAGTGAAATCCAAACTAAGAGAAAAGCATTTTCAATCAGCTAGTCAGACAGAAGGGCTGGCATTTCACACCTTGAAGAATGTTGGTTATATAATTCCCGGAGAGAGTAGATCTTTTAAACTTTCCCTTTGCTTGACCCTTCATCTGATCTATGCCTCAAGCAAGGCTCTGTCCCTTCATGAGGAAGACAGAGGGAGTGATAAGGACCCATGTCTCTGAGATGGCTGCTTTCCTCTGTACATTGTGTGGGGACCAAAGCAATACTCATACAAGGATTGTGGGTAAGCGAAGTCAACTCTCCACTCATAACTGACTTCTGATAAAGATCCTCCCACCCTCCTTCCTTAGTCTGCTCTTCCCCCACTCTAACCATACTATCTGCCCACCCCTGACACACACATTTGAACCAAACTGGTCCACCATAGGACTTCACCCTTGTCTGCAGAGACTGGTCCCAAAGGTGGTACATGAACTAAAGCAGGTCTGAATTGGAATTACAAAGGGTAAACAGGGAGAAACAGCCTTTTATTCTGTTATGAAAGATGGCAGGCAGGAAGGGAGCCTAGAGCTTCCAACTGTTATGTCCCTGCCTACATGATGATATCTGGTCTGTGGGAGGAGAGACTCCAATACTTAAAGAGGGAGACACAGTCCTACCAGCATCTTTTTCTGGTCATATCCACGCCTTTGACAGTTATGAGTGGCAACACATTCCCTTTTGTTTATGTGAGTTGGAGATGGGATAATGACATTCACAACCCCCAAATCCTTACTTCAAATATCTGAAAACAAACACAGTATTTTTCTCTGGATGGGTGCCAAAGGTACTTTCATGACAAAGCCAGTGATAACACACATAGTGCTTAACACCTCACAAACTGGCAAATGAAATCTTCCTTTCCACTAAACTAAGATTCAGCAAAAGTTATCATTGCTCTTTAAAAAGCACAATCTCAATACGTTCATTTCCCCCAATTACTAAGATTCTCAAACATTTCATTAAATGTCTCAAGATGTCTAGTCTTGTGATAAAACCTGACAATATGTTCAAACCTAAAAAAAATCATCAAGAATACAACTTGCTGGTTTCTACAACTAGCCAAACTCTCTCTTCTACCTTGAGTCCATCACTGTCATTCAAATGTTACTGCTGCTGCTGCTAAGTCACTTCAGTCATGTCTGACTCTATGANTTCTTTGGCATTGCCTTTCTTTGGGATTGGAAGGAAAACTGACCTTTTCCAGTCCTGTGGCCACTGCTGAGTTTTCCAAATTTTCTGGCACATTGAGTGCAGCACTTTCACAGCATCATCTTTCAGGATTTGAAATAGCTCAACTGGAATTCCATCACCTCCACTAGCTTTGTTCGTAGTGATGCTTTCTAAGGCCCACTTGACTTCACATTCCAGGAAGTCTTACAGTCGTGTCCAACTCTTTGCAACCCTATGGACCATAGCCTGCCAGGCTTCTCTGTCCATGGGATTCTCTATGCAAGAATACTGGAGTGGGTTGCCATTCCCTCCTCCAGGGGATCTTCCCAACCCAGGGATTGAACCCACATCTATTAAATCTCCTGCTGGTAGACAGGTTCTTTACCACCAGCACCAAATGGGAAGCCTGAATTTCTCAATATCCCCTACAAAATCCTGCTTTACTCATACCCTCTTATTCCAATAGATAGCAACCTTATTCTTTGAATTTCTCAGGTCAAAAACATCGAAATCATCCTTGACTCCTCTTTCTTACTTGCCTCCCATGCAAATTATTAATAAATTCTGTTCATCCTCCTTGGGAAATAGATCAAGAGTCTGACTCCTTCTCACCACTTCAATGCTCCACTATGGTTAACGCCACCCTCATCTTTTGCCTGGTTATTGCAATACCTGTCAGAAACCTTCCCACTTGCTCCTCCAAGATCTATTCTCAGCACAGCAGCTGGAATGATAGTTTCCTGACAAAGTCATGTCTTTCCTCTACTCAGAACCCTCCACCATTTTCCAGAATCTTCACTGAGACTTTTACTTTCCATCTCCCATCACCACATCCACTTATGGACTATTTCTCCTGCTGTTCCCAGTATCTGCAATGCAACTCTTGACTATGCACTCAGCAAATCCCCTCAGCAACCCTGAGTCTTTCTCACATTTCACCTTTTCAGTGAGGATTATCCTGTGAGCCCTACTCAAGATGCCTTTTCCAGCTCTCTAAAAACTCCTTACTCTGCCCAGCTGTCTCTATGTTAAAAATTCTTAGTAATTTTTAAGAAAAGGTCCTGCATTTCCATTTTGCATTAGACCCTACAAGTTATGTATCCAGCCTTCCTTAAAGACCTCTACTTGCCTCTGTCCTTTTGATTTGTAAAACAAAGAAAATAATAGTACTTTTCTCAAAGGAATTTTGAGAAGACTAGGTTAAGAACCAGGCACATTAATACTTATAAATTCATTCAAACACAATTTAATTTACTATTTGTCTACTATGTATCAGGCACTATTCTCGGCACTGGGGAAATGCGTAGGGTAAACTGCCTTCAGGGAGCTTTCATTCCAGTGAGGGAAAGAGAACCAGTAACAAATAAGATACCGTCACATGGGATAAGTACTAGGTGGAAAACCAAAGTGGACTGGTGTAACACAGTGTCTAGATGACCATCCTGCTTAGGTGATCAGGGGCAGCTTCTCTGTAAGTGACATTCCAATGAGAACTGATGCACAGCAGGGGGAGGGGAGGGTGGGACAAACTGAGAGAATAGCACTGCCATATACACACTACCAGATGTGAAATAGAGAGCTAGTGGGAACCTGTCGTGTAGCCCAGGAGCTCAGCTTGGGGCTCTGTGATGACCTCGAGGGGTGATGACAAGAAAAAGTCAACTATGCAAAAAATCAGAGAGAAGCACAGTCCAGGCAGAGGAACAGCATTTGAAAATGCCAAAGAGGGGAACAACTTTGAGGCGTGGATGACACAGAATAAAGGCAGGAGGGGTGCAGCAGAGTGCATCAGAGAGTGCTTCAGGGCGAGGCCAGAGAAACGTGGTGGTGGATGCTTAGTTGCTCAGTCGTGTCCGACTCATGCGAACCCATGGACTGCAGCCCTCCAGGCTCCTCCACCCATACGATTCTCCAGGCAGGAACACTGGAGTGGGGTGCCATTTCCTTCTCCAGGGGATCTCCCCGACCTGGGAGTTGAACCCAGGTCTCCTGCATTGCAGGCTGATTCTTTACCAACTGAGCTTCAAGAGAAGACCAGAGACCAAATCAGCTAGGACCCAAAGCCACAGCAATAAGTTGGGGCTTGGTAGAAAATGTGATAGCAAGTCATTCAAGAGGTTTAAGCTGGGAAAACTTGGTCTTACATGTTTAAAATGTCATTCTGACTGCTGTTTGAAAAGTGAATTAGGGGGCAAAGGGGGAAGGAGGGAGGTCAAGTAGGGTGTTACAATGGTACTATGATAATGTAGGCAGAAGATGATGGCACCATGAACCAAGGTGAGAGAGGTAAGGATGAAGAGGAGTACTCAGATTTATGCTAGGAGTCTACTTATTGAAAAGAAATCAAAAGTGACAGTCACTCAGTCGTGTCTGACTCTTTGCAACCCCATGGACTGTATGTAGCCTCTCAGGCTCTTCTGTCCATGGAATTCTCCAAGAAAGAATACTGGAGTGCGTTGACGTTTCCTTCTCCAGGGGATCTTCCTGACCCAGGGATCGAATCCAGGTCTTCTGTATTGCAGGAGGCAGATTCTTTACCATCTGAGCCACTAGGGAAGATAGGATCAATAGGAATGGCTGGTTCTACCAGTGGAGAGGAAAAGAAGAGAAACAAAAATAACTGTTGAACAATTAGGAGGATAAATGCTCATGATGATCAAGTAAATATCAAAAATTATTATGTAAATACTAAATAATTAACACCAGCTACCAACTAATGAATGCAGAGTTCCAAAGAATAGCAAGGAGAGAAAAAAAAGCCTTCTTCAGCGATCAATACAAAGAAATAGAGGAAAACAACAGAATGGGAAAGACTAGAGATCTCTTCAAGAAAATTAGAGATATCAAGGGAACATTTCATGCAAAGATAGGCTCGATAAAGGACAGAAATGGTATGGACCTAACAGAAGCAGAAGATACTAAGAAGAGGTGGCAAGAATACACAGAAAAACTGTGCAAAAAAGATCTTCATGACCCAGATAACCATGATTGTATGATCACTCACCTAGAGCCAGACATCCTGGAATGCGATGTTAAGTGGGCCTTAGGAAGCATCACTACGAACAAAGCTAGTGGAGGTGATAGAATTCCAGTGGAACTGTTTCAAATCCTAAAAGATGATGCTATGAAAGTGCTGCACTCAATATGCCAGAAAATTTGGAAAACTCAGCAGTGGCCACAAGACTGGAAAAGGTCAATTTGCACTCCCATCCCAAACAAAGGCAATGCCAAAGAATGCTCAAACTACCGCACAATTGCACTCATCTCACACGCTAGTAAAGTAATGCTCAAAATTCTCCAAGCCAGGCTTCAATAGTACATGAACCGTGAATTTCCAGATGTTCAAGCTGGATTTAGAAAAGGCAGAGCAACCAGAGGTCACATTGCCAACATCCACTGGATCATAGAAAAAGCAGAGAGTTCCAGAAAGACATCTCTTTCTGGTTTATTGACTATGCCAAAGCCTTTGACTGTGTGGATCACAATAAACTGTGGAAAATTCTGAAAGAGATGGGAATACCAGACCTCCTGACCTGCCTCTTGAGAAATCTGTATGCAAGCCAGGAAGCAACAGTTAGAACTGGACATGGAACAACAGACTGGTTCCAAATAGGAAAAGGAGTATGTCAAGGCTGTATATTGTCACTCTGCTTATTTAACTTCTATGCAGAGTACATCATGAGAAATGCTGGGCTGGATGAAGCACAAGCTGGAACCAGGATTGCCTGAAGAAATATCAGTAACCTCAGATATGCAGATGATAACACCCTTATGGCATAAAGTGAAGAAGAACTAAAAAGCCTCTTGATGAAAGTGAAAGAGAAGAGTTAAAAAGTTGGCTTAAAACTCAACATTCAGAAAACTAAGATCACAGCATCCAGTCCCATTACTTCATGGCAAATAGATGGGGAAAAAATAGAAACAGTGAGAGACTTTATTTGGGAGGGGGGGTCCAAAATTACTGCAGATGGTGATTGCAGCCATGAAATTAAAAGATGCTTGTTCCTTGGAAGAAAAGCTATGACCAACTTAGACAGCATATTAAAAAGCAGAGACATTACTTTGCCAGCAAAGGTCTGTCTAGTCAAAGCTATGGTTTTTCCAGTAGGCATGTATGGATGTGAGAGTAGGAGTGTAAAGAAAACTGAGTGCTGAAGAAGTGATGCTTTTGAACTGTGGTGTTGGAGAAGACTCTTGAGAGTCCCTTGGACTACAGGGAGATCTAACCAGTTAATCCTAAAGGAAATCAGTCCTGAGTATTCATTGGAAGGATTGATGCTGAAGCTGAAACTTCAATACTTTGGCCACCTGATGTGAAGAACTGACTCATTAGAAAAGACCCTGATGCTGGGAAAGATTGAATGCGGGAGGAGAAGGGGACAACAGAGGATGAGATGGTTGGAAGGCATCACTGACTCAATGGGCATGAGTTTGAGTGAACTTCAGGAGTTGGTGATGGACAGGGAGGTCTGGCATGCTGTAGTCCATGGGGTCGCAAAGAGTTGGACACGACTGAGTGACTGCACTGACTGACTGACTAACTGATTAATAATGAATGCTAGGGATTGCCCTGGCAGTCCAGGGATTAGCACTTCACCTTCCAATGCAGGGGGTGAAGGTTTGATCCCTGTCAGGGAACTAAAATCCTCCATGCCTCAGGGCCAAAAAAACCATAACATAAAACAGAAGAAATGTTGTAGCAAATGCAATAAAGATTTAAATGGTCCACATCAAAAGAATCTTTTCTAAAAAAATAATGAATTCTAACTAAGAATTAGGATATTGTCTTGAAATAACATCCCAATCAGAAACACACCCTGAGGATGGAGAACAACATCCAGTTAAGATTGGTTGATGGAATGAATGAAGCGGGGGGAGTGAGATGGTGACATGGAGGGAAGAGGGAAGTCAAAGAGAAACTTTGCCTACTTTACAATTTTGCCTAAAACAGGACCTGCTGACTGGCCTCCACAGAAAGGAAAAACAAAATCACAAAAAAAGAAAGTTTGCTGCCTGGAAAGATTTGCCCTAACAAAGGAAAAGGAAAGGGCCAAGAGGACAGGGAGACACGTGTTTGGACACATCCCCTGCTTGGGAAAGCTGACTCCTGCAAGGGCCAGGATCTGATGAGTGTGCAGGAAACCCTTTTGCCCTGTCAGTTCCTAATAACAACTGCATGCATTTATTTACTCTCTCAGAGCACAACGCAGAGGAACCAGGAGGGGTGTTCAGGGCCAGGTGAAGGCATGGACGTTTATCCATCTGTACATTCAGCACTTCCCTTCTGTTAGGGAGCATAAAGGAGAGTCAATGCCATGACCCCGATGGACGTGATACCTGGAGACACAGCACTTCAACTCAAACTGACAGTCACTTGAGCCCTTGTATCTTATACTCCCAATAATAACCTTCCTGTAAATTCAGCCCCTGAGAAATGACAATGGACTCAGAGGGTGCCTCTCTGTGAAGATTAAGTTTTAAACTGTTTTTGCATCATGAATAGTGCTGCACAGGTACATGTGGGGTACACCCTGTGAAGCTTATTTTTGACCTAAAAGTATTTCGTATGGTTCAGCCTGATATTTTCCTCTTCAGGCTGATGAAATCGCTTAGGCAAAACACCACCATGACAATAAATCCTAACTTAACTATGTCCCCCCACCCTCTTTTTAAAATCCTGGAATGTTTGTTTCCTTTGAGACAGTCATTTTGAGGGATTTAACCCAATTCAGATTACTTGGGAAGAAAGTAATTTACTTATAGTCCTCTAGGATGCACCCAGAATTCAAGTCAATCACCAGACGTGTTCAGGCTTAAAGAAATTTGGAGGGAGAGAAATCTTAGGGTGAGAAATGTGAAAATAAATGTTACTTTATTGTTTATTACATTAAATTATTATCAAATTATTATATTACACAAAGAAATTATATTTATTTATTACAATATGCTGTAAATGTGAAGAAGCAGATTTTATATCATGTCATTCAAACCTCTTCTTTTATTATCAAAGTTGAAGGGCTTGCTCAAGGTCAGGGTCAGTAGTTTGGAGCATCACTGGAGCCAGACCCTTGTATGTGTTGAACTAACTCTCTTTTCTGAACCTATATTCATCATAGATGGAAAGAGCCTAGGACTTGTGGATGAAAACCACTTTGTAAGAAACAGAAAAAATGTTTAACAAAAGTTACAAGAATTTTATTTCCCAGGTATCAGAATAATAATCCAACAGAGAAAGATGTGGAAAAAACTCAACAAGCAACAAGGAAATTTTAGAGTGATTCATTTAGAGAAGTATGCTACAGCAGAACTGAGTGGTGTCAAGTGCAGAAAGAACTGATTTGCGGCTCAGATAATTTTAAAACAGAAAAGTATGTTTCAATAATGTTTTGGGGGTGATGGTGGTGTTTTTATTGAATTATCTAACCTGTTTATTAACTGAGAAATTTTCACTTCTGAGAGTTCTGTCAGTCATCTGTATTGAGTGCTTACTGTCTATCAAGCACCCTTCCAGATATTTGAGATCTATCAGTTAAGTAAACAGCCAAAAATCTCTGCCGTAAATGAACATATATTCTAATGGGGGGGTGGGGGGGGCGAGGAAAAAAAATCTCAGGATAAGAAGCAGCAGGAGTACTGGGGCAGGAGCTTTCAGTAAAATAGTCTGTACATGTCTCTTGGAGAAGGTGGATTTGAACAAAAGCTAGAAGGAAATGAATCAAATGACTCTTAGGAGAAGGTTGTTTCCAGGCTAGACAAGTCTTGAAGGGAGGGGCATGCTTGGCAAGTGTCTGCTCCACCATATGCTGTGTAGAGTTGGTCCTGGAACATGGCTAAGTCTTTTTATATAAAACAGGAAGCCTCAGTCCATCCAATTTGCCATGCCATGTTATGCCATGGACAACAAGACCAGTAGATCATGCAGTGGGCCACTGGGAATGGGTACACTTCAGTTCTGGCACAAATATGTCTGTGGTTGTACGAATCTCAATCATATTCCTTATATTTGTTCTTCAGGACTTCTGGTGGTCATGACCTTGTCTCACGTGACAATAAATAGACATGTTTAGCATTTGAATGAACGAATTAGGTGAACCATGATAATCCACTCATTAGCTGGTTTATCATAACAGGTAAATGCCTCCATTTTCACATCTACCAAATCAAGATATCACCTTTTGCCCAGTCTATTTCACAAGGGTATAATAAAATTTAAGCAAGATAATATGTGCAAAAATAAGGTTAAAGTTATAATGTACAATGCTAGGTGACTTACCCACTTCTGTATCCCTAGAGCCCAGAATGGTATCTGGCATTCCACAAATGTCTGTGGTACAAAAGAAAGACTAAGTAAAATTTACAGTGTGGTGGCAACAGAAAAAACATCCTGTTAGACTCAACATATGTCTATACAATCAAAGGTATTTGGGAGTATTTGGAACAATGACATATACAAACCAGGCCAAATAAAATATTATTTAGACTTTTACTTGAAAACCTTTTAAAAAGGTTATTCAAAACATGATATGATAAATTGGAAGGAAATCCAAAACAGAGGATATATATGTATATGTGTAGCTGACTCACTTTGCTGTACTGTAGAATAGACTCCAAGCTAGCACTAAGTCACTTCAGTTGTGTCTGACTCTTCGAGACCCTACAGACTGTTGCCCTCCGGGCTCCTCTGTCCATGGGATTCTCCAGGCAAGAATACTGGAGTGGGTTGCCATTTCCTTTTCCAAAGGATCTTCCCAACCCAGAGACTGAACTCCCATCTCTTGTTTCCTGCATTAGCTGGAAGGTTCTTTACCACTAGTGCCACCTGGGAAGCCCAGAATAGACGCCAATTAAAAAATTAATTTTAAAAACAAAATTAAAAAAATTTCCATTGCTTATATAAAAAATATGATATGAAATTATAGGATACTTTCAGTTTAGCTTGTTAAATCCTTTGATTTAGAAAAGTGTAAGATATTTTTTTACCCAAAGCAGGGAAGAGAGAAGGGCAAAGAAAAAAGATTTCAATATTGTTCTGCAGATGGATACAAGAAAAAAACTTTTTAAAATAAACAGAAAGAATGTGGGTTTCTTTTTAGTAATTTCTATATCTGGAATATAAATAGCTGTTGAATTGTTCCAATGTTACTATAAGATAAAGCTGAGACATTACTTTGACAACAAAGTTCCCTCTAGTCAAAGCTATGGTTTTTTCAATAGTCATGTATGGATGTGAGAGTTGGACTATAAAGAAAGCTGAGTGCTGAATTCAATGCTTTTCAACTGTGGTGTTGGAGAAGACTCTTGAGAGTCCCTTGGACTGCAAGGAGATCCAACCAGTCCATCCTAAAGGAAATCAGTCTTGAATATTCATTAGGAGGACTGATGCTGAATCTGAAACTCCAATATTTTGGCCACCTGATGGGAAGAGTTGACTCACTGGAAAATACTCTGATTCTGGGAGGGATTGGGGGCAGGAGGAGAAGGTGATGACAGAGGGTGAGATGACTGGATGGCATCACTGACTCAATGGACATGAATCTGAGTAAACTCCAGGAGTTAGTGATGGACAGGGAGGCCTAGAGTGTAGCAGTCCATAGGGTCGCAGAGTCAGACACGACTGAGTGACTGAAATGAACTGAGTAAGATGTGAAGGAGAGAAGCAAAGATTTTATGCTCTGGCCAAGATATTTCAGATGCCAAGAATTCTACCCAATGAGTACACAGGAAGAATATCTAGGATAATCATTGGCAAGTTATTCCTATTTAAACAAAAAAAATGGATTCCACTGAAAATGCCTGCTCGGCATAAAATCCTCAAGCTACAGCACAAGCTAGCTCTCTCTTCTCCTGGGAGACTACATTTAATACTGCTTAAAATTACAAACTGCGATTTTGAAAGTCTGTTTTGTTTGTTCTGTTTGTTCCACCTGGGCCAAAATTTAAATTTCATCAACGTTCATGTTAGGCTTGGAAGGGTCTGAGTAGGGATGAGCAGCGTTTCCAGAGAATTCTCCCTGATTTTGAAATCATGGCTTAAACCCATTTCACCTGTAATCTGCCTTCGCTAATCAAGATCGTTTTCATTGTNTCAACGTTCATGTTAGGCTTGGAAGGGTCTGAGTAGGGATGAGCAGCGTTTCCAGAGAATTCTCCCTGATTTTGAAATCATGGCTTAAACCCATTTCACCTGTAATCTGCCTTTGCTAATCAAGATCGTTTTCATTGTTGCTACAAAACTTACAAGTCCTCCAAGGAGTTTACGGTCTAGAGAGTAAGATATCTGCCAGATTCTTTCCAGCAACTTGAAGTCATGGGCATCCAGTTCTAATTGAGCTGGTTAAGACCAGTTTGGACCACCCACCCACCAACTGGGCACGCGCCGGTCCGCCTAGTGACCTTTTGAACTTGCAGGTGCCGGTAACCTAGTTACACCTGAGCTGAACGTCAATTACCACACCTTCCAATCACCTCTCTCCATGCTCCCTATGCCTTGGACCACCCTGCTCGGTTATGTATTATCCCATAAATAATCCCAGCCTGTTGCCTTTGGGAATGCAGATTTGGGATTTCTTCTCCAGTTTCCTCCTTCAGCACCCTTTTGAATAAATCCTCCTGTTTGCTGAAAAACCTCAGCACCAGAGTTTTGGCTAACAAACGTGATTCAGTAACAAGTTTCTCATGCTGAAAGGTTTCAGGAATGTAGTTTTGTTTTCCTGTTTCTACATTTTTATTTCCCAAAGCACCATTTTCATTTGGAAAAATTCTAGGAGTTCTTGGAGATGTTGAAGCTACGTAAAGGAACTTTCTCCATTTTCTAGATAGCTGCTCAAGAGAGACAAACAGGTAGCCACCGTTCTGAGTTCTTTTTCTTCCTCAGTCTAGCAAAAACTGCAGAAAGAATGAAAACTAAATCTTGACCAGAAAACTCACCTTACAGCTCAATTTCTGGCCTTTTTTTATTCCCCTGAAAAGCAAAAGATACAATTGATTTCCCAATAAATGATTAGGTTTTTTCTACTTCGGAAGCTCTAACTCTGTTGGCCGCTTCAAAAAGTCCAGAAACACCTTGTTCAAGATTCAAGATCCAAAGCAGGACCTGTGGATGGTAGCTCAGCATCTACCTGGGGCTTCACACTGCCTTCATTCGTCTCCCACTCCATCACTCATAGTCTTGTGGCCTTGGACAAGTGAGTTAACCTCTGTCTGCCTCAGTCTCATCTTCAAAAGTGGGGTGTGCGTGTGTGTGTGTTAAGTCACTTCCACTGTGCCCGACTCTTTGTGACCCCATGAACTGTAGCCCACCAGCCTCCTCTGGCCATGGGAGTCTCCAGGCAAGAATATTGGAGTGGGTTGTCATGCCCTTGTCCAGGGGGTTTTCCTGATCGAGGGATCAAACCTGCATCTCCTGAGTTGACAGGGCGATTCTTTACCACTAGCACCACCTGGAAAGCCCAAGTGAGTTAAAAATTGAGTGTCTGGCATGTGTAAAAGTGTATGTGTGTGTTTGTGATGGTCATGGTGAGGATGATAATTCTCCCTTCTTGGAAAACTCCTCAAAGCACATGTGAAACATTTTATTAGTTGAAGTGGTGGTGGTTTAGTCACTAGTGTTAGTCACCAGGGAAGTTAGTTCTTCCCTGGTGGCTTAGACAGTAGGAAGTCTGCCTGCAATGTGGGAGACCCAGGTTCTATCCCTGGGTGGGGAAGATCCCCTGGAGAAGGAAATGGCAACCCACCCCAGTACTCTTGCCTGAAAATCCCATAGATGGAGGAGCCTGGCAGGCTACAATCCGTGGGGTCGCAAAGAGTCGGACATGACTGAGCGACTTCACTCACTCATTCACAAGACTTACTGCCTTGACCCTTAGTCACTTGGTCATGTCCAACTCTTTCTGACCCCATGGACTGGAGCCCACCAGGCTCCTCTGTCTGTGGAATTCTCCAGGCAAGAATACTGGAGTGGGCTGCCATGCCCTTCTCCAGGGGATCATCCCGACTCAGGAATCCAATCCAGGTTTCCCTCATTGCAAGCAGATTTTTTACCATTTGAACTACCCAGGAAGCCATTAACCACTAAGTTCCATCCAACTCTTGGTGACCCCATTGACTAGTCTGCCAGGCTCTTCTGTCCGTGGGAGTCTTCAGGCAAGAAAACTGGAGTGGGTTGCCATCCCCTTCTCCTGGGGATCTTCCCCACCCAGAGATCTAACCCAAGACTGTTGCATTGCAGGCAGATTCTTTACCTCTGAGCTACCAGGGAAACCTAGTCAAAGTGACCAGGGACTAAAATCTGAATAACTGGCATGATGTAGAGAAAGGAGCACTAACAATCCAGAATCCTGCAGTCATAGGGGATGCTCCACAATGTAACCTAGGAGGTGTCCCTGCCCGTCTGTTACCTTTTCCAATATGGAACAATCTCCAGATTCCAATTAGAAAATCAACCCTCTCTCTCACGAGGAAATGATCACCCCTTATGTTATCACCTCTGAGGGCAAANATGCTCCACAATGTAACCTAGGAGATGTCCCTGCCCGTCTGTTACCTTTTCCAATATGAAACAATCTCCAGATTCCAATTAGAAAATCAACCCTCTCTCTCACGAGGAAACGATCACCCCTTATGTTATCACCGCTGAGGGCAGATCACAGGGGTCGCGGGGTGCGGGTGGCGGGGAGTGGTACTGGTAAGGAGGTGAGTGCCAGTCGAGGGGGACATGAGAAGGAAACAAGAGAGCACAGAAGAAAGCCATTCCCAGGCCTTGAATAACTGCCAACATCACAGTAGCAGATATTGGAGGGAACAAACTGCCTGTGAAGAACTGTTGATTAAAAATCCTCATCTGAAAACAACCACGAATGGCTAGAGACAATTTATAACAATCAGCAAAAAGGAACAGGGTCCACGATAGTGAAAATGACATCCCACCCCATGAGGCACACAGAGGTCAGTAGAACTGGGTCAACTCAGGACAGAGGAAATTCAGAGCCACCTCACAGCTCTGCTGGGCTAAGGGTAGAGATGTGTGTAGAAGTCATCTATGACATCAGCTGATTTTAATAATACAATAATACTAAGAATGGTTGAACACTACACCATTTTAACCTCTTGTTCATTATATGTGTATTGCAGAGGCAGTGGTAGAGATTTAAAATAAGTTGAAGAACCTTTTTTCACAGCAATCAAGTGAGCCTAACAGAAATAAAATTAATAAATCCATTCAACTGCTAATCAGAGCCAGGTATTTAGAAATGTTTCTGATGCAATTAATAAAGTGTATGAACAGGTCCTGGACTGCGGAATCCCCATGGCCACTGGCAAGCTAATTTCTAAACCTCAATGTTGAATTATTTAAAGATGGCATATTCAACCTGCTAAAGTCCAGGATAGTATCTCCCTAAAAATATATATATATATATATATATATATAAAATAGAATGTAGACCTGGAGGTGCGAAGGTTAGTTTGCAAAGAGAGAAAGCTCTCTTGGTCTAAAACTTTTAGAAAATACTGCTTTCAGCAAAGTGAAACTGTTTGGTTTTATTACCTTATGTTTTACTGAAAGATTTCTCAGAAACTTGAATGAGCTAATGAGCATGGTCAATCCATAAGAAAGGTACAGCAGAGGCAGGGTGTTCCAAATTATCTAATAGAATTCTTCTCCATAACACCCTGNCCATGATGTGTTAATTTCTTCTGTACAGCAAAATGACTCAGCTATACATATCTATTTTTTTCATATTTTTTCATTATCGTTTGTCACGGGATATTGTATAGTTCACTGTGTTATACTGTAGGACCTTGTTGCGTACCATCCCACATAGTTTGTCCCCACTAATCCCCAAATCCCCATTGTTCCTCCCCGTGCCAGGCAAACTTTATCAATACCAATTTTACTCCAGTTGACTATACTCTGATAATGTTTTTCACTAAAATGTTGGAATATGGCATATGGGTTAAGTGCTCCAGGTCTGAGGTTAGATAGGGGCAAGATTGAACTGGGACTTTCTTATTAAATCAAGATTGAACTAACAGCTATTTGAGGACAAGTGACTGGGCTTCTGTAGTGGTTCAGATGGTGAAGAATCTGCTTGCAATGCAGGAGACCCGGGTTCAATCCCTGGGTCAGGAAGATCCCCTGGAGAAGGGCATGGCAACCAACTCCAGTTTTCTTTCCCCTGGAGAATTTCATGGACAGAGGAGCCTGGTGGACTACAGTCCATGAGGTCGCAAAGAGATACGACTGAGTGACTAACACTTTCACTCCTTTTTCACTCTCTATGCTCCATGGCTTACTAGCTGTTGAACCCTGAGTGTGTTACTTAGTCCCTCTAAGCTTCAGTTTCTCCCTTGACATTTCTCCACAAACGATAGTAGCTGAGTTTACTCTTCAGAGGGGGCCACTTGAGAGAAATAATGAGCCTTTACACTTGAAAAGAATCATTTGACACTCAAGGGATTTCTTGAAAAGACAGTATTAACTCTGGCTTGCTAAGATAGAAAAGACAAAGTAATGTCACCCCATATACTTATCTAAATGGTAAACCCTAATGTAAAGAAAATCCTGTTTAAAAAATGTAGATGTGCCCTAACCATTAAAGGGAAAGAATTCAAGCAATATCTAACAGTGGCTTTTATTAGTCCACAAAGAACATTCCAGTGCTATTTTGGTTCATAATGATCATAATGATCACCACATGAAACCTGCCAGTGAAAATAGATGTTTGTTTTCTGTATGCCACTATAGTGTGTAGGGAAGAGCAATGGCTGATCAAGGAATCAGAATCACTGACAGTGTGACCTTGGCTGAGTCACTGAACCTCCCCCACCTCGGTTTTCTCTCTGCTAAAATGAGGATAATGATACCTCCTTTACTTATCTCTACAGTGGCTGAGATCAAATAAGATGATGCCTTTGGAAGCTTGCATGACCATAAATTTCCCTGTAAATGTAAGCTTTCTTCTTATGCAGCCCTTACATATTTCAGTGAATTTAGAAGTAGCTAGGATGTTCCCACCACCCCTAACCTAGTGCCAGACCCAAGGGATGACAAAGAAATAGGAGAAAGTGGTCCTCTCTCCTGCAAGGGTCTTTCTAATGGAGAGACCACAAAACATTCTTCACTGACCAGCCATAGGGAGAGGAGGAGCTGAGAGAAGAAAGATGAGTGTGTTTTTGTGGACGTGGTGACACAGGGTATTAAAGGAGACAAGGTTTGGGTCACCAAGGGAAGAGGAAAGAACACTCTGATCAGTACAGGCAACAGGCCAAACACGGAGGTCAAGACAGAGAAGCAGCAGGACTTCCCTGGTGGTCTGGTGGTGAAGACTGCATTTGTGTGCAGGTGTGCCTGCCCATTCATGTCTGACTTTTTGCGACCCCATGGACTGTAGCCTGCCAGGCTCCTCTGTCCATGGAATTTTCCAGGCAAGATCACTGGAGTGGGGTTCCGTTTCCTACTCCAGGGGATCTTCCTGATCTAGGGATTGGACCCATGTCTCCTGTATTGTCAGGTGTATTCTTTGCCACTGAACTGCGCTACCTAGGAACCCTCCAATGCAGGAAGCATGGGTTCAGATCCTGATCAGAGAACTGACATCATTGAATGCTATATGATGTGGCCAAAAAAAAAAGCATCACAGGAACTAACCTTTATGGCCTATGATATTCCAGATACTGGTCAGGTGATTAGCACGTGTTATACAACTCAGAGATCTCAATAACCTGTACAGTGGTTATCAATATCCCCCCTTTACAGATGATGGCAAAGAATAAGGAATTCATTTGAGACTGTATATTTAGCAAGATACAAACATTGATTCCAATCTTAGGTCTTTTGAGTCCCAAGTTCAATCTTATTTCATTGTACAAAACTGCTGCTTAAGTTTGATGGGGAGATGAAGGAAACTTGAGAAAGAGGGGGAAATCCATGGAAGATCAGTACCAGAATCATGGATGAGGGACCCTGAAGACAAGGCCAAAATGTGTCTGCATCGTTCACTTTAGTAGTGAATTCTCTGCCACCTGCTGTTGCCAAATGACTATTTATGGTGTGTCTGTGTAATTTCCCACAAATCATTCACTCAATAAACAAATCATTACTAAACTCTACTGTGTGCTAGACACTGGTCCACATGTTCAGAGTACAGCAGAGGACAGTACAGAAAAAGATCACCACCCTCGTGGAGCCCACATCCTAGCTGGATTGTAACAAGAGGTTGTAAACATCTTTGGAGCAGGAACGGTATGCTTCATTTAGCACCTATACCACATTATTCCTATGGAATCGATGCTGAAAGAACATTCTTGAGACCTGTTGATCTATGAACAACTGACCTTGAGGAACCCACTTACAATTTCCCATTTGAAAAGTGTACCCTGTGGTATACTTTCAGTTTCCCATTTGAATATTTGTAAATAGTGACATTGTTCTATTTTGCCAGACTCCAGACTTGAGATCCATGATGGCAAAGGCATGGTACTAGCAGCAGCTTCCCACAGCAAACACTGGTCCCTGTTGATCCCAACACTCCTTTCAGATCTGATGGAAAGACTGGCCAGTCATCACCTATCAACTTCATTGCCATCCCTGTCATTTCGTTTACGTGAGGCTAATGGAGGAGATTGGCCAATCCAAGCTCTGCTAGTGGGATTTGATTTTTTTTCCTTTTTTGTGTTTTCACAGGGAAAAAGATGTGATAAGAAGTCTCTCCTTACAATCAGAACTGAGTGCCTGTCCTGCTCAGTCAATTTTGGAATGAAATGCCCAGATGGTTACACCAAGATTACCAACGGCACTGTGGGGATCCGAGATTGCAGGTACACATCATGAGATAAAGTATACATGTGCTGGAGTCTTGGAAATTAAGGGATTGTGAATCCAAATGGAAACGTCCCGACTTAAAACTACAAAGCATTTCCATGATCTTTTCTTGTTCTAAGGTTACATTGAGCTCAAACTTCAGCAACTCACAACTATGACCATGAGTCTAAAAATTATATTACAATTTATATTTTCATACAAAATTGACTACATTCCGTTGCACAGAAATATCTCCTCTCATTTGCCCTTCTTTATTTTGAACATCTGGGGTTTGTTTCCTCTGGAAAGAGTTCTAGTCAGAACATGTTAAAAGCCTTGGGTCTTCCTTTGAAACTAATACAACATTGTAAAGCAACTATACTCCAATTAAAATTAATTTTTTTAAATACAATTTTAAAAGGTGTTGGGTCCAATAGTCATCTTACTAACCATCTCTGCACCCTGATACTATAGAACCCAGAGAAGGGAGACAGATTTGTTTCATTTTAGGTGAGTGTTGCATTCCTGAAGACCTCTTTTTGACCTCAAAACTCTCATAATTCAAATTTAATCCTTACAAAGGATGACAAGCATTTCTGCCCACCAGCTCATGAATGCATCCAGGCAGCTCAAATGCAAACACAAATTTAATTTACTCAGTCTCCTATTTTAAAAATGAAACTATTCAACCAGTTTGCTTTTAATTCAGGGGTGAGGGACTGGAAAAACTTTGTATAAAATGAAACAATTAACTCTGTTATATTACACTATTTAAAATTCACCTTTGCTTAGTGCAGCTGTGCATCATTACATGCTAAGTCACGTTAGTCGTGTCTGACTCTTTGTGAGCCCATGGACTGTAGCCCCCCAGGCTCCTCTGTCCATGCTATTCTCCAGGCAAGAATACTGGAGTGGGTTGTCACGCCCTCCTTCGGGGATCTTCCCAACCCAGCGATCAAACCCAAATCTCTTAAGTCTTCTGCATTGGCAGGCAGGCTTGTTACCACTAGTGCCACCTGGGAAGCCCTAATGCAGTTAACTGTACTATATTCTAAATCCCCAAGTCATTATTTTTAATAGAAGTTTCCCAGCATTAACTGGCCTGGTATGAGCAAGGATGTACAGCAGTAGACCACTCAGTCACTAAAGTGGGCACACATTTGCAGCCAGATTCTCTGAGAAAGTACATCAGAAAGATTTGGGGCTCAAGGTTAAAATTATAGGCGGACACAGAACACTCTTTATACTGTACTCTTCACGACCAAAGTGGGCACTTGGTTATGTGCCTCCCCCCACTTCTTCTCCTTCCCACAAACACAAAGAATATGATTATTGTACTCATGCTATCTATTTTAGATAGATAGCATAGATTTTAGATAGATTTTATCTATCTATTTTAGAACTGGGGACTTTGACATGTCACTCATTTATGCTGAAACAAATCCAAGGCTGGTTTTTTAATATAAAATTTTAATTGAAATATAGCTGATCTATAGTGTTAGTAGACAGCAAAGTGATTCAGTTATATACATGTATTCTTTTTCTTTATAGTTTATGACAAGATACCGAATATAGTTCCCTGTGCTATACAGTAGGTCCTTGTTGTTTATATCTTTTATATATAATAGTGCATATCTGTTAATCCCTCCTAATTTACTACCCCCCCTACTTTCCCCTTTGGTAACCATAAGTTTGTTTTCTATGCCTTGCCTGGTTCTTGAGGAGACATTTTATTTTCTTTTGTGCTTTCCATTTCCCCTTCTTTGTGAAGAAATGTCCACGCCAGTATGTTCAGCCTTTCAAAGAAATAATCAACACTATCTCCAACTCGAGTGCCCACAAAGCCAGTAGCTCTGCAGTTAATCAGCAATGTTCCAGGGACTGGTTTAGGGATACAACCTTGAACTCAGCATCACACTATTCTTAATGGCCCAATGAAAAGAAATGACAGTCATGGAAGAATGCTCTAGATACACTGCAATCATGTCCTGGAATAAACCATCCATGCAAAGATTTCTGTAAATAGACAAGTGTTTAACCTCCATAGAATATCTGTTCCTCAGCTGTTACAAAAAATGTTCTAAGGAACTCATGATTCTCTCTCAAGGAAACCATGGCAAATATTGCTCCCTACCTTAAAACACCTCTCACAGAAATTTTCCATCTATAGCATCTGAAAAAATTTACAAGTCCTAAATGATCAGTTTATTTTGAAACCACAGATACTGTGTATCACGTAACACTTAAACTTTCCCTTCTTTCACTGGCTGCTAGGACAGTCAGAGACAAGTCTGAAGTCTACATCTAACATATGCCTAGAAACTAGTATCATTTCTTTCATCAGTTAACTTTATTTCTAACATTTTAGATATTTCACCCTTATTTCATCCTTCCCTGATTTTTTTCATCCAGCTCTTACATTAAAGATGAATCATGATTAAGCTTTGTTTTACCTAAGGAAGCAAAATGTGTTCAATCTACATATTTTAAAATATAGGCAAGTGTAAAGACCTGAATTAAAACCTATGGCAATCTCGCTGCCCAGAGTTCACTGAGTTGCTGTAATCATGGGTGAACATCCACTTTTTCCCTTCAAGGTACACGTTTGAGGTCAGAGCATACTCCCTGTTTCTCCCCGGATGCCGCCATATCTGTAGGAGGGATTATCTCCAGCCTCAGTGCTGTCCAGGCCACTGGGGCCCAGACTGCATGGGTAAGTGGCCTGCATGTTTCTTTGATATTTGCTTCTCAATGTCTCACTGCACAGGAAATCAAGAGGAAGGAAAGAGAATGTTAGCATCTTTTTCTAGAAAGTTCCTTTTCCATCCATATGTGGAAAACCTTTTCAGCCCTGTCAGCTTTTGTATTGATATCTGCTTTTCTCTCTTTCGGTATCTCTCTTTAAGACAATTCCTTTGTAAAGAAAAGGGGGCAACTGAAAGGATATTCATTTTTATAAAAGACTTTACTAGCCATAGAAATGGAGAAGGAAATGGCAGCCCACTCCAGTATTCTTGCCTGGAGAATCCCAGGGACGGAGGAGCCTGGTGGGCTGCCATCTATGGGGTCACACAGAGTCGGACACAACTGAAGCGACTTAGCAGCGGCAGCAGCCATAGAAAGGGAGTAAGAATGCTGGGCTAGTATGATCTCAATACAATTTTCTTTAAGAAGACATTTGATTACAGTATCTCAAAAACTGTAGGTATTGTTTAGCAACCAAAATAATAATTAACCCCTCTAAAAACTTGTCTTAGGATGCAGTAGCAAACTCTGTAATGACCAGGTTCCATTGTAAGAAAAACCACTGGCCAAACCTGAGTCAGTGGTATAGTTTGAACTCCTGTGGTCAAACATAACATTTCTCAGCTGAAATTGAACTTTTATCTTGATTAAAGATGTTGACCCTCAAGCAGTGACTGAGTCCCTGATAACAATATGCTAATTACATGAGATCCCTTTTGGAGAGGGAGGGATAGTAAAAAAATCAGGCATTTTTATTCATGAATTTACCATTCATTTTCCATCTTCTAAGATGTAATGAAAACATCTTAAGGATCTACTTAAAGGGAGAGATTAGTTCTCTTTTGCTTTGTGTTTTCTCATTAAAATAACATGAGCAAATTGTACATAGCTTGTAAAATTTAGAAAGGTATAAAGAGGAAAAAATAGTGACTTGTATTCTATCACACACAGAAAACTATAAATACTTTTCTTATTTCCTTGTTCCTTCCCCCTGCCCCCCGTCCCATATTGCTTGTAAATAGTTGAGCCCATATTATATGCATAACATTGCCTGTTTTTTTTAACTAGTGATTAAATGAAAAATAATTTCAATCTACTCAATACTGCTGACATTAGGTACTAGAGAAGTAGTTGGCCTATATAATCTGATTTAATTCTTAAGACACATCTTTAAGTTATACTTTCTTACCCCCATCCTGCCTATGAGAAATACAATTTAAAGATTGTCTCTTGCCTCTCTTTGGAGTCAGTAAACAAAGCAACTGCAAGTTCAGGGCTGCCTGTCACCAAAGTCTGCTCTCTTTCTACTCTGTCCCACTGCCTGGAGCAGAATTTGTCTTAAAAAAAAAAAAAAAAAAAAAGGACTTCCCAGTATATTTCTAATTTCTCTTTTTTTCTACAAGTATTTTTTATTTGTTCCCATGGTTTTATTAATTGTAATTGTTTTATAATAATATAAGTTACAGGTATACAATACAGTGATTCACAATTTTTAAAGTTTACACTCCACTTATAAAATACTGTCTATATTCCCTGTGTTGTACAGCATATCCTTGTAGCCTATTTCGTACCAAATAGTTTGTACCTCTTCATCTCCTACTTCAATATTTGCCCCTCTCCCTTCCTTCTCTCCCACAGGTAACCATTCTCTATATCTGTGAGGTTGCTTATACTGACTAGTTTGTTATATTTTTAAACCCCATATATAAGCATCATACAATATTTGTCTTTCTCTGACTTATTTTACTTAGCATAATACCCTCCAAGTTTATCCATGTTGTTGCAAATGGCAAAATTTCATTATTTTTTTTATGACTGAGTCATATTCCATTATATATACCACATCTTCTCTATCCATTCATCAGTTGATGGAATCTTGGGTTGCTTTAATATATTATCTCGGCAATTGTAAATAATGCTGATATGAATATTGGAGTGCATATCTCTTTCAAATATATACACAGGAATGGAATTGTTGGATCATATGGTAGTTCCCCAGTGGCTCAGACAGTAAAGAATCTACCTTCAGTGTGGGAGACCCGAGTTCGATACCTGGGTCGGGAAGATCCCCTGGAGAAGAAAATGGCAACCCACTCCAGTATTCTTGCCTGGAGAATCCCATGGACGGAGGAGCCTGGCAGGTTACAGTCCATGGGGTCGCAAAGAGTCAGACACTACTGAGCTACTTCACTATGGTAGTTTTAATTTTAGTTNCCTGGAGAAGAAAATGGCAACCCACTCCAGTATTCTTGCCTGGAGAATCCCATGGACGGAGGAGCCTGGCAGGTTACAGTCCATGGGGTCGCAAAGAGTCAGACACTACTGAGCTACTTCACTATGGTAGTTTTAATTTTAGTTTTTTGAGGAACCTCCAAAATGTTTTCCACAGTGGCTACGCCAATTTACATTCCCACCAACAATGTACAAAGGATGCCTTTTCTCCACATCCTTCCAACAGTTGTTGGCCATGTTCTTTTTGATGATAACCATAGTGGCAGGTGTGAGGTGACATGTCATTGCGGTTTTGATGTGCACTTTCCTGATAATTAGTGGTGCTGAGCATTCTAATTTTTCTTCTGTTTGGTAGGTCCCTTCAGCCCTCTCAGTCAATTTCTGGATCACACTCCTTACCCTGGGAAGCTCAAGGTTTGGGGTTTAGGGTACCCTGGCCCTTCTCTGTTAACCATTCTGCTCTGTTTCACCTTAACATGTTGGCACTTTGTGTTCTAAGAGTTGGTCACATCAGAATGAAGCAATTAACCCAGACATCCAGATGTCATGAACTTTCTTTTAAGCACCAAATAGGGTCATGGTCACATCCAGTTCACAAAATCATCCTGATAAAATTGAATTTTTTATTTGCTTTTCTATTTCTAATCCACAGAAACTAATGTGATCTTAAGTTAATTAGACACACAGTAGACAAGACAAGGCTTTGTCTAAGAAGCAATAGTGAAAGTGAGCATATCCAGTCTAGTGAATAACAGGCCACAGCCCAGAGAGCAAAACAACCCAGGGCCCGCTACCAGAAGTTTGAGGTTTGAACCTATTCCCCTCATCGCTAATTCGAGCAAATTATTTGCTGCTTCTCCAACAGCTAGTCTCCATAGCTATCAAATGAGGGTAGAGAGTCCTACCTTACAAAACTCTAGGAGGGATTTTAAAACATCAATATAGGCAAAAGTACTTAGTAGAGGCTATGACACAAAGAAAGCTTTGTGTAAACATTTTATGAATGAATGAACGAGGTAATCAGAGTCAAACAGACCTCTGATCATGAAAGGCAGGTAAAATGACTCCCTTTCTCTGAGCTCCTTTTAAACAGTGAGACATTCATAGAACAGTCAGCAGGATTCAAAATCTCTGGTGGGTTTCATGCATCACACTGGCTATACCAAAATTGTGGCAATACTTGCACCTAGGAGTCACAGATTTCCTTGAATGTTCAGGCCTTTCCTTGTGATAGGTCTCAAGGCCAGAGAAGCAAAATGTGGAAACCAAGGTCAGGACATTTTTCTGCTGTTCTCTCGTTGGGGCAGAAGGGCACTCCCGTTTATCTTCATCTTCCAAACATACCAAACATCTCAAAAGGCTTCCTTCCTTTGGCTCAGGAAGAGATAAATGCTCTACTTGGCTGTGTATTTCACCTCTCCCATTTTGCAGTGATGACAAGTGAGATCTTGATTATTGCTTTACATTGCTGAAAGGATAAGGCCATTTCAGAGCCACTGACATATGTCCATCCTTCTTTTTGAGGAAGTACAAGCCCTGGAACAGGCTTCTTTCCAAGGCAAGGGTTGAATCCACTTCCTTCTCAATGCCATTGACAAAGACATTCACAGTCAATAACTCTAGGTTACCTTTGAAATTATTTTCATAGTGCCTTATTCAAAATTAGATAATTCAATGATAAACTCTGAAAACTTAGAAAACAAAGAAAAGCACACAGAAAAAAAACTGATTCATCTTCTAAAATTAGAAATAAGGCAGAAATTCTCCCCTGGGGGGAAAAATATGTCATCCTGATGTCAGGAAGATGTTTCTACTCAGGTTTACCTTGCTTCTCCCTCATTAAAACGTGTACAGCCTTATCAAAACTGTGTATGGGAGTCTCTTCTCATAAGCACAAAAACATTTTTAACCTTGAAACTTAATCACATTTGAACATCCAATATTCTATTTCAGATGAAATGGATGTTTCAATTTGAACATTCCAGTTCTTTTTTATTCTACTATGAACTTCAGCAGATTTGTGCAAAATCTCAAGAGCATCAGAAAAACAATGTGGGTGTAGGGTTACACAGAAACTCAATTGTTTCAATCTGATTATTTCATATAGAAATGGCCTTGATGCTTTGTGAAGTCAATGTCATCAAATTAGGCACTTTTTTTTTT
>SJYV01055119.1:62813-107763 GCA_006410875.1 Neotragus pygmaeus
TTAGGCTTTTTTTTTTTTTTTTTTTTTTTGCGTCATGTCACTGCATCTTCAGGCTTCTTATCCTTTCCTCTTGTATGTTTCCTGCCATTCACTGCCTGGGTTGCAAATAATGGACTACGTGGATTTGAAAACACTCTGTGAGGCATGTCCTTCTTGGCTGTGAGTGACAAATTCACACTGAGTTCACACGAGGAAGCTCATTTCATATCAGTTTCCCAGGCAGACAATTCCAGCTAGAGCTGTCAGTGGAATATTCACCATTTTTACAAACCAGGACAGAGTCTCTGTCTAGCACTGTGCAGCAGGCTTTGAAACAAAGACAGTGGCACAAGTGGCTGCCTCTGGAGTTCCTTGAGAGATAAAGTTACAGGGAGGTCCCTGGCCTCTTGCTGGCCAGGAAGTTCATTATCTGCCTTTGAAAGAACAGAACGTCTGATGATTTGCTGACACCTTGTCTGGGTAAGCCTCCTGCGTGAGCAAAATCATGATGTGAGACCCTCAGAACAGTGGTGATCACAGGGAAATGTGATAATGACCGAAAATAGCTTTATCAGCTGCCTGAGCCCTCCCCCAGGTTTCAGAAACATGCCTTGAGAACAAATGCTAGAAGAGCTTTTTCAAGTGTGGTTGCTGAGAATGTCAATCCTCACCAACTTATTTTTCCTAATGAGGACCTATTGTTGTTGGTTCAGTTGCTCAGTCGTGTCCAACTCTTTGAAACCCCATGGATTGCAGCACGCCAGGCTGCCCTGTCCTTCACCGTCTCCGGAGCTTGCTCAAACTCATGTCCATCGAGTCGGTGATGCCATCCAACCATCTCATCCTCTGTTATCCCCTTTTCCTCCATCCCTCCCAGCATCAGAGTCTTTTCCAATGAATCAACTCTTCACATGAGATGGCCAAAGTATTGGAGTTTCAGCTTTAGCATCAGTCCTTCCAATGAACACCCAGGACAGATCTCCTTTAGAATGGACTGGTTGGATCTCTTTGCAGTCCAAGGGACTCTCAAGAGTCTTCTCCAACAGCACAGAAGGGACCTGAGGTGATAGAAAATGACTTGAGAAGCAGGAAAGAAATGTACACTTTTAAAATTCTGATTTTAAAACCAAACAAGTTATTTTCACAAATTGTTAAAATGTTCGACATAGGACAACAGATGAGGATTCTCCATACTCTCACACTCTTGCGAGCTTTTTTCCAGAGTTCCTTCCAGGGTTGGCCAACTTATAAAATTCAAGCATTTCTCGAGCCCCTGCTGTATGCTGCTCATAGTCTCCTACATGATAAACCCCGTCTCTACCCACAAGGAGCTCACAGATTGAGAGACAGGGATGCAAAAACAGATGAGGGAAAACAGACACATCTGAGAGTCCAGGTGAGAACCCTGGGCCTTTGAGGTCTTTGAGGCCTTTTGCAGCTTGCTAAGGAGAGCCAGCTAGTAACTGCAGAACAGAACAGGAAGCAAGGGCCATCTTCCGCAGAGCTCCAGCTACAACCCACCCATTCCTATCTCCTTACCCAAATACCTGGTTGTGTTGCCAAGTCAACTGCTGGGAAAGCAGCCTGTCCCCCATGAGCCTGCTCCTGGCAAACTTGCTTCCACTGCTAGCTGGAAGCCTGTCACCTGCCTGGAGCTGATTCCTTGACACCAAAGTCCCCCCTAGTTCCAACCTGGCACTGAGGCAGTGTGGCTTTACAAAGGTTGTAATCACTGGAGTTAAATTGCCTTTACCATATTCTCCTTCTGAGACCTTGCTAGTTACTTACCCTCCCTGCCCAGTTGCCAGATTTATCAAATAACACTAGAGGATACCCAGTTAAGTCAAAATAAACAGATAAACAACAAATAGGCATACAATATTTGGGACATACTTATTCTAAAAAATTATTCATTGTTTATCTGCAATTGGAATTTAACCGGCATCCTATATTTTATCTGGTAAATGAATCCTTTGGTCTCAGTTTTCTCATCGGTAAAACGGAGATGGTAGTGGTAATATGCATGGGTGCTAAGTTGCTCAGTCATGTCCAACTCTTTGCAACCCTATGGACTGTAGCCCGCCGGGCTTCTCTGTCCGTGAGATTATCCAGGCAAGATTACAGGAATGGGTTGCCCTTCCCTTCTGCAGGGGATCTTCCGGACCCAGGGATTGAACTCTCATGTCTCCTGCATTGGTAGGCTGGTGCCTTACCGCTAGTGCCACCTAGGAAGCCCTGGTGCTCTTATGCCTACCTCCAAAGGCGGTGCTGAGGACTAAGGGAGCTGGTACATATAAAGTACCTAGGATGTGCCTGGCGGATTGTAGGCATTCAGAATATGCTCCTTACCAGTTCTGTTTCTGTGGTTCTCAGATCTCTGGCTGGCCTCTTTAGTTCAGGAGGTGTGTCTTGGTATCGTTTTATATTCTAAGCTATTGATCTTGTATACTGTGGCTTGGTGTTAAGGACTCAAAATCTTGAGTTGGGCCTGACTGCAATGGCAACTCCAACACTTACCAGACCTGTGATCTTGGGCAAGTTACTTACCTCTCTGAGCCTCAGTTTTGTTATCTGTAACCTGGAAAGGAAGACAAGGATGAGAGCTTCCTGTACAGTTGTGAGAATGAGAGCATACATGCAAACTGCTTAGCAATAATATGTATTCAACAAGTTCTCTCCATCTATTGTTGAGCTGATAATCACCTCTCCACTTAGGACATTTCTGTACATCTCATTTTTTATATGGCTTGTGATCCCTTGGGTCTGTTATTTTTCTTCCCACCAGTGTCTGCCTTTCTGTGGACCCCATGGGTCACCCTGATGCCTCAGGTCAAAGTAAAGGCCTCCCCTTCAGAAATTTGGGGACAGTAGTCAGTTGGTCTGCTGAAGTTGCTTTAACAGAATACCATAACAACGGACATTTATTTCTCATAGTTCTAGGGGCTGGGAAGTCCAAGTTCACCATGCCAGCAGCTTTTGGTTCCCAGGGAGGGTCTTCTTTCTGGCTTCCAGATGGCTGCCTTCTCTCTGTGGCCTCACATGGCAGAGAGAAAGCTCTGGTCCCTCTTTCTCTTATGAGGGCTCTAGACTCATCATGGGGTCCCCACCCTCATGGTCTCATTTAAACTTAATGATGTCTCAAAGCCTCCCCTCCTAGTGCAATCACTTTGGAGGTCAGGGCATTAGCATATGAACTGGGGAGCACAGATATCCAGTCCATAACAGTAGGCATTCACTTTGCCCTTTAGCCTGGTGGGTCACAAGCCACCAGCTGAGATGGCTGGCCAGAATGAGGAACATGCTGCAGAGAAAGCCTCATGTCCCCTGAAGAACATGTGGTGCTTAGGCTCAGGAAGACTCCTGGAGACAGTCAATTCCAGCCAGCAGGCTACCCACCCTTAGCCCTGCCATAGGCAGACACTCAATGGACCCTGCATCGATCAGGCTACTCATTTCAGAGAAGGAGGCATCGGAGCACCTCTTGAGAAATCAGCCTGAAGCACGGAGGTTGCCATATCAGCCCCTCCCTGCACGCAGGCCCTTTTCTGTCCTCACTAAATCTTCACTTTCTGGTGAGGACATAGAGGAAACATTACCAGCTTTGAAGATAATTGAGGGCACTTAGTGAAGGTTAACTAATTCATTAAATGAATGACTTATAAAATATTTAAGCCATTTTAAATAATTATAAGCAATTCATTCAGAGAAGCACAATCATAAGGTTTTAAAGTCAGACCAGGCCCGTGTGAATCATTATCTCTGAGCCCAGAGGCCTGGTGACCTATCTATGAATTCCTCAGTATCCTCATAGATAAAGGCCTGGTGACCTATCTATGAATTCCTCAGTATCCTCATAGATAAAATGGTGAATATAACCACTCCATAGGATGAAGAGTAATAGTTCACAGTTGTGGAGATTAAATACACTGATGCGATATGGATACAGTGCTTAGCATTCCACCTAAGTCTCGATTGCTAACAACAACAGCAACAATAATAATAAAACAGGACAGCACAGAAAGTATAAACAAGTCATACTGGTCTTTCTAAGACCAACATCTGGCCCAGTGGTTTGCTAAATGGTGTTTTGGACCTGAAGAAACACCTCCCGAACATGGATATTTTTACAACTACACTGAAATATTCAAATGAAAAAATTTAGAGGTTGAAGGTAGGAAATTGTTTCAATTCAGTTCAGTCGCTCAGTCGTGTCCGACTCTTTGCAACCCCAAGAATCACAGCACGCCAGGCCTCCCTGTCCATCACCAACTCCCGGAGTTCACTCAAACTCATGTCCATTGAGTCGGTGATGCCATCCAACCATCTCATCCTCTGTCATCCCCTTCTCCTCCTGCCCACAATCCCTCCCAGCATCAGGGTCTTTTCCAATAGTCAACTCTTCACATGAGGTGGCCAAAGTACTGGAGTTTCAGCTTTAGCATCATGTCTTTCAATGAACACCCCAAGACTGATCTCCTTTAGAATGGACTGGTTGAATCTCTTTGCAGTCCAAGGGACTCTCAAGAGTCTTCTCCAACACCACAGTTCAAAAGCATCAATACTTCGGCACTCAGCCTTCCTCACAGTCCAACTCTCACATCCATACATGACCACTGGAAAAACCATAGCCTTGCCTAGACGGACATTTGTTGGCAAAATAATGTCTCTGCTTTTCAATATGCTGTCTAGGTTTGTCATAACTTTCCTTCCAAGGAGTAAGCGTCTTTTAATTTCATGGCTGCAGTCACCATCTGCAGTGATTTTGGAACCCAAAACTATAAAGNCTGTGGTGGATTCATGTCAATGTATGGCAAAGCCAGTAGAGTATTGTAAAGTAAAATAAAGTAAAAAAACAATAATAATAAAATAAATAAAAGCATGATTGTCTTTATTTTTTTAAGCCTATGTTGAATTTGTTGCAACACTGCTTCTGTTTTATGTTCGGAATTTGGGCTGAGAGGCATGTGGAATCCTAGCTCCCTGACCACCAGGGATCAAACCTGCACCCCACCCCTTGCACTGGAAGATGGTCTTTATCACTGGACCACAAGGGAAGTTCCATGTAATTTTTGTCCATTTTTTGTTTTTTACTTAACTCATCCATGGTTATCATACTCAGATTTGCTTAAAGTGCTTTTAAATAGGGCTTACTAATGGCTATTTAACAATTCCTTTTCTCCTACCAAAAACTGGTTAGTCCATACAGATACATTAGCATAATATTTGGGGTTATATATAAGTCTGGTAGCTTCATAAAACATGCTTTTTTAAGCATGCCTGATCTTTAACTCCAAAACTTATTTACATTTTCACTGACTGTTTTCCTGGGTCTTGTTGTAAATTCCCTTTGTGCTCCCCAAATGTGACCCATCACAGTTATATGTGTTAGCACTGCATAGTTTTTTTAAGATGAGCAGCTGCAGCTGCTAATTCTATTAATTTTCTCATCAGACTATATCAATATCACTTTAAAATAGAAGCTAATCTTTTAAACATAGCACATTGTATACTTATCTGTTAATTTCCTTTATTTTTTACTGTATATGATGATCGGTTGAAATAAAATGTTTTATGATAAAAATGCAATGTTCCTAATGATAAAATGTATAAAATGCAGAAAGTAGGAAAAAAAAATTTCACCACAGTCTTAGCAATCCCATATAATCACTGCTTAGATTCCAAAGCATTTTCTTCTTCTCTTTAACATACCATTAATGTAAACGTGATCCTATTTTACATTTGTTTCTATCATGCATACCTAAGATTATTAATAATCCCATTGCCCATATTACCATAAATTCTTTGTAAACATTACTCCTCATAGTTGAAAGATCATCCATCATAGAAACAAGTTAGGGTTGCAGAGTCCTTCTTCATGAGGATCTATATTCTCCCTTAGGGCATGGATTCTGAGTTTGAAAACTGTCTCAGGTCTGGAAACTAGGCATGTTATTCTAACTTTATATTCAGAATGCTGCCTTCATTCCTTCTCTCTCTCTCTCTCTCTCTCTCTCTCTCTCTCTATTCTTTGGTTGAATATTTTAAGCAAAACTTATTGTCTTCCCATCTTTCTTTCCTATAGGAACACCATGTTTAATAACCATATCCATAGCTCCCTATGGTTGGATGAGATGGTTGGATGGCATCACCAACTCAATGGACATAAGTCTGAGCAAACTCCGGGAGCTGGTGATGGACAGAGAAGCCTGGCATGCTGCAGTCCATGGGGTCACAAAGAGTCACACACAACTGAGCAACTGAACTGAACTGAACTGATTGCTCCCTAGGGGCCAGGCCCTTAAGATTGTCATTCCAACCTTGCTCCTCATTATAATAATTGCACCCAACATACTTCTGATGGGTAAATGCCATCAACTGCCCAGTAGTATTTCTGAATCCAGTCATCCCCATTGCTCAGACAATCCTTTGACTGACTTTCTCTAATGTACCAGCTTGCTTTACCATAGTCCTTTTGATTAGTAATTCCCCCGAAGCTCTCCAATGTCCTAGCTACTGCACTCTCCAGTATATGCTCTTCCAAGAGTATCCCATCCTATTTCACCACAGGTGAAAAGTTTTAAAGAATGCAGGTCTTTAACATACCTTTAGCCCACCCAGAACCAGAGACATAATCCTCCTTGCCGGAGGAGGTTGGTGAGCTATTTAGCTGAACTAAATGTTGTTCTTACCATTGAGGAACTCCTCATCTAGTTAAGTGAGGAGAGATATGTATAATAATCATATAAATATAAATCTCTTAATTATTTCAATAGAAAATATTTGTGATATTCCCAAGAGTAAAAAATTCTGTCTTCCATCCTAAGAACAAACCAATGAGTTCTACATGTTATAAGACACAATACTTATTACACTTATAATCACATTTATCCATTATCTGAGCATCCCAGGTGGCACTAGTGGTAAAGAACCTACCTGCCAATGCAGGTAGATGTTAAAGGGCAAAAGTTCGATCCCTGGGTCAGGAAGATTCCCTGGAGGATCTTTGACCTATTCTAAAGTTTGACCATGATAACGCACTCCAGTATTCTTTCCTGGATAATCCCATGGACAGAAGGAGCCTGGCAGGCTGCAGTCCATAGGGTAGCATAGAATTGGACATGACTGAAGCAACTCAGCACGCAGCACGCACCCATTATGTTACAACTTAGAAGAACAAATGCAAGGACTATAAATTTCTAAGAGAAAATTATCCACTTATTTCTTAAAAGGTGGATCATTTGTTAAATATCCAGCTGGGGAAAGAGTTTCTTCCCACCTAACTTTAGTTGGTGAGTTTTGTTATGATCTGCCAAATTAGACTAATTACATTACAGAACAACCATATTTTGTTGTTGTAATCATCTTACTACATAGTTTACTTAAACTATCTTCTCCAGTACAGGGTAGGGGAAAAGTGCATGGGCAGGACTGACTGTAACCAGGTGACTTCCCTAACTAGATATCATGCCAATCTCTTCCATATATGTTACCTTATTTAATTCTCACAATAACACCGGATGGAAAGTATTAATTTCAATTTTATATGTGATAATAAAGCCTAGGATCATTTAAGCAGTCTATCTAAAATTGAAATCTGGATGTGATCATGGCAAGATTTAAACCCAGGAATACTTGATTCTAAAGTTTGACCTATTCTAGCACTTGTCAGGAAGAGAGACAATTTTATTTTCAACTATATCCTATATAATTTTTGTCCAAATGACTCTTTATGAAGAAAGCATATAATCAAACCACCACTTCCCTAGCAATTTTCTTGGGTGAAAGAAGACAATCTCTTTCTTCCTTACATGGCCTTATGATGAAACACAAATCACTGTGTCATTTCTCTTACCCTATATCCAACTTTGGAAAGTCTTGTGTTTTTAAAATTAGAATATAAATAACTTATGGGAAGATTTCAAGAATAAAGCAAAGAGAAGATATAGTTCTAATTCCAGTGCCAATACATGAGTTTCCAGTAAACAATCCCCAAAAGATAGGAGCTAAATAATAATGGAAAAGAAAACTTAAAAGCAAAACCTTGGATCACATGAAAAATGTAGCTGTGACTCAAACACTGAATCACTGAAACCATGAGACTAAGGAATAATGAAGGAAACTCTACTTCTGTGAGGACTGTGACCTATTCTAGGAGGTAGAAGGCTTACTTTAGAGGCTGTGCGTGTGTATGTGTGTGTGTTAGTCACTCAGTCATGTCCAACTTTTTGCAACCCCATGGACTGTAGCCTGCCAGGTTCCCCTGTCCATGGAATTCTCCAGGCAAGAATACTGGAGTGGGTTGTCGTTTCCTTCTCCAGAGAATATTCCTGACCCAGGGATCAAACCCAGGTCTCCTGTATCGGCAGGAAGATTCTGTACTATCTGAGCCACCAGGGAAGCCCTTTAGAGGCAGTGATGGCCAGAGGGAAAACAGAACTGCAAAGTG
The DNA here is from genome assembly GCA_006410875.1 of Neotragus pygmaeus. Classification (NCBI taxonomy): domain Eukaryota; kingdom Metazoa; phylum Chordata; class Mammalia; order Artiodactyla; family Bovidae; genus Neotragus; species Neotragus pygmaeus. The sequence continues at coordinate 71,239 of SJYV01055119.1, forward strand.
GGAAAGATAAACCACAGCACTGGAATTCAGGGAGCTCTCCGTGGTACTGCTCAATTCAGCCTAAGTCTCCTTTGAGGGTTTCTATGGGCTTTCCTGGCAGAGAAGGCAATGGCACTCCACTCCAGTACTCTTTGCTGGAAAATCCCATGGACGGAGAAGCCTTGGTGGGCTGCAGTCCATGGGGTCACTAAGAGTCGGACACGACTGAGTGACTTCACTTTCACTTTTCACTTTCATGCATTGGAGAAGGAAATGACAACCCACTCCAATGTTCTTGTCTGGAGAATCCCAGGGACGGGGGAACCTGGTGGGCTGCTATCTCTGGGGTTGCACAGAGTCGGACATGACTGAAGTGACTTAGCAGCAGCAGCAGCAGCAGGAGCATGGGCTTTCCTAGAGGCTCAGATGGTAAAGAATCTNTTCTTGTCTGGAGAATCCCAGGGACGGGGGAACCTGGTGGGCTGCTATCTCTGGGGTTGCACAGAGTCGGACATGACTGAAGTGACTTAGCAGTAGCAGCAGCAGCAGGAGCATGGGCTTTCCTAGAGGCTCAGATGGTAAAGAATCTGCTGGCAATGCAGGAATCAAAACCCAGGATTTGATTCCTGGGTCAGGATGATCCCCTGGAGAAGAGAATGGCAACCCACTCCAGTATTCTTGCCTGGAGAATTCCATGGATAGAAGACCCTGGTGGGCGACAGTCCATGGGATCGTTGACAGTCCCACACAACTGAGCAACTAACACTGTGCAACCCTGAAGTCACATTAGTTCTTCTTAGAGTTAATGCATGTTCCAGATCCAAATACTTACAAAGCTAGAAAACAGCCTGTTATGATTTACGGCAGAGTGCTTTTGCTCTCCTTTCACTGACTAAATTACATCTCTAAGTTTAGCATATAGTAGTAACCCACTCTGATGCTGATTATCTACTTCCTATTGAGACAGCAAGCCTCAAATATCACTAAGTGCAGCTTGCTTACCAGTTCTGTAGTAACCCGGCACTGTCCTATGTGGGGCAGAATGGTCTTTTCTTAGCCACTTTAGGAGATAATGGGTTGACTGGTAGCATTTCTTTGAGGCCTTCTTTTAAAACCAAGTGATAAAACTGCCTATCAGCCTGAATTACTTCTTTGTTGTGTTGGTTCGTCGCTCAGTCATATCCAACTCTTTGTGATCCCATGGACTGTAGCTTGCCATGCTACTCTGTCCAGGGGATTCTCCAGGCAAGAATACTGGAGTGGATTGCCATTTCTTTCTCCAGGGGATCTTCCTGACTCAGGTCTCCTGCCTTGCAGGCAGATTCTTTACCATCTGAGCTACAAGAAAGCTCCAAATTACTTCTTACTTGCAAATAAGCCTGGTTTTCTAAGTTTTGGAGTCTTAGTTGCAAATAAATCTGGCTTTCTAAGCTTTAGAGTCTTAGTTCTATAATGAATGGCAAAGAATTGTGGGTATTTCTCTTGGAATTTTGGGGGGAGGGGAAATAAACTTACTCCATATTTCATTCCACAAATTTAAAGAACATAATAATAATAATACAAGCTATAACTACATAGAATAATAATAATCTATCCCTTAGATTCTTGTCTATAGATAAAAATGATGGCTCCTGACCTTCATTTCTATCATCTCATGATCATAAACTATAAAATGGTTGGTTTTAAGGAGTTAAGGAGCTTCCAAGTCAATAAGGCAGACTGAATAAGCACAATTTCCTCACCTTCCCCCACAAACTTAAATGATNTATTTGGAACCAGTCTGTTGTTCCATGTCTAGTTCTAACTGTTGCTTCCTGACCTGCATATAGGTTTCTCAAGAGGCAGGTAGGGTGGTCTGGTATTCCCAACTCTTTCAGAATTTTCCACAGTTTACTGTGATCCACACAGTCAAAGGCTTGGGCATAGTCAATAAAGCAGAAATAGATGTTTTTCTGGAACTCTCTTGCTTTTTCCATGATCCAGTGGATGTTGGCAATTTGATCTCTGGTCCCTCTGCCTTTTCTAAAACCAGCTTGAACATCAGGGAGTTCACGGTTCATGTATTGCTAAAGCCTGGCTTAGAGAATTTTGAGCATTACTTTACTAGCGTGTGAGATGAGTGCAATTGTGCAGTAGTTTGAGCATTCTTTGACATTGCCTTTCTTTGGGATTGGAATGAAAACTGACCTTTTCCAGTTTACCATGTGTTTAAAAACAGCCCTTTCTGATTCTAGGGTCTTAATTTGTTTTCCTTTCCAGTGAGTATAAACTGTGGAAGTAGACTCCCCTCTACATGGAAGTAAAGTTTAATTATTTATAGGGACATTGACTACTTTTTCCAAATCTGTCATTGAAGAACATGATATGCTAAAGGATTTTTCATTTATGCTTAAGTCATAATTTACCTACAGTAAAATTCTTTTTTGGTGTAAAGTTATACACACTTTGATGAACCTAAACAGTTGTGTAACAAGGACCACAATCAAGATAGAGAACATCTGGGTCATTCCCCAAAATAATCTTTGTGGTCAAGTTCTCCCTCAACCCCCAACCCCTGGCAAATACTGATCTGTTTCCTGTGCCCGTCACTGTGCCTTGTGTCCTGTGATTGGAAGCATACAGTATGTCGCTTTGTGAGTCTGGTTTCTCCCGCTTAGCATATGCATTTGAGATTCATCCATGTTACAAGATCAGCAGTTCATTCTTTTCTAACGTTTCATAGTCTACCATCGTCTACCCAGCTCATCTATTCACCAGCTGAAAGACATTTGGGTTTCCAATTTGGTGCATCTAAAAATAAAGCTGCTATGAACATTCATGTACAGGTTTTAATGTAAACATTCGTTTTCATTTCACTTGAGAGTAAATACTTAGAAGTGGGAGTCCTGGATTGTATATTGAATGTATTTTAACTTTATAAGAACTGCCAAACTCTTCCAAAGTGTCTGCATCATTTTTTCATTTCCACCGACAACATGTGAAAGTTCAAATTGTTTGGTATCCTTGATAGCACTTGGTATGATTAGATTTTTTTTCTTAATCTCAACCATTCTGATCAGAGGCATTTTATTGCAGTTTGTTTTAATTATTTGCTATTAATGTATCATTAAGGTTGTTTTCTTACTACTGAGTTTTGAGAGTCCTTTAACTATTTGAGATATGTCTTTTAGTTGGTATATGATTTATAAATGTTTTCTCAAAGCCTGTGGCTTATCTTTTCACTCTCCAAACAGTATCTTTTGAGGAGCAAGCATTCTTAAGTTTGGTGATATCAAATATTTCAATTTTTCTTTGAAAGATTGCTTTTTGAAAAGTTGCTTTTTGTATCACATCTAGATGTCTTTGCCTAATCTAATATTACAAAGATTTTCTTCTATATTTCCTTCTAGAAGCTTTGTAGTTTTAGGCATTACTTTTAGGTCCATCATCCACTACAAGTTAACTTTAGCATGTGACTCGTCGTCTGAATCAAAGTTCATTTTTTTAATACAAATATCTCATAATTCCAGCATCATTGCCTTTGGGCCCTTGTATAAAATAAATTAATCATCAGTGTGTGGATCTATTTCTGGACTCTCTTCTGCTCCACTGATCTATGTGTTTATGCCTTCACCTTAGCACACTATCATGATTACTGTACCTTCATAGTAAGTCTTGAAATTAAGTAGTGTAAATCTTCCAACTTGGTCATTTTCAAAATTAACTTGGTTACTCTAGTTCTTTTACTTTTCCTATAAAGTCTAGAATCAGTTTATCAATTTCTACCCAAAAACTCCTGCTAGGATTTTAACTAAAATTGCCATGAATCTATAGATCAGTTTAGGGACAACCTAAAATATTGACTCTTTTAATCCATAACCACAGTGTCTCTGGGATTTTTAAATTATTTTCATCAGTGTTTTATAGATTTCATCTTACAGATTTTGCACAATTCTTGTGTATTCACACCTGAGTTTTGACTTTGGTGTTAAGCTTACTTATATATTTTATTTCAGTTATCAGCAGTTTTATGTTAGTTTATAGAAATGTAATTGATTTTTGTTTATGTGTCCTTGTGTCCTGAGAACTTATAAATTCATGTATTAGTTCTAATGAATTTTTGGAGATTGTTTTGAATTTTCTATGTGGAAAATCATATTGTCTGAGAACCAAGAAAATTTTCATTTCTTTTCCAATCTGTATCCATTTTGAGTTTTTTTTTTTTCTTACCTTACTGCACTGACCATGATGTATTATGTTTTGTGTACCATTGGATTCAGTGGGCATAATTTTGTTTAGAATTTTTTAATGTTCAGTATTTGTTCTAGATTTTAAGGAATTTACACCTGTGTGGGACTTCCCTGGTGGCTCAGATGGTAAAAGCAATGCAGGAGACCTGGGTTCAATCTCTGGGTGGGGAAGATCCCCTGGAGAAGGAAATGGCAACCCATTCCAGTATTCTTGCCTGGAGAATCCCACAGACGGAGGAGCCGGCAGGTTGCAGTCCATGGGGTCGCAGAGTCAGACACGACTGAGCGACTTCACTTCATTAGGGATGTTGGTCTGTAATTTTCTTATAATATGTTTGTCATTTGGGGGAATCAGAGTAATAATGCTCTTTGAACAGAATGAACTGGGAAGTGTTCTCTCTTCTTCAACTTTTTAGAAGAGTTTTTTTTATAATTGATATGATTTCTTCCTTAAGTTTGAGGTAATATTCACCGGGAATCCATCAGCATGGAGTTTTCCTGTGGGGAGGATTTTAACTTCAAATTAAATTTCTTAAATAGATACAAGGATATTCAGGTTATCTGTTTTCACTTGAATGATTTCTGATGTGTATGTATGTGTTAGTCACTCAGTCGTATCTGACTCTTTGCGACCCCACGGACTGTATCCACAGGACTTCCCAAGCAAGAATACTGGAGGGAGTTGCCATTTGCTTCTCCAGGGATTGAACTCAGGTCTCCCAAATTGCAGGCAGATTCTTTACCACCTGAGCCACCAGGGAAGATCTTTGGTGGTTTGGAACAATGAATTTATTCATCTCATCTACATTGTCAAGTTTACTGGCATAAAGTTGTTCCTAGTATCTGCTTATTATCCTTTTAATATCTCTAAGATTTGTGGCAATGTCTCCTCTCTCATTCCTGCTATATTCTGATGAAAAATAATTTCTAAATGAAAGCATTAGACTGAGATCATCCTGAAGTTACAGAGTATACCTTTTGATCTTGTGTCCCCAGTGTTAATTGAAATCTAGAATATAAGCTCCATGTGGGCAGGACAACTGGCCTTCCACCAGCTGCCCAGGACTGCGCTTTCCTCTGAAGCACATCTTGGTCCACTTAAATGTCCAGACACTCACTCCTTGCTAAGCTTGTTCACAGCAGACCCTGGCTGAAGCACATGGACCCTGCCTGGTGCCCCGCCCATACACAAGATAACCATCCCCATGCAGACCCACTGGCTTATCACCTCCCAGCTGCCTAAGAAGCATAAAACCCCTGGGGGTTGTAGTGGAGATGAGTTAATTAGTCGATTATAAAGTGAACAGCAAATGCTTAAGAAAGCACAGAAGGTCTGATGGGTCCTAGTACAGTCCCTGACTACACTGTGATTCACTCCTCTCCCCTACGTAACCCTAGATGATGCCTGCAGGATCTTCAGTTATCTCTTATCCCTGGCACCTAGCAGATGCTTCATGCACTTTTGCAGAATGCTTGTTGTGTGCAGTTTCAAATGAATATATCTGCCCTTTGATTCCCCAGAGTGCCCAGGAGGAGCAAGGTCCCCCTGCAGTGGCCGGGGCCGTTGTGCTGAAGGTATAGAAGGAAATGGAAGCTGCTTATGCCAAGTAAGTTCAAAACAGTGTTCTCCTCCTTCCTGACTCTGCTTTCTCCTTACCTGTGGTCCCTCTGTAAACACGCACTGGGTGAAGACTCTAAGAAGCAGCGGTACTGTGGGGGTGGGTGGGGGAAGTGTATGCAGTAGGCAATAAAATGACACATTACAGGCTGGGGGACCTTAAAGCAAGTCAGTTAACTGCTCAGCCTTAAGTGAATCCATTTGTAAAATGAATTTAATAATAACACTGAAGCAATTATACTTGTTGAAAAACTTGAGAACAATGCAGGGCTCTAGAAATTGTTTTTGTTACCCTTTAAAGTCACCACTATTAGCAGACTAGTCTTTGGAGCTGTACTCAGACCCATAGGTGAGTGCTTGGTCTGCCAATTGAGGAATTTCTTTGCTATCCCAGGAAAGGGACTTTTTGCAAGCTTCAAGCCTTACACTATGGGAATACAAAGAAATCCTCTGAAAAGAATTGAGCTCAACTGTCTTTAGAAATGCAAAACTGAGAATGTATTCATTTCACCCTTGGGTGGATTTAGGATGTGGCCATCAGTGTTGATTCTCTAGTTATACCTTTGAAGCAACTTTCTTCAGAAGAGCTCCAGACTCTTAGCTCCAGGCTGATTCAAAGAATGAATGTACAAATTATAACACAAAAGAGAACAAAGAAGAAAGAGAGTTTCAGGACAGGCACAGAGGGAAGATCCATTTGAGAAACGAATGCTGACCAGATAGTTAGAAATCTATGGTCTTCATGGGTAACACAGATTGCCTGAGTCTAACACCCTCCCCCCTGGTGTCCTGTAGGAAGGATTCAGTGGAACAGCCTGTGAAATCTGCGCTGCTGACAACGTATTTGGGCCCAGCTGTTCAGCAGGTATGTCTCACTTTGGTGTCGTCAAATGCATTTGTGAAGGTCCAAAGTCAGACATGGCTTATACACCTCAACACCCCAGAAATAAAGTTCCTTGGAGGGGAATGCAGAACAATTCTCCAAACCAAGGCTGCACAGACAAGACAAAGAGTTGACAAGAAATCTTTTAAAAGGCAGTCTGAAAAGACGGACAGTATGTCTGTGGTTTTCAGCACTTGCAGGCAGCCACTCACCAGGAATGCTTCCTGACAAACTCAGGGGTTTAGGATTACCTCACTCTAGGCTCCAGGATCCAACATCCACCAGTTGTTTTCCTGCCCAGCTACTCCCTGAGGTCTTTCTAGACTGTGATCTCAGCACTGACCTTCTCCCCAGGGGCCTCTAAATCCACCACAGGTCCCAACACATTCTAACCTGTCCATTCCTTTCGGGAGTCCACAAACACCTGTGGTCATCAGAGGTTGTTGGTCCCATTTTGCAGATTTTGGATTTGTCCCCAACATGGGTTTCTCCACTCTCTCATTGTTGGGTCTCCCCAAAAGCTGACCCGTTCTGCAAATGTTCTCATATAAGCAGCATATTTGAGAGGGGACCCAGGGAAACACTAAGAAAGTGACATAGAGGAAATAAAGGGTGTGCTGTCAAGCCAGAGACCAGCGTGGATGACTAGGGCTTAATCCCCTGGGGAACTCTGGAGTCTGCAAAGAACACTCACCTTGGAGTTACCTCACCTGAGAGGAGAGGGAGCCTCGGGGTAGTAGGCAGAATAATGGAACCCCACTCCCTTGCCACCAAAATGTCCACATTCTAATACCATGAACCTGGGAATATGTTGCCTTCCATGACAAGGGGAAATTAAGGCAGCAGATGACAGAGGATGAGATGGTTGGATGGCATCACCGACTCGATGGACATGAGTATAAGCAAGCTCCAGGAGCTGGTGATGGACAGGGAGGCCTGGCATGCTGCAGTCCATGCAGTTGCAAAGAGTCAGACATGACTGAGTGACTGAACTGAACTGGAATTACAGTTGCTAATCATCTGACTATCATGAAGAGATTATCCAGGATTATCCTGGTGGACTCAATGTCATCACAAAGGTCCTTAAATGTGGAGGAGGGAGACAGAGACAGAAGATATAGATGTGTACCTTCTGACGTGTGAAAGATTCCAGATGTGATGAGATGTAAGAGTGGCAAGATGGGAGAAAGACTCCATCTTGCTGGCTATGAAGGTGGAGGGGCCCATGAGCCAAGCGGTGTGGGCAGCATCTCAAAGCTGAAAACGGCAGGGAAAGAATGCTTCCCTCCAGAAAGGAGTGGAACCACCAACACCTTGATTGATCTTGGTACAACTGCTTTAGGTTTCTGACCTCCCAAACTGTAAGACAGTAAATGTGTGTGGTTTAAGACACTAGGTTTGTGGCAATTTGTTACAACAGCAACAGGAAGCTAACACATACGGTCGTTAGGGCAGAGTCATTCATTTCCTGGCACTTCCAGCCCCCAGTGAAGCAGCCGGTGGAGCAGCAATCCCAGGAAGTGTCCACAGGCTACTGCTACTGGAAGGGAGCTGAACGTGTGGAATTGGTGAGGTCTGAGAATGTAGGCATGGTAGGGACAGTGTCTGCCAGAGCCTTAGTCTCCCAAAAAAGGATAGGTGAGGTCACTTTTCTCCAACACCACTTTGGTTTGGCTTTTATGGAAAAAATCATATTTGGTAGGTACTGCATAGTGGCACCCCACTCCAGTACTCTTGCCTGGAAAATCCCATGGATGGAGGAACCTGGTGGGCTGCAGTCTATGGGGTCGCGAAGAGTCGGACACGACTGAGCGACTTCACTTTCACTTTTCACTTTCATGCATTGGAGAAGGAAACGGCAACCCACTCCAGTGTTCTCGCCTGGAGAATCCCAGGGACGGCAGAGCCTGGTGGGCTGCCATCTGTGGGGTCGCACAGAGTTGGACGCGACTGAAGCGAGTTAGCAACAGTAGCAGCATTGATTCAAATATTTTTGGCAAGAAAAATACAGACATCACACCCCTGTAAGTTTGTACACGCTATAGCAAGTTTCCTTTGTAATAATGAAGATATTATCTCCCTCTAATCCATGGGGTCCTTGGAGGCCGATGCTGTCTTTATCTGCTTCTGTCCTGACCCAGAAGCATGGGTGTTGGAAGGCATGGTGTCGAGGTGATTAGCTTTAGACTCAGACTGGGTTTCAGTCCCAGGGCTGCTGCAAATTGTGGAAACCTTAAGTTCACTGAACATGCTTCCTGCATCTTCTGTAAAAATAGAAACAACATTGCCTCCTTTAGAATTATCATGAGGATCTAATAAGATAATCAGTGCACAACAAATGTTAGCAATTATTACGACTATTGTTAATACCTACTATTCCTTAGCGTTCCCTCCCAATCTTATGTTTTTCTTAATCCATCACTTTATAAAAGATTATTTCATAAGAGTGTTAGCAAAAGCAAATTTAAACCAGATGTTAGCATTCTGAGTGTTTCTTTAACATTATATTGGATTGGACAAAAAGGTCATTCGGGTTTTTATGTAACATCTTACGGAAAAACCCGAATGACCTTTTTGGTCAAACTAATACATTAAAAGACAATAAAATGTAATCAACCAATTGTTTACCAAGAACATGATAAACAAATTGTCCCTTCCTTGCCACAATACAGTTTAAATCACATATTTTAAATAAATACTGAAATGGGAAGAAAGACAGAATCCCATACCGCTTACTTAGCAAGAAAGCCAAGTAATTGTGGATAAAAATTTAGAAAGAAGATGAGCTCATGTCACTTCTAGGAAACTGGTGTTGGTTGCCAATGAGCATAGACATACATGGAAATTCCAAACATTTTTAAATTTAAAAAGTGGCCTCTCACTGGGATGACCCTGAGGGATGGGATGGGGAGGGAGGTGGGAGGAAGGGTCACTATGGGGAACACATGTACACCCATGGCTGATTCATGTGAATGTGTGGCCAAAACCACCACGATATTGTAAAGTAATTAGCCTCCAATTAAAATAAATTAAGAAAAAAAAAAAGTGGCCTCTCTTTATACCTCTTTGTGCCATGGGTAAAGGGCAAGTAAAAGGGAGCAAGGTGGTTTGTTGAAAATCCAAATTTTTGAGCCAGAAAATTGGAAACCTAAACTGAGACTCGGGAGATAAGACTCCCAGTTGTTAGTTCCGACAGAACTTTGTGAGATGATGGAATGTCCTGATCTTCACTATCCAACATGGTAGCCGCAAGGCGTGTGTGCATGCTAATTGCTTCAGTTATGTCCAACTCTTTGCGACCTCTTGGACTGTAGCCCACTAGGCTCCTCTGTCCATGGGATTCTCCAGGCAAGAATACTTGAGTGGGTGGCTGTGCCCTCCTCCAAGGGATCTTCCTGACCCAGGGATTGATCCTGACTCTCTTATATCTCCTGCACTGGCAGGCAGCTTCTTTACCTCTAGCCCCACTTGGGAAGCCCCTTAGCTCATGTTACTCAATTTAAACTTAAACAGCCTCAAGTAGAGGAGAAGGCAATGGCACCCCACTCCAGTATTCTTGCCTGCAAAATCCCATGGACAGAGGAGCCTGGAAGGCTGCAATCCATGGGGTCGCTAAGAGTCAGACACGATTAAGTGACTTCACTTTCACTTTTCACTTTCATACATTGGAGAAGGAAATGGCAACCCACTCCAGTGTTCTTGCCTGGAGAATCCCAGGGATGGTGGAGCCTGGTGGGCTGCTGTCTATGGGGTTGCAGAGAGTCGGACACGACTGAAGCGACTTAGCAGCAGCAGCAGCAATAGCCTCAAGTGGCTAGTGGCTCCCATATTGGATAGTGTAGCTCTAGACCATAATGGCCAAGAGAGCAGGCTTCAAGTCAGGCTGGCCTGAGTTTGAAACCAAGCCCAGTTGCTGTGGGATTTGAGGCAAGCTATTTAATCTCTCTATGCCCTCCTCATCTATAAAACAGGAATAAGAGTACCTGCCTCATGGGATTAACTTGTAGAAAAGCTCTTAGCAGCATGTCATGAGCACTTGGTAAAAGCAAGTATTGATTTTAAGTGAGGACAAGACCAGTTCTACAGTAAGGAGAGCATTCATTCACCTGTGCCTGAAGGATGGCTCAGTGATGCTGACCGTTTCCCATGGGCAAGAACTGGGGGAACCTGTGAACCTTTTTAGCCAAGCATCCACTGGGTGCCAGTGTTGTTTCACCCACTGAGGCGCTGGCCGTTGGTGGTGGCAATTCTGCTTATAAGTAGGACAGCTATGAGTTGCAGTTTTATTTTTAACACTGACTTTAACCTGCTACTGGAGCATTCTCCTACCTGACTCTTGATGTGCTCAGAGGTAATTTCAAGCTGCATTTATCAAGGGTGTTCATCTCAACCACCAAGGCCCTCGCCTGCTCAGGGCCTCACCCCAGGTTAGGGCAGAGACAAAGCCCCCTCTCTCTCACATGACCCCAGATCAGTCCCACAGTCATGCCTTGCTAATAACAGTAGCTGAATGCCTGCTGGGCACCAGGCAGTGCACAAGGCTTGACACACAGAATCTCTTTGGGACAGCTCTTCAAGCTGGGTTCCTTGTGTTATGAATGAAGAAGCAGCAAGGTTGCTCAAGGTCCTGCAGCTACTTCAGGAATAGAGGCAGGGTTTGACCCCAGGTGTCTTACTCCAGAACCTGGGCGCCAAACCACTGCACCATTCAGCCCCTGGCACACATCCACCTTGCGTTAGACCCCTGACAGGTGATGGGCATCCAAAGAGGGGAGAGATTAGCTCCCCACCCCCAAGGATCTGGAAATGTGGGTGATGCTTCTGAGCCAGTGCGCACTACACATGCAGGAGCTCGGGAGGGCAGCCTGCTCTGCCGAGGGGCGTGGCTCGGGGGCTTTGTGCCCCGCCCCTCTGACCACTTTAGAGTCCTGTCCCCAAGGTTCACGTGTCTCTACAGATTTGCTGTAGCTGGTTTCACAAATGCCCAGGGCTCTCTCAGTGACATTTGGGAATCCCTCTGCCACTCACATCTCCTTCCCAAGGACGCTTCCTGGGCAGTGACTGGCAGCAATGGGTGTTAGAAGCTCCTGAAAGCTACTGTGCCAGGTCGGTTAATCCAGTATAGAGATTGTGCCAGAAGCCAGGACACAGGGTTCCTGGAAGGGAAGCTTAGCGAGGAGGACAGCCCTTGTAGTTAGCATTGAGGTTGAGAGCAGGGGCTGAGTCAAGGTCGACTCCCCTCTTCCACTGGGTACATGACGACATTTAGGACATGCGGCATCCCTGTATTTTGAGAGTCTGGCCCTCCCACTACACTGTGAGCGGCTTGAATCCAGATATTGTGAATGACTTATTTGAATACCCAGTGCCTAATCCAGTGCCTGCCACTAAGTTGGAACTGGGTAGATATTTTTTTAATTGAATTAATTTACATCTTTGCTTCCAAGTCCATAGTATACTCCCACGTCAACCCAGTTATCTCCATGACCAATTCAACTTCCCTCTGGAACTCTGTTCAAAAGGCTACAGCCAGAGGTTGACATCAAAGTGCTTTGCTAATACGGAAACAATGATAAATTGACTTTTGAAGGGAAGATGATAATTGCAAATCCACTTAATTTCTTCAATAATTTGAATAAGTTCTGGAGCTAATTGTCTCCCATTTTTTGTATGCAGCATGGGGTTAATTATCTTATCTCCCCGGGTGCTGTGAGCATCAGATGAGAGCATGCCTGTAAAGCATGTGACAAAATGCCTGAAGGGGAGTAAGTGCTTGATAAAGGGTCAAGCAGGGCCAGTTCTAGGGCAAGGTGAAGAGAAACATGTCTTAGGTGCAAAATTTAAGGAGGCATCAAAAACTCAGTAATTGAGAGAAATTGTTTTTTAAAATTTGGGTGGCTGTGACAAACTGTCGCACACCGGGTGATTTAAAGACATGAATGTATTGTCTCAGTTCTGGAAGCTAGAAGTCCACAATCACGTGTAAGCAGGGCCAGGCTCCTTTGGAAGCCTCTAGGAGAGGTTCCTTCCTGTCTCTTCCAGCTTCTGGAAGCCCCAGGCATTGCTGGGTTTGTGGGCACATCACTGCAGTCAACGCCACGGTCTTCACGCGATCATCTTCTTGCTGTCCATATCCTTGCCTCCTCTTATAAATCATATTGGACTGAAGCCGCTCCACTTCAGCAGGACCTCATCTTAGCTACTTATATCTACAGTAATAACTCTACTTCCAAATAAGGTCTCGTTCCAAGGTCCTCAGAGTTAGAACTTTGGAGGGGATGAAATTCAACCCATGACAATGATATTTTTAAATTATCAAGCAAAACATCAAAATGTTAAAAAAAAAAAAGGCAGGATTCCACTCTGCATTTGAACTCCCTGCTTCACTGTCCTCACCCTAAGCCAGCAGGATGCTGTCTTTATTCAACTGAGCTGTGCAGTTGGCAGCATTGTTATAAGATGCTCTAAAAGATGTAGGGAAGTAGGAGAGGGAAAGCCTTCCGTGGAATTCTAATGGAATAGAAGAGAAAAATAGATAGAGAAACAGAGCCCCGCCAGCTGTCAGCCAGTTGCTAGCCTAGTTGTTCCCAGCCAGGCCGTGGTGTGGCTCTGCTGAGCATATGCAGTGTCACAGAGTGTCACCATCCATGATTCCTCTGTCTGTGCTGGAACAAGACAAAAACTAGGCCACCGACTTGTCATGCCTGAATAGAGAAATAAACAGTGACAGGGGCAACCCAACCGCCATCTCTCCCAGTTAACACGAGAGGCTGCTGCTACTTCTCCAGGACCGCCACACCCCACCCCCACCCCAGCACTGCCGAGTTGAACCACTGCTGTGTTCCTGGTGATATTTGGCTGGCACCACAAAATGAATAGTTGCAGCAGAATGTGATAGTGAACAAGGTACAAAGAAAGTGTTGCTGGAGCCCAGAGAGACACAGGTTCTGTTGTGGCACCTCTGAGATGGCACCGCAGAGGAGAGGGGCTTTAGCTGGCCTGGAAGGATGAGGATTCCAATGCATATAGAAGGGAGCACAGTGGAGGCCAAAGCATGGCGTTGTGAAGTACAGCGTGCACCTCCGCGGGGCACGGTCTTTCCCAGGACAACTCCACCCCCATCTCTCCCTGGACAGCCTTCCCATTTCTTCCTGGCCAGCCCGCATAGCCATTGACTCATTGCTTGTGTTCAGTCAGTAAGTCTTGTCCGACTCTTTGGAACCCCATAGACTACAGCATACCAGGCTCTTCTGTCCTCCGCTGTCTCCAGAAATTTACTCAAATTCGTGTCCATTGAGTCAGTGATGCTGTCTAACCATCTCATCCTCAGTCTCCCCCTTCTCCTCCTGCCCTCAATCTTTCCCAGCATCAGGGTGTTTTCCAGTGAGTCGGCTCTTCACATCAGGTGGCCAAGTGCTGGAGCCTCAATATCAGTCCTTCCAATGAATATTCAGTGTTGATTCCCTTTAGGATTGACTAGTTTGATCTCCTTGCAGTCCAAGGGACTCTCAAGAGTCTTCTTGAGTACCACAGTTCAAAAGGATCCATTCTTCGACACTCAGTCTTCTTTATGGTCCAACTTTCACCCCCGTACTTGACTACTGTTATGTCATACGTGTTGTATGTCATGTCTTATGTCATAGCATTGATCACACCATGTTGTGATGGGCTGCTTTCTCCTGCCTTCCAATTGTGAGCTTTTTGTGGGCAGGGACTTCAAGTCCTCAGTCTCAAGCCCAGTGCCCTATGCATCGATGTTCAATATCTGTTTTGAAGAAGGTGAGTCTTCCCATGCACTTAGATACTAGGATGTATAAAATGATATGGTGAAAGATGAGCATGAAAATTGTTAAAGATTGGAGTCGGCTTGGAGAGGACCTTGTTTTCCAAACAGGAATTTAGATTTCATTAGGTTAGCAACTGGGAATCATTGAGATATTTGGGGGAAGATCACCTTGATGCCATTACTGATCAAATGAAATGAATAACATGCAGAGGTGAGAAGTCAGAAAAGAAGTCCAGGTAAAATGCTACTGCAATAGTCTGGGCAAAATAGGATAAGAACCTGCAAGAGGATGGTTCCTGTGGAGATTGAAGCTCAGAGGATTAAGGGGGATATGTAACAAAGAATGCAAAGAATGTGAAGGTTTATTAGACATTTGAAATATTTAAAACCTAATTCATCTGGCTTTTCTGGCATGATTAGGATTTAAGCTGGTGTCTTCTTAATAATGTTTCACTTGAGCTAATGTTAAATTGACTTATGTATACTAAACACATGCATTGTAGGCAGGATAGTGGTCCCCTCAGAGATATCCATGTTCTAATTCCTGAAACTTGAGACTGTTAGGCTACAGGCAGAGGGAAATTGAGATTGCTAAACAGGTGATTTAAAATGGGAGAAGTTGCCTGGATTATCCAGGTGGGCCCAATGTGGTCACAAAGGTCCTTGTAAGTAGAAGAGGAAGGCAGAAGAGAGAGGGCCAGTAGAGATGGCAATTTAAGAAGGATTTGGCCTGATGTCACTAACTTTGAAGATGGAGAAAGGGGCCAGGAGCCCGGGAATGCTGGCACCTTCTATAGGCTGGAAAGGCAAGGGAGCAGATTGTCCTCTAGAATCTCCAGAAGAAATACAAGCCCAATGAATAACTTGATTTTAGTCCAGGGAGACAGATTTCAGACTTCTGACCTTTGTTGTTGTTCAGTCACTAAGTCATGTCCAACTCTTTGCAACCCCATGGACAATAACATGCCAGGCTCCTCTGTCCTCCACTATCTCCTGGAGTTTGCTCAAATTCGTGTCTATTGAGTCAGAGATGCTGTCTAACCATCTCTTCCTCTGCCTCCCCTGTCTCCTTTTGCCTACAATCTTTCCCAGTATCAGGGTCTTTTCCAATGAGTTACCTCTCTGCACCAGGTGACCAAAGTATTGGAGCTTCAGCATCAGTCCTTCCAGTAAATATTCAGGGTTGATTTTCTTTAAGGTTAACTGGTTTGATCTTGCCGTCCAAGGGACTCTCCAGAGTCTTCTCTGGCACCACAATTTGAAAGCATTAGCCCAAGGAGACATACTTCAGACTTCTAACATACAGAACTATAAAGTAACAAATGTGTGTTGTTTTAAGCCACTGACTTAAAACATTTAAAATGGGAGAAGTTGCCTGGATTATCCAGGTGGGCCCAATGTGGTTACAAAGGTGGAAATTTGTTACAGCAGTGAAAGGAAACCCATACAATACATTTCAGAGGGGGCTGGAAAGAGGATGCTGGTGATTCAGTCAGACAGTAAATCTTTCTACAAATGAACCACAAGCTGAGTGCTAAATAGATGAATATTTATTTCAAATGTGCTTCATTTCTCATTTCTTTAAAAAAAAATATTTATTTGGCTCCGTCAGGTCTTTGTTGCAGCATGCAGCTTCTTCACTGCTGTGCACAGGCTTCTCTCTAGTTGTACTGGGGCTCAGTAGTTGCAGCACATGGACTTAGTTACCCAGAAGCATGTGGGATCTTAGTTTCCTGACCAGGGACTGAACCTATGTCCCCTGCATTGGAAGGCAGATTCTTAACCACTGGACAACTGGGAAGTCCCTCATTCCTCATTCCTGAAGGGATCTGTCGCGGAGCTGAAAAGTCATCTGTTTCAAGCTAGTCAATGTGGCTTAGTTATTCTCCAGCCTTTCGAATTTCTTCTTTACATTTGTGTTGCCCCCATCATTTGGGGAGTAGATTTCCTGTACATTCCTCCTGCCAACAGCAATTGAGTCAGTGGTAGCAATTCTCTTTTAAATGTGACAGGTGTGTATATAAGACATTATATTGAGGTATCGGGAGATGAAGTAACTAACTTGGGAGCAAGGAAGAGCACTCCAGTGCCTGTGATATGCCACATGTGCTTTATATACATGTCCTCATTAAACTCTATAGAAATCCCATGAAGTGGGCATCATTTTTTACACATTATAGAGGCTCAGCAGTAAAGAATCTGCCTGTCAATGCAGGAGACTTGCAGGAGATGCGGGTTCAATCCCTGGGTTGGAAAGATCCCCTGGAGCAGGAAATGGCAACCCACTCTAATATTCTTGCTTGGGAAATCCCATGGACAGAGGAGCCAGGCAGGCTGCAGTCCATGGGCTTGCACAAAGAGTCAGACATGACTGAGCAGTCACACACACATAGACAAATATAGTAAGTCCCCTACAACGCAAGTTTAGGGGAACTTTCAAAGATATGAACGTGTATCTGGTTCCAGCAAGAAACCAGAAACCGTGCCATGAAATTGCAGCTTGCCCTCCATCTCCTATTGCTGATGATCCTTCAGCTCTACGACTTCCCACCTCCTCTCCCTCCTCCAGTCAGTAATTCTTCTTGCCTCTTCACTCAAAGCCAGCCCTTCTATGCCAGCTGCTGTACTATACTATTGTACTTTTCAAGGTAGTGTACTGTAAGATTTTAAAAGCTTTCTTTATGTCTGTGTCTCTTTTGTTGTCTCACATACAGGGTCTTCATTACTATCTTTCTAAATTCCATATATATGTGTCAGTATACTGTATTGGTGTTTTTCTTTCTGGCTTACTTCACTCTGTATAATAGGCTCCAGTTTCATCCATCTCATTAGAACTGATTCAAATTTATTCTTTTTAATGGCTGAGTAATACTCCATTGTGTATATATACCACAGCTTGCTTATCCATTCATCTGTTGATGGACATCTAGGTTGTTTCCATGNTATTGGTGTTTTTCTTTCTGGCTTACTTCACTCTGTATAATAGGCTCCAGTTTCATCCATCTCATTAGAACTGATTCAAATTTATTCTTTTTAATGGCTGAGTGATACTCCATGGTGTATATATACCACAGCTTGCTTATCCATTCATCTGTTGATGGACATCTAGGTTGTTTCCATGTCCTGGCTATTATAAACAGTGCTTCAATGAACATTGGGGTACATGTGTCTCTTTCAATCCTGGTTTCCTCAGTGTGTATGCCCAGCATGGGATTGCTGGGTCATAAGGCAGTTCTATTTGCAATTTTTAAAGGAATCTCCACACTGTTTTCCATAGTGGTTGTACTAGTTTGCATTCCCACCAACAGTGTAAGAGGGTTCCCTTTTCTCCACACCCTCTCCGGCATTTATTGCTTGCAGACTTTTGAATCGCAGCCATTCTGACTTTAGTCACTATGTTGTGTCTAACTCTTGCGACCCTATGAACTGTAGCCTGCCAGGTATTCACTCTGTCCATGGGATTTCCCAGGAAAGAATACTGGAATTGGTGTCTTTCTCCAGGAGATCTTCCCAACCCAGGGATCAAACCCACATCTTCTGCACTGCAGGCAGATTCTTTACCCCTGAGCCATTGAGATTCCTAACATCTCCTTTCAAGGCAATTAAAATATGCTTGTTCTTTAATGAAATATATATTAAAGTGTTCTCCTAAAGTTGAGTCTTTATATATCAGTTCATCTTATAACTGATCTAAACAGGAGATTAAAAGAATAGAGCATAGAACTCGGAAGACCAAGAATATGATTTTATTAAAATGATGTAACTATGTTGATGCGATTCTATTGTTATGCATTCTCAGCATCTCTTCCTATTACAGCAGAATATTTTTCCCTCCCAGTTTTTCCCTGACACAGTCTCCTAGCTCTATGCACTACAGGCCTATTGATAACTACCACTGGTTCAGGCATGGCCAAGTTAAATCCAGGCCTTTTGAAGGAGCCACTGGGAAAGAACCACAGTCCTTCTCCCGAAGCTCTGTACCTGTGTATATGAACTTTCACGGTGCCTCTGCACCTTCTGTCTGAGAACAGAACCAATACAAATGAAAAAGGGGGAGAGTGATGCAGATTAGCTTGTTTATGACTTTATTACCTGGAACCAACTGGATTAAACTCTATCTGAGGACAGATTATCTTCTTCTTATGAGCTAGAGATTCAACATGCTTTGCTTTTACTATTAACTAATTTTCACAGAATTTTAGTCAATTAGAATTGAAAGAATCTTGAATAATGAAGGTCTAGGCAATGGCACCCCACTCCAGTACTCTTGTCTGGAAAATCCCATGGACGGAGGAGCTTGGTAGGCTGCAGTCCATGGGGTCGCTAAGAGTCAGACACTACTGAGCGACTTCACTTTCACTTTTCACTTTCATGCATTGGAGAAGGAAATGGCAACCCACTCCAGTGTTCTTGCCTGGAGAATCCCAGGGACGGCAGAGCCTGGTGGGCTGCCATCTATGGGGTCTCACAGAGTCAGACACGACTGAGGTGACTTAGCAGCAGCAGCAGGCTTTGATTCCCTCAAGGCAAAATGTGATTACTACTTCTATCTAATCACAGAATTGGGATATAAATTTAGAAAAATAGGAAGATATATGCAGAAGAGGCCATATGTAATATTACAGATGCAAACACTAGAAAATGTAATAATTACATTAAATAAATTCACCAAATGTATAATTACTATCTTCTATTAATAATTCTTAATTCTTTGTAGAGAAACATTTAATATAGTAGGAAATTTGGGGGTAACTACTAAGACATCTACAGTATTGGGAATTGGTCACACTAATAAAAACACAAAATGGAGCACCTGTAAGATGTATACACTCTGCCTGCCAAAACTTGTCTCAGTCAACATTACCATTCCTACTGTGAATTATACAGGTTCAGGGACAATCAGAATGTGAACCGAAGCAAAAAATTTTAATGGTACACTGCTGAGGACATTATTAAGAAAGAAATCAGAGGACTCTGAAACCAAATGTAAACTAACCCTCTGCAATGCCCTTTTAGCCAGTAGGTTAATAGACTGACATCAAAATTGGAAATGACCGATTAAACTGTATCAGTTAACTCTTGACATTTATACTTTTGAGTTTTATACTTGATGAAACAAATTATAAATCACAAACCCGGACATAAAAGACTTTCATTACAACCTTTTTCTGGGTATGCTGAATCCTATGCCATTGAGGACATTAATTCAAAGTAGACAAAGAGCAAGAGGTGAAGGTGATATCACTTTACTCAGAAGAGAAGACAGTTTGCTAAACTTCACTTGATGGATTTTACAACTGAATAATTGCAGCCAAAGTAAGACTAGAGGATGAGAGGCAGAGACTCAGAGGAAAACCAGAAGTCGCAACATTTCCACAGAGAAATCAGCCATAAAAGGATGGCACAAATGTCTTAAAAGGCATAAAAAATGATCATCTGAAGAAACAAAAAGAAATTTAAGAAGTGATGAGGCAGTAAAAAAAAGAATAGCCTAAGCATTCTGAAAATAAAAGAGCTTAAAGTGGTTTTCCTTCTTAGTTGAAAGCGAAATTTGATAAATTTGTGAGGAAAAAATTTAAATAAAAAGACATTCCATATTTAACTTTATCCTTGAGCTTAGCTCATTTATAGGAGTTCTATAAAGCATGCATTGACTCAAAACTCACTGATGGCATCTGAGTAAGTACAGTGAGCTTCAGTGCAAGGCTGTTAACCACTGAGTAGGCTCCTGTGTTTACAGAGTTCATAGCATCCAATAATATTTCTTCTGCTCCTTTGCATTCCTAACCCTGAGAACTTCCGTTCCTCTCTTCCCCTTCAGGGCCTTCTTTTTCCCTTCTCACCTTGTAAATACAAGCCACCTAATGAATACCCACAGATACTTTGAAGGGAAAATGACTACAATTATAAATATAATTCTATGTTAAATGTTGAACAGAATTTGACAGACTTTTTTATAATTAGGTATTTGCAACTACTTTTGCTCTCAAGGAAACTAGTACAAAGGTATTATACATATCTATTATGCAAAACAGAAGAATAAAGTTTACTTTTATTTCTTTATTCTTTGAAATTAGGTGAATCACAAGGACTATCCTTAACCAGAATGTAAAAGAGAGAAATTTACTATAGATATGAAAAAACCGGTAATAAGCATATCTGTTATGACATTGGCATATTAGTCGATTTTTAACTATATCCCATGAACGATGTTTTGCCTTTTTAAGTTAGAAAGTAAATACTTCACAAAGAAGTTATTTAATTACTTTCTACTGCTCCTACCATATGACATTGTGCAGGTACTTTTCAGATACGATTTAATTTTCTTTAACAATCTAATGGTGTGGGTAAAAGATTCTGAAGAGTTGAGGCTTAAATCATCCAGTAAGGGGCACACTTGGGAGATTCTGTTTTTCTGAAGCCATGATACACTATGACATCCATTGTGGCTATTTATAGCAGTGGCTAGAGAGCACAAGTTAACATCTATTTTAGAGACTAGCTCCACTTCTCTTAAGCTAATGCAGTGTGCTCTATGAAACAAAGATCACTGAAAAGATAGCTTTTATCCAAAGCTTTTCATCATTGAAAAGTCAGCTTTCATTTCTTGATGACACGAAGTTATTTTTTTTTCAATCCAGAGGTGAGAAAGAGTCAGTAAAATTTCTAGGTAAGAAAAATCACAATTTCCTCACGAGACAGGTGCATAATGATGTGCTAGTACCTACAGTTGAGTGCTAGAAAAAACAGTTAATACTATTCCGGAAAACAATCTGGAAATCAGTGTCAAGCACAAACTGGGACATTACAATTTCCCTTTGGAAATTTTACTCCATTGAAACAACAATACAAGATCACACAGATGTATATACAAATACATGCATAAAACATGGTTTATCCTTTTTAAAAAAATATAGCAGCCTGAATTTCAAAGCTAAGAAATTAATGTCATATAACTGAATATTATAAAACTATTAAATTATTGTCTAGAGCTATATGTATTGACATTTAAGTATAGATGTTAAAATTTAGATATCCATGCTATAAAATAATATATTCCTCTTATAATGGATTATAGCATATAGCCTTACATTCAGTAAAACAATTTAGAGTCTGCCATCCATGCTCCAAACTTTGAGATAATTATTCTCAATACCATTGATGTATAAACACAAACTCACATAGATATTATATTTATTTTTATTGTTTTAATCAAAAGTGGAATAGTCTCAAGTTGCTTTAAAAAGAAAAGAAAAAAACTAAACTAAGAATATACCCTTCCAAGTTAGTGTTAGGTTCTACCTTATCATTTTTAGCTACTGAATAAATTTCAATTATGGATACTCTTAAGATATAAATTGTTTAGTCATAAACAAAATATAGGTTATACCTCTCATAAGGCACAGTTGTACTCATGCATGATAGTGGATAATTATGTGTTGTGCCTATAAACAGCAGAATTTTAGGCATATTTTACTTTATTGTATCTTGTAGATACCATGCTTTTTATACAATGGAGGTTTGCTGCGACTTTGTATCCAGAAAGTTTATTGGTACTATTTTCCATTGGTATTCGCTCACTTTGTGCCCGTGTTACATTTACATAATTCTCACAATATTTAAAAGTTTTCCTTATTATTGCTTGCTATGATGATCTGCAAAAAGATTAAAATCTTCAGTTTGCTGAAGATTCAGATAATGATTACTATTTTTTAGCAAGTAAGTGTATTTTGAATAAGGTTGTGCCTTGTATTTTTAGACATAATGCACACTTAATAGACTACAGTATAGTAGAAACATAACTTTTATATGTACTGGAAAATTTAAAAATTGCTATAACTTTTCTTTAATAGTGGTCTGGAACTGAACTTGCAATAACTTTAAGGTATGATTTAATGAAATAAATTCAAATTTTATGTTTTTATTAAAAGTAGCATGTTTAATGAACTTATTTACAAAACAGAAATACAGTCACAGATATAGAAAACAAATGTATGATTACCAAGGAGGAAAGTGTGGCGGGGGAGGGATACATTGGGAGATTGGGATTGACATACACACACTACTATGTATAAAATAGATAACTAACAAGGACCTGTGGTATAGTACAGGGAACTCTAGTTAGTACACTGTAATGACTTACATGGGAAAAGAATTTTAAGAGTGGATCTATGTATATTTATAACTTATTCACTTTGCTATACAGCAGAAGCTAACACAACATTTTAAATCAACTACACTCCAATAATTATCTTTTTAAAAGCATAGTTTCTTCTGAATTCTAGGTAACTCAACGTTTACATGAGCCACTTCTAATTTCCCTAAAGTTTTCCATTAAAGATTTTTTATCTTCATGCATGTAAACTCAACCAAAAGTAAAGGTGAGGCTCCAAGACTGTCAGATGAGAGCTGCATGGATGTCTTGTCATTGTAAAGCCTGATCATTTTGGACAACTACAAACAACCCGTCAGGCCATCATCTGCGTCAGTGGACATAAAGAATTATTTTCTAAATATGGACATCAAAAGGAAAAAGTGATTAATCAAGTCATATCTTAAAGCTTTCCTACAAACATTATGCTGTTAATTACCATGGTATCTGCTTCCTGCAAATGAAGCCCCAAGCTATTAAATAAAATTATTGTGGTGCTCCCTAAGTGTGAGGCTCATTTGGAAAAGCACTAATACGCTTTTTTTTCTGTCTTGAGCTAAGCGATTAGCAGGCAACTCAGCTCTAGAAGATGACACTCCCAGAAGTCATCTGGTCTGAAAGACATGCTGTATTTACCTAAAAAACAGTTTGACAATTATATGGCATGACTAGATGTTTTCAAACAAACAGAGTAGTTTTATGTATTTATGTATAGCTGACTTTGTTATAAAAATATTTGAGGTAAGCATAGCCAATCTTTTTCTCCCAGTTGAACTTTACATAAATCCAAATGTGCTCCTTTATGTCACACATGAGGGCTTCCCTGGTGGCTCAGATGGTAAAGAATCTGTCTGTAATACAGGAGACCCAGGTTTGATCCCTGGGTTGGGAACATACCTTGGAGAAGAGAATAGCAACCTACTCCAGTATTCTTGCCTGGAAAATTCCATGGACAGAGGAGCCTGGTGGGCTACAGTCCACGGAGTCACAAAGAGTTGGACACAACTGAGTTCCTAATACACATACACAGTATGTCAAGCATGACTTTGAGGAAGGTTTTAAATATTTCAGGAACTGTTTAGGACCATCATTTTGACATTATCAATGATATCACATATTGAACCATAAGATTTAGAAAAAATATTCAAAAATAATTATTAAAATTTATAATTAATACTATAGCTATTTGGTCTTAAAATTATCTACTAATGTTGATTTTCTCAATTTTCTCTAAAATCAAGACTGAAATCAGTGAGCTATCATTTTAAGCATAAGTGGAATAAGTACATAAATTTTACCAGTAAAATGTTTTTTCAATGATGCCAGTCTTTATCATTTTCTTAAAATAAGTGATTTCTTCATATTGAAAAGGCTTTATATTTATAAATTAATATTTGGCTCCTTATTCCAATCAATGCATCTTGTAAAACAAAGATAGCTTAAATGCTGTTTTAATCATTTAATTTAAACTTTAATGGAATTAAACTCACATACAACATTTTGAAATTTAGCCTCAATATTTGTAATGCAAAAAAAAAATGGATTCCATATAAATGATTTATAGAACTTGTTTGAGAAATCAGACTTCAATAGATGTATAGGAAAACACAAATTGATATGTTCCTAATTTCCAAATAAGGGGTCACCTTAATCATTACACACCAAGATTACCTTCATTTAAAGGTAATGCCTGCCATTTCTATAGACTCTGAAGAATAGGTTACAAGATTAATTTCTGCTCCATGGATAGGAGGCAAGACGGGCTGATTTCCTAAGAAAACACTTCCTCCCTCAAGGAAAAAAAAATATCTTGCTTCTGTTTTCATGTGCCTTCTTTCAGCAGTATATTAAGTCTCTACCTCTGGGTTAGGCAGAATAACTCTAAGACTAACCCAAGTAGCTTTTGCAAAAAAGGATGCAATGCACTCTCTAAAACTGGAACACAGTCTGAAATAGTTGAATCGTTCATTCCACTATTCTTCCTAGAAAATATGCCAAATATTAAAATCCAAATGATGTGCCCAATTGTATTTGTATTTACATAATAGTGCTTCCCTGGTGGCTCAGATGGTAAAGCCTCTGACTGCAATGCACGAACCCAGGTTTGATGCCTGGGTCTGGAAGTTTCCCTGGAGAAGGAAATGGCAATCCATTCCAGTAGTCTTGCTGGGAAAATTCCATGGATGGAGGAGCCTAGCAGGCTACACTCTATGGGGTCACAGAGAGTTGGACACGAATGAGTGACTTCACTTTGATTTTTACATAATAGTACATGGCTGTTTAGTCGCTTAGTCACATCTGACTCCTCTGTGACCCATGGACTATAGCCCACCAGGCTCCTCTGTCCATGGCGTTTCCCAGGAAAGAATACTGGAAGGGGTTGTCCTTTCCTTCTTCAGGGGATGTTCCCATGAGGGATTGAACCTATGTCTCCTGCATTGGCAGGTGGATTCTCTACCATTGAGTGACCATGGAAACCCAATAATACATTAATACAGTCATAACATACTTAGAGTCAGAAGAAAATCAGAGAGGACACACACCAATAGATATATGCATTCCATAATCAACTACCCTATGGTAGACAAAGAGAAAAATGAATTAACTAATGATATATTTAGATGTAGGCTTTCCATTGATTGATTATTGAGGAGATGAAAGGAGTAATGACAAGGAGAAAGGAGGTTACAGTAACTCTCAGTTTTCTTATTATTGAGGCTAATAGAAAGATAATTATGATAGCCAATATTATACAGTGGAAGTGAGAAATAAATTTAAGGGACTAGATCTGATAGACAGAGTGCCTGATTAATGATGGACAGAGGTTCAAGACATTGAACTGGTTACAGGGATCAAGACCATGGAAAAGAAATGCAAAAAAGCAAAATGGCTGTCCGAGGAGGCCATACAAATAGATATGAAAAGAAGAGAAGTGAAAAGCAAAGGAGAAAAGGAAAAATATAAGCATCTGAATGCAGAGTTCCAAAGAAAAGCAAGGAGAGATAAGAAAGCCTTCCTCAGTGATCAGTGAAAAGAAACAGAGGAAAACAACAGAATGGGGAAGACTAGAGATTTCTTCAAGAAAATTAGAGATATCGCAGGAACATTTCATGCAAAGATGGGCTCGATAAAGGACAGAAATGATATGGACCTAAAAGAAGCAGAAGATATTAAGAAGAAGTGGCAAGAATAAGCAGAAGAACTGTACAAAAAAGATTTTAATGAACCAGATAGTCATGATGGTGTGATCAGTCACCTAGAGCCAGGCATCCTAAAGTCAAGTGGCCTTAGAAAGCATCACTATGAACAAAGCTAGTGGAGGTGATGGAATTCCAGTGGAGCTATTTCAAATCCTGGAAAATGATGCTGTGAAAGTGCTGCACTCAATATGCCAGCAAATGTGGAAAACTCAGCAGTGNCCAGCTTGAACATCAGGGAGTTCACGGTTCACGTATTGCTGAAGCCTGGCTTGGAGAATTTTGAGCACTGCTTTACTAGCCTGTGAGATGAGTGCAATTGTGTGGTAGTTTGAGCATTCTTTGGCATTGCCTTTGAGTTCACAACAAATCAAATATTTAAAGGTGCTGGTTGTATTGGTGGAGTTCTATGTAGAGTTCCATGTATTAGGATAAAAAATATGGATTTTGCACTGTGGGATTTAGGGAATTAAAAGTCTTTAAGTAGGGGAGTCATATATTAAAATGAAAGATTTTGGAAATGGCAGTGGTATAAAAATGGAGGCATTGGAGCTCAAAGGTGGGTTATATCTAACCCTCTCCTTTGCAAGTTTTAAAATTACGTTTTCATGTTCCCTAGGTAGTTACTTTGCCCTTACAGATCTCCAGTTATTCTATTTGCTTGATATCAAAACAATTTCATTAAAATTCTTTTTTATATATGATAATCTTTATAAACAACTATCTGCGTTTTTTGATACTCTGCATATGTTTCATTTAAGTTAAAAAAATCGATTCTTGTTGTTGTCTACAGATTAAATTGTAGTAACTTTTGCAAAGAGTGGTTTTATAGGTAGCAAATATCCCCCCACAGTAATATAAATCACATTTATTAGCAGGGACATAATGGAGAAATATTCTTACATCTTTTGTCTCTTACATTTAAAAAGTTCTTTTTCATGGAAATTTAATAATTTACATTATAAAAATTTACAAAAATTAAATTAATACTATTAGAATCTCCAACACTATGGTTTTTCCAGTGGTCATGTATGGATGTGAGAGTTGGACTGTGAAGAAACCTGAGCACCGAAGAATTGATGCTTTTGAACTGTGGTGCTGGAGAAGACACTTTCGGGTCCCTTGGATTGCAAGGAGATCCAACCAGTCCATCCTAAANTCTAGTCAAGGCTATGGTTTTTCCAGTGGTCATGTATGGATGTGAGAGTTGGACTGTGATGAAAGCTGAGCACCAAAGAATTGATGCTTTTGAACTGTGGTGTTGGAGAAGACTGTTGAGATTCCCTTGGATTGCAAGGAGATCCAACCAGTCCATCCTAAAGGAGACCAGTCCTGGGTGTTCATTGGAAGGACTGATGCTGAAGCTGAAACTCCAGTACTTTGGCCACCTCATGAGAACAGTTGACTCATTGGAAAAGACCCTGATGCTGGGAGGGATTGGGGGCAGGAGGAGAAGGGAACGACAGAGGATGAGATGGCTGGATGTTATCACTGACTCGATGGATGTGAGTCTGAGTGAACTCCGGGAGTTGGTGATGGACAGGGAGGCCTTGCGTGCTGCACTTCATGGTGTTGCAAAGAGTCGGACACGACTGAGCAAATGAACTGAACTGAAGATAAAATAATGTAGATAAATGCTATCAAAAATATGCCCTCACAATCATTTTATTCTCTTAGCTTGTCTGATTGTTCTTCAGAGCCCTTGTCATGATCTGACTCCACACACATGTGTGCAAACAAAGTGTAGTTCTCTTCCCCTCCATTAGAACATAATCTCCACGGGTACAAGACATCACTGCTTACATCCATGAGGAGAGAAGAGGTTTCAGGTTGGATGATAAGTTTGAGTTGTTTCTGAAACCTACAAGTAGAAATGTCTGACAGATGAGTTGGACACATGAATTTGTTTCAAGTTACAAGTATGGGCCAGGGATTTAAATTGGGAAATCACCAACAAATGGAGAAAGATTAAATAAAACCCAGGAGCAAATAACATTCAGGAAAAACAGTAGAATGAAAGACAAGCGTCCTGATGTTCAAGGATATTTAAGGACTGAGAGAAGAGAAGTGTGAGAGGGAGACCACAGGTGGAGAGAGACAGGAGATTGTGGTATCAGGGAAAGCAAGTTCAGTTCAGATCAGTTGCTCAGTCATGTCCTACTCTTTGAAACATGCCAGGACTGCAGCATGCCAGGCTTCCCTGTCAATCATCAACTCCCAAAGCCTACTCAAATTCATGCCCATCACATTAGTGATGCCATTCAACTTTCTCATCCTCCTCCCACCCTCAGTCTTTTCCAGCATCAGAGTCTTTTCTAATAAGTCAGTTCTTCACATCGAGGGGCCAAAGTACTAGAGCTTCAGCTTCAGTATCATTCCTGACAATGAATATTCAGGATTGATTTCCTTTAGGATGGGCTGGTTGGATCTCCTTGCAATCCAAGGGACTCTCAAGAGTCTTCTCCAACACCACAGTTCAAAAGCATCAGTTCTGTGGCACTCAGCTTTCTTTACAGTCCAACTCTCACATCGATTCATAACTACTGAAAAAAACCATAGCTCTTACTAGATGGACATTTGTTGGTAAATTAATGTCTTTGTTTTTTAATATGCTGTCTTTGTTGGTCATAGCTTTTCTTCCAAAGAGTAAGCATCTATTAATTTCATGGGTTCAGTCACCATCTGCAGTGATTTTGGAGCTCAGAAAAATAAAGTTTCTCACTGTTTCCCCATCTATTTGCCATGAAGTGATGGGGTCAGATGCCATGTTCTTAGTTTTCTGAATGTTGAGCTTTAAGTCAATTTTTTTTCACTCTTGTGTTTCACTTTCATCAAGAGACTCTTTAGTTCTTCTTCACTTTCTGCCATAAGGGTGGTGTCTTCTACGTATCTGAGGTTATCAATATTTCTCCCAGCAATCTTAATTCCAGCTTGTGCTTCATCCAGCCCAGCATTTCTCATGATGTACTCTGCATAGAAGTTAAATAAGCAGGGGGACAATATACAGCCTTGATGTACTCCTTTCCCTATTTGCAAGCAGTCTGTTGTTCCATGTCCAGGTCTAACTGTTCTTTCTTGACCTACATACGGGTTTCTCAGGAGGGAGTCAGGTGGTCTGGTAATTCCATCTCTTTCAGAATTTTCCACAGTTTGTGTGATCCACAAATCAAAGGCTTTGGCATAGTCAATAAAGCAAAAGTAGATGTTTTTCTAGAACTCTTGCTTTTTTTGATGATCCAATGGATGCTAGCAATCTGATCAGTTGTTCTTCTGCCTTTTCTAAATCCAGCTTGAACATCTGAAGTTCACTCTTCATGCACTGTGTTGAAGCCTGCTTGGATAATTTTGAGCATTGCTTTGCTAGTATGTGAGATGAGTGCAACTGTGCGGTAGTTTGAACATTCTTTGGCATTGCCTTCCTTTGGGATTAGAGTGAAAACTGACCTTTTCCAGTCCTGTGGGCACTGCTGAGTTTTTCAGATTTTCTGGCATATTGAGTGCAGCACTTTTACAGCATCATCTTGATACAAGAATTAAAACTTTGGTAATTTTCTGAGTTTTCTTTGACCTTCCTTAAAGGTAAATGTTTATCTCTTCCCCACTATCAAGTCAGACAAAATTCCTAAGTTGTTTTTGCTTTCCACTGTGCAAGTGACAAGTCTGTAGCAGTACTAGCAGCAATCAGGACTGGTTATATGATTTGTGGGGCCCAGTTTGAAATAAAAATAGATGGCCTCAGGGTGGGAGATGGGAGGGAGGTTCAAAGGGGAGGGGATATATGTGTACTTATGTCTGATTGATGTTGAGGTTTGACAGAAAACAACAAAATTCTGTAAAGCAATTATCCTTCAGTAAAAAAAAAAATAATAAACTGAAAAAAAGAGAAGAAAAAAAAAGCATCTACTCAAACATTAAGATTGCACAATGGCAACAGCATAGCATTAAAACAAGCACATGTCTCTTCTAATAATTGGATCCTGTGTGACTGTACAAATCACATGCTCAAAAAATTGACTCTGGAATCAGCCTTCATCTTTTAGTTTCAAATGGGTTCAGGTGAATGAAACCATAATATATTATTTTCCACAAAAGACAAAACATTTCATCTGGAAATTTTCTTAAATCTTTAGTGGGCAAGAGAAAAGAATCCTGTGGTGCTTTAGAGTTATTAGCAACAGAGATATATGACTTCTCAATCAATCAAAAAGGATTGATTTGAGTAGAAGATACTGATGATTTTGACTGGTTGAATAAACCAAGCATGATCATAAGGCGGTAATTTCCTTCCATTAAAAAACTGGAAATGAGATGTTTATCTTCTGGGATACATAGCATTAACAATATATCCAAATAGCCAGTTATTTTGAGTTATTTATTCAAATAACTGACAGTGATCAAATAACAGACAGTGACTAAATAAGGCCGATATTCCATTTCTAGAAACCTCTGATTCAGAGTCTTTTTCAGGATTGAGTGAATTAGGACAATTACACCAGCCCAGAGCTTTGGTGCTGAGGGAATCACTCAGTTGTTAAAAACAAATCCTGCGACTCCAATGTTCTTACCACATTGTCAAGGAATCAAAGCAGTAGGCATAGCCCTTTGATTTTCTGCCAAGACCCTCGATCTTTACATTGTCCTTTTGTCATTATTTGTTTCTCAGGAGGATGGCCTTGATGTTCTTTGAAACATTATTTCATTTGTACATGAGCGTCTCCAAGGAACCCCCAGCATGATTTGTCCTGGCACTGCAGCCTCTTGCAGACAGTGCTGGGATCAGTACCTGCTGCTGAGACAGCCCGCCTGACTCTGGGAGATGCAGTTAAAAGCCAGCGTTTTATGTCTGATAATTCAGTCATAACAAAGTTTCTCATCCAAATTATTATGCCAAAAAAGAATAGCAGAATGTATTGAAAGATTAGACTTTGATGTTGACTCTAGTTAGCTGTTAGATTAATCTCAGGGGTGTCTGAAACTGACCCGTAGGACATATCTACTTTTTAGCTGAATATTAACTGGACCTGAAAGCTATAATTAGCGTCTTGAATTTGGACAAACCTCAAGCCCTGTCAAGTCAGGTACCCAATGACACCATTTTAGACTAAGTCATTTATCAAACTGGACCCAGGAAACACTGGTCTTGTCACTCTGAATACCCAGATTCAGAGGCATATATAGACCTAAATCATCCCCTCTCCTCCTGAGGAAGATTAGGAGGTACCCAATTAAGAAAAGAAATGGGAACATCACGGAAAGATGTGATTAGGTAAAACCTTTGCATCTGGTTTTGTTAAAAATATAACCCTGAAATATTCTGGCCACAAAAATTTTTACTGTGAGTCTGAAGAAAAGCAAAGACTCTTAGGGTCCTATTCTAGTGAAGTACTTTACAAGTTTGCTGATTTTAGAGTTGGGAGAGGAATACTGCAGAATGACAATGAAACTGTAAGCACAGCCACCAGGGAAAGAGCATGTGTGCTGTCAGGAACTCTGAGAGAAATGAAGGGGCCCCAGTTACACAATTTTGTGTTCTCATCCTTTTGCTAAGTTCCCTGTGGGGACTTGTTTTTTGTTTGTTTGTTTAAAGTTGCTTGAACAACAACAAAAAGAAGGGGAGATGAAACCATCAGAGTCACATAGATGTAAATGCTCCTGCTTCCTTTCACAAATGATGTATATGTGTGTGCTCAGTTGCTCAGTCGTGTCTGACTCTCTGTAACCCTATGCACTGTACCTCACCAGGCACCTCAGTCCACAGAATTTTTTAGGCAGGAATCCTGGAGCAAGTTGACATTTCTTACTCCAGAGGATCTTCCTGACCCAGGGATTGAACCCGCGTCTCCTGTGTCTCCTGCAGATTCTTCACCCCTGAGCTATCTGGGAAACCCTTACAAGTGATGGGTATCAGTCAAAACAAAAAGGCTACCCAACAGTTAACATTACTTCTCTTTGTGGCCAGAAAATACAGAGATGCTGGCCCTAAGGTGAATTTCACATGCAAGTGAGCTTGAAAAGATTAATGTGTGATCCACACTTCTCTCCAGACTGACAGGTATGATCTCTCTGCTGCTGCTAAGTTGCTTCAGTCACGTCTGACTCTCTGCGACCCCACAGACAGCAGCCCACCAGGCTCCCCCGTCCCTGGGATTCTCCAGGCAAGAACACTGGAGTGGGTTGCCATTTCCTTCTCCAATGCATGAAAGTGAAAAGTGAAAGTGAAGTCGCTCAGTCGTGCCCGACATTTAGTGACCCTGTGGACTGCAGCCTACCAGGCTCCTCCATCCATGAGATCTCTCTAAATGGAGGCAAAAGAAGACACTCAGAATATGAATTATAGGGAGGATTTAACTGACTTAAGAGAGTTTACTCAGATTCACTACTAGCACATCACTGAAACTGTGTCATCCATCGACTAACAGCTGACCCTTGATTCTCATTACTGTTTAACATATAGTAAGTATCTCATATGAGACAGATACTATACAGATAATGTAAAGACATGATTGACAAAGTCAAGAGATGAAAAGTTAACTTTGGCTGACAGTGTTAGCTTTCTCAAAAATTATATTCACTAAGCAAATATCTCAAAATGATGCACAGCACAGGATGCATTGTGTTAACCCTGTTATATATATTTTTAATTCTAAAATCTCACTCAATTTAGTACCACTAAATTCATATTTCAATAGCCTATAAAAACTTTCATAGGTATATTCTCACTCAAGGATATTAAACAATTTAAAATGTTTTTGTTTAAAAATTAAGTATTGTGGTGATCTAGCTAGCAATCACTAAAAGAGAGACCTTATTCTAATGAACTGAATATTGTTGAAACTGCTCACAGATTTTGAAATAACTACTAGGGAAATCATAATGCAAATAAAAGTATCTAAAGCCTCAAATATTAATGACATTAACTGTTGCTGATTAATATACAGCAAAGGATCTTAATGGTGTTTTTACTACTTCAATCCAAATGACCAGCACCGAATCTGTTCTGCAGTTAATAGCCCTATCCATGTCCACTGGCAAACTGTAACTTCTCCAAACCCCATCTTTCTCAGCTATTAACTGGGAGCAATAATACCTGTTCTACTTAGTAAACCATGGTGTAAGGCAGCTTAAAGGACATAATGTATGTAAAAGCACACTTAAATATCTATGCAGTCATTAGCTGTTTCTTTTGTTATTCAAATCTAGATACTTCCAGCTTGGGGGAAGGCTCTTTCTTTTAATCATATTTTTCTTTCCCCCAACCCCAACAACAATAATAAAAAGTAGCAATATTTAGGTCTTACATTGAAGCTGCTGCTAAGTTGCTTCAGTCGTGTCCGACTCTGTGCAACCCCACAGAGGGCAGCCCATTGGGCTCCATCATCCCTGGGATTCTCCAGGCAAGAACACTAGAGTGGGTTGCCATTTCCTTCTCCAAGGAACTCATACAATTGTAACTTGTATTCTTTAATATCATATTCAGATTTTAATATTTCTTTAAATAACATCAAAGTTGGGAAAAACAAAATATGTATTGTCCATTTATGGCAAAGCTTCAGTGAAGTTGATCATTATAGATGCAGAAAATATGCCTAAGAATTTTTAGTATGCTACTTGATATGCAAAAATGAAATTATCTAAAACTGCAGTGTTGTCAAGCATCATTTAGTTTGGGGGCACTGTAAATGGACTGAAAAAAAAAAAAAAGAAAATCAGTCAATTCTACTTGAATACAAAATACTTTAACTTATAATTTAAAATATTTCTGCCACAACCTCCATATGATTTCACTGAGATAGTTTTATTCTTTTGAAATGAAACAAAGNAAATGGACTGAAAAAAAAAAAAAAGAAAATCAGTCAATTCTACTTGAATACAAAATACTTTAACTTATAATTTAAAATATTTCTGCCACAACCTCCATATGATTTCACTGAGATAGTTTTATTCTTTTGAAATGAAACAAAGTTAAACAAAAGCTTTTATTTGTTCCCAATTTATTTATTTTGTTTGCTAAAAGCTTTCCTATGTAAGCCAATTATTTCCAAAGAATGAATTAAGAAATAGCTTGAAAAAAAAAAAAGAATAATCCCCCCAGTTTATCAGATAATAAAATCTATTACCCCTGAAATCATTTGACTTAATTCTCACTTGCTCTTGTATCCCATACTCCATTCTGCTAAGTGAAATTTAATAAATCTCTCAGTCCAGGATTAAATTTTACTGTTTTATGAACTGTTAAATTGCATTGTATGCTTATTAAAGCTGGTGTTCTCTCACTCCTAGATCCTAGACACATTCTCATCTCTACCCTATGGCACAATTAAACAAACAGCAGAGATTTTGTTTTCACCAGTGGAGTGTCTTCCAACAGGGAGTAATACATGAGCATCAGCAAGTCATTTAACTATAAACAATGTGCACTTAATCTGCACATGCCTTGAACTACATAAACTGTATTTTAAGGAGGATAATACATCAAAAGAATAACAGTCCCCAAATCATGGACTCTGACTAAAACAAGGTAGCTACTAAAATACACTGTAATATTAAAATATTATATATTATCTATACAGTATACTTTTTAAGCAACCTACTGAAGTTTAGTTACATTTTCATATTCACACAATGGGTTTACCTATCAACTCCAGGGATGAAATTGGCATGTACATTTGAGGTGTCAATTATAAACATATTGCTGTAGATTTGAGGCTTCCCTGGTGGCTCAGTGGTAAAGAATCTGCCTGCAATGCAGGAGATGCGGCAGGACCTGTGAGCTGGATTCCTGGGTCTGGAAGATCCCCTGGAGTAGGAAACGGCAGCCCATTCCAGTATTCTTGCCTGGAAAATCTCATAGACAGAGGAGCATGGCTGACTACAATTCTTGGGGTCACGAAAGAATCAGACATGATTTAGAGACTAAACAAAAGAAACATAGAGTGGAGTAAAGGATAAAACTTTTAAAGGAGACACATTCGAAAAAGAAAACACTTGAGTGCTCTTTTCAATCTGTAGACCACGAGTTGTCCTACCAAACTATACCTGGGAAAACGTCAATTCCCTTAATGCATGGGCTCCTGAGCTTGTGCCTCAACTTAAAAAAGGCCCTTAGAACTCAGATGATGAGACAGAATGGGAAACAGACTTCATTGTTTGAACATTGAGCTACACGACCCTAAGCAATTTGTTCATCTCTTCTCAACCTCAATGCACTACCAATAAATAAGAAAGACAATTGTGCTTGCCTCAAGCAGATGTTGGGAAAAAAAGTCAATTTTGATACCAGTTTGAAAATTTAAATGAAATAATGCTTCATTGGGCTAAACACTCATGAAAGCTTAGCTGTTGTTATCATCATCACTATATGTAATAGAATAAGTACGAATCATCTGATTTTACTTAATGTTTACATTTTAATAATTTAATACATTCATGATTTTCCATACTTCCTATATTTTATGTTGCAGGAAGAAGTTAATTTTTTGAACCTTTTTATTTCCCCCATAACATAGATACTATGTAAATGACTATTGATTTAGTTAGAAAATTGTAGCCTAAACTTCAGTTTTCCTGTTTGAAAATTCATTTCTTTTGATAAATGATGTAAAAAAAGTACTTGAATATATACTGATCCAAAGGCAAGAAAAGCATGATAACCTAGCAATGTGGTATCAATAACTGGGTAAATATTTTCTATTCTCCTTCCCTGATGGCCTGTCCCATCAGCTTTTTAAACCAAACTTTTTGAAACTTGAACACCAGTCACTGGAGTTCTTTAGCAAGTAATTATTTATAAGATTTCAGGATCTTCAAAATTAAATGCATAGAAAAAAAAAAATATTTGCCCTTAAGAACATCCACTTGATTTAAGGATTATGGGAATGGAACTCTTTATAAGTGCCATAACAAAAATCTTATGTCACTTTGTTGGCCAAATTTCATGAAAATCAAGGAATCGACGAATAGTGAGTGGCAGACAAGTTAACTGTGGTATTTTAACTAATGCAATGATTGAGCCTACTTGTCTAACAAGTTCTAATTCTCTGGTATTTTCAGTTAACTCAGGATGGAACTGGCAACTCACTCTAGTATTTTTCCCTGGAAAATTCCATGGACAGAGGAGCTTGGCAGGCTACAGTCCATGGGCCGACAAAGAGTCAGACTTGACAGTGACTGAGCATGTGCAAATTGCCAACATCCGCTGGATCATGAAAAAAGCAAGAGAGTTCCAGAAAAACATCTATTTCTGCTTTATTCATTATGCCAAAGCCTTTGACTGTGTGGATCACAATAAACTGTGGAAAATTCTGAAAGAGATGGGAATACCAGACCACCTGACCTGCCTCTTGAGAAATCTGTATGCAGGCCAGGAAGCAACAGTTAGAACTGGACATGGAACAACAGACTGGTTCCAAATAGGAAAAGGAGTACGTCAAGGCTGTATATTGTCACCTTGCTTATTTAACTTATATGCAGAGTACATCATGAGAAACGCTGGACTGGAAGAAACACAGGCTGGAATCAAGATTGCCGGGAGAAATATCAATCACCTCAGATATGTAGATGACACCACCCTTATGGCAGAAAGTGAAGAGGAACTAAAGAGCCTCTTGATGAAAGTGAAAGAGGAGAGCGAAAAAGTTGGCTTAAAGCTCATCATTCAGAAAACGAAGATCATGGCATCTGG